>SJYA01002948.1:78813-251609 GCA_006410615.1 Neotragus moschatus | reverse complement strand
CAGACAAAGACTGTAGTTTACCCCATCTTGTTCTTCAGGATTCTGGACTTGAGCACTCACTTTTTCTCTACCCCAAACCCATGGGATATTATCCAAAAGTGGGAGCTGGGCCAAGCTAGGAGGCCTTCAAGTTTATGGTGTCAGTGAGTTTCAGGTTTATGACAGCAAGGATACAGAGTGTTCCAAGGGAGATAAGACGGCCAGAGGCAGCCAGCCACTCTAAGCCTTCACAGATGTATACGATCTTGCTGTAGTCTCTGACCTTCAAAATTATGCTGTAAACCTCTTGGCAAGGGGAAAGTGACTTATTGTGTTTTATCATTTTAAATATTGTCCATCCTGACCTCCTCTCTCCCTACAATTCAAAAGCAAAAATTTGCAAGAGTTTGTTTTAGAAACCTAGGTCCAGGTACCATTTTGTATCCAATAAAACTGCAACCCAGGGAAGATTTTCTCCTCTGTGAATGTTCCACAGAAACTGTGATTCTGGAAGTTTCTGTTATCAAACCTTCTTGTCCTCTCACTAAAGACAACTCCTAGGGTCCCTCTATCCCATCAGCTCCTTCCCTAGGACTGCTTTGACCCCAGTGGGTCAGCCACCAATGTCAGTGAAACCACAGGTGAAAGAAGGGAACCCACCTGGCTCATCATAAAACATATACATCTTCACACAAATAATATAATATTTCAACTTTTGAGCAAAGTAAGGATTGCTTAAAAGAGAGCAAGGTTTGCTTACAAGAGAGCAAGGTTGTAGCTACATTTAGGTTATATTGGTTGATTAAACACGATGCTCTTGTGGTTGAGTTAGTAACTGACACCCAGCACTCATTCTTCTAAGCACTTTACAAGTAGTAGCTCATTTAATTTCTACAACCATCTTCGGCAATAGGCACCACAATTTTCTCCATGATACAAATGAAACAGAGACGTTGAGCAGTTAAGCAACTTGCCCAAGGTCACACTAGAAAATGGCGGAGTTGCAACTGAAACCAGGAGCCTTGAACTACAAACTACCCCCCAAATAATAACAACAGCAACAGCAGCAAGAAGAACAAAAATAATACCAGCTTTCATTTATTGATCCTTTACTCTCAAGCTTTCTTCTCAGTCTTTTCACGCATTACCTTATTTAATCCTCACTGAGGAGCAAACGGCAACCCACTCCAGTTTTCTTGCCTGGGAAATCCCACGGACAGAGGAGCCTGGCGGGCTACAGTTCATGAGGTCACAAAGAGTCAGACACAACTGAGCTCGAGAAGGCACAGAAAAGAAAACTGAGGTTGCAGAGCTTAGGCAACTTGTCCAGTGCCACACAGGTAGAGGATTAAAATAATTCTCTGGAATTCCGGGGTCCTTCTGCACCCCTCGACTGTCCCCCAAATCTCAGCGATGGAACCCGAACCTCGGGCTCTGGGCGCCCAATCCGCGCTCCTCACCGGCGACTCTGCAGCCCCTGCCCTCCCCGCGCAGAGGGACCCGGTGCTGTGTGCGAAGCCACGTCTGCTTCAGGNGAATTCCGGGGTCCTTCTGCACCCCTCGACTGTCCCCCAAATCTCAGCGATGGAACCCGAACCTCGGGCTCTGGGCGCCCAATCCGCGCTCCTCACCGGCGACTCTGCAGCCCCTGCCCTCCCCGCGCAGAGGGACCCGGTGCTGTGTGCGAAGCCACGTCTGCTTCAGGGCAGCCAGGGCTGAAGCCGCAGCAGAGAACCCAACCAACTCGCTTCAAGTGTTTGCTGTTTTCTGCAACCACAGCCACCCTAAAGAAAACATTCCGCGAGGTGGGGGGTGGGGGGAAGGAAAGACCGCGGTCAGGTCCACGCGTCTCTCTGAGGCCAGGAAAGGAATGAGCAAGTGCTGGGTGGAGAGACTGGGCGGGGCGCAGCCCCGAACCCCTGGACCCAGTTTCTGAATAAATCAGTAAGGCCTCTGGCTCTAGCTCTGCCTCCCCGGCCACCGCGTGGGCAGAAAGCAGAGCGCTAGACCGAATGGATTTATTTGGGAAGGAGTCCGAGCATCCCCGGTACCCGAAGGCAGCCCCGCGCTGATGATGCCCATTTCGCGTCTACCGCCAGACCAGCGTCCGGAAGCTCACCGCGGCCGCTCTGGTGCCTGAAACTCCCGACCCAACTCGGCTGGGCTCACCTTACTCGGTTCGGAAGTGTCTGCGGTTAGCGTGTGTGCGATCCTAGTACGCTGTGTTCCGCTCCTCTTACAGCGAGAGCATCCCGCAGCCGCAGCCGCCAAGGCTCTTGTGGGCTGGGCCCCGCCCCCTGGAGCCCCGCCCCCATCGGGCCCCGCCCCCCACCTGCCCAGGTGTATTTCCCCAGCGGCCGGGGGACTTGCGGCATCCTAGAGTCGGCCACGATTCTGCAGCGCCCTCTGCCATCCCGAGGGCGCTNCTCTTATACACATCTGGCATCCTAGAGTCGGCCACGATTCTGCAGCGCCCTCTGCCATCCCGAGGGCGCTCTGCGCCCCAGCCCGTCCCGCGCCGCGCTTCCAGGTGGCACGGCGCTGTGCCTGCATCCTGCTCCTCACGCGCTCGCAGCGCCTCCTGCCGCCCTGTTACTGCCCAGCGCCTTCCATTCTGGTCCAGCTGGGCACCCTCCCTGCCCCAGCATCAAGAGAAATCCCAAACAGCCTCTTGTCCCTGGCTTCCTCCTGACCTGGATGGAGTCTGAGGGCGTTTCAGTGCCCACCTGGCAGCAGGGATGTTAGGGCAGGTCGCTCACCTTCACAGTCTGTTCAGCTGTCTTTTTCTTTCTTTTTATTTTAGGAACTCACGCTGAAAACTACAAGACATGAACTTGGAAAATTACAACTGGGAGGGACCATAGGGACGCCTCTGCCACAGCCCCACTGACTAGAGAAGGAACAGGTGCAGATAGGAGAAGCGGTCTGCACTTTTTTCACTTCGTGATATAGTATATGTAACTTGCCTTGCCAATAGCTGCATTTACCTAAATATTCCACTCACATCATTTAATTGATCTTTTGATATATTTCAAGATCATCTCCAATTTTTTACTAGTGTAAATTATTCTGTAAAATATCATGTTCATCTCTGATTATTTGGGGGAGATAAAATCCTATTAGTGTATTTTTTTCTGACAATGTATTTACCCAGTTTAATTGGCACAACAAAAAGGACAGTTAAGAGAAAAAAGCAGACTACAAAACAATACATAGACTATATATCGAAATATGTAAAAAGAAGTTATCTCTTGGGGTAGGCTTACAAGTGAATTTCATTTGTTTTTTCTTGTTGTATATATAAATTCTGTTGTTCAGTCACCAATTTGTTTCCAACTCTTTGTGATCCCATGAACTGCAGCACATCAAGCTTCCCTGTCCTCCATTATCTCCCGAAGTTTGCTCAGGCTCATGTCCATTGAGTTGGTGATGTTATCCAACCATCTCATCCTCTGCTGCCCTCTTCTTTTGCCTTCAGTCTTTCCCAACATCAGTGTCTTTTCCAATCAGTCTGCTCTTCACATCAGGTGGCAAAAGTACTGGAACTTCAGCTTTAGCATCACTCCTTCCAATGAATATTCAGGTTTGACTTCCTTTAGGACTGACCAACTTGATCTCCCTGACATCCAAGAGACTCTCAAGAGTCTTCTCCAGCACCACAGTTTGAAAGCATCAATTATTCAGTGCTTAGCCATATAAATATAAATATATATATATAAAACTTGTGTCATAAAAATAAAAAATGTTTTTACAAGATTTGGAGCTAGTTGAAATCAGGAATAACACTTAAAATCAGATCTATGTCACTATCAGTTCAGTTCAGTCGCTCAGTCGTGTCCGACTCTTTGCAATCCCATGAATGGCAGCACGCCAGGCCTCCCTGTCCATCACCAACTCCCAGAATTCACTCAAACTCATGTCCATTGAGTCTGTGATGCCATCCAGCCATCTCATCCTCTGTCGTCCCCTTCTCCTCCTGCCCCCAATCCCTCCCAGCATCAGAATCTTTTCCAATGAGTCAACTCTTCACATGAAGTGGCCAAAGTACTGGAGTTTCAGCTTTAGCATCATTCCTTCCAAAGAACACCCAGGGCTGATCTCCTTCAGAATGGACTGGTTGGATCTCCTTGCAGTCCAAGGGACTCTCAAGAGTCTTCTCCAACACCACAGTTCAAAAGCATCAATCCTTCGGTGCTCAGCTTTCTTCACAGTCCAACTCTCACATCCATACTTGACCACTGGAAAAACCATAGCCTTGACTAGATGGACCTTTGTTGGCAAAGTAATGTCTCTGCTTTTCAGTATGCTATCTAGTTTGGTCATAACTTTTCTTCCAAGAAGTAAGCATCTTTTAATTTCATGGCTGCAGTCATCATCTGCAGTGATTTTGGGATCCAAAAAAATTAAGTCTGCCACTGTTTCCACTGTTTCCCCATCTATTTTCCATGAAGTGATGGGACCAGATGCCATGGTCTTGGTTTTTTTGAATGTTGGGCTTCAAGCCAACTTTTTCTCTCTCCTCTTTCACTATCATCAAGAGGCTTTTTAGCTCCTCTTCACTTTCTGCCATAAGGGTGGTGTCATCTGCATATCTGAAGTTATTGATATTTCTCCAGGCAATCTTGATTCCAGCTTGTGCTTCTTCCAGCCCAGCATTTCTCATGATGTACTCTGCATATAAGTTAAATAAGCAGGGTGACAATATACAACCTTGACGTACTTCTTTTCCTATTTGGACTGTTGTTCCATGTCCAGTTCTAACTGTTGCTTCCTGACTTGCACATAGATTTCTCAAGAGGCAGTTTAGGTGGTCTGGTATTCCCATCTCTTAAAGAATTTTCCAGTTTATTGTGATCCACACAGTCAAAGGCTTTGGCATAGTCAATAAAGCAGAAGTAGATGTTTTTATGAAACTCTATTGCTTTTTTGATGACCCAGTGGATGTTGGCAATTTGATCTCTGGATCCTGTGCCTTTTCTAAAACCAGCTTGAACATCTGGAAGTTCATGGTTCATATATTGCTGAAGCCTGGCTTGGAGAATTTTGAGCAGTACTTTACTAGCATGTGAGAGAAGTGCAATTGTGGATATAGTTAATTTAGGATATAATGCCTTCTCTTTAAAAATCAAGTTAAATGTATACACAATGAAATCCAAGGGTTTTTGGTTTCCATGAATTTGGGTAAATATATGCACTATGTAAGCGTCACTCAAATCAACATACAGCACATGGCCCCAGAGAGTTCCCTCAGCCCATTTTTACTCACTTACCACAGACAGCCAGCATTTCTTAGGACAAATAAGAGATTCACTTTCTTGGTCCTTAAACTTCATGTAAATAGAGTCACACAGTACGTGTGTCTTTTTGTGTCTGGTTTTCCCCCTGAACTCAGTTGCGACTTTTGTTTTTCTACTATGCTATCGCTGCCTCTGCTTATGGAATTATTATTACCCCAGTTTTACAGATGAAGCAACTGAGACTCAGAAAGCTTTAGCTTACCCTTTGTAAGTGGCGGAGCCAATATCTGCATCCAAGTCTGCTTTATAGAATACAAAACCTACACACTTACCCACAAGGCTGCATGAGAATCTTGCTCTGAGTAGGACCAAGCTTCATCCTTCCAGGTCCCACATGAAGGATGACAAAACATCCTTGGGACGGCTGAGATGGAGAGACACCCCTGACTTCCTAGGCCGTGGGACTGCAAGCCTTCTCTCAAGGTGCTTGCATAAGGCGACATGGTTAATCAAAGTTATAAAAACTGAAACAACTCTATCATCATTAGACCATGCATGCATGTGTGCTAAGTCGTTTCAGTCATGTCTGACTCTTCACAACTCCATGGACTGTAGCCTATCAGGCTCCTCTGTCCATGGGATTCTCCAGGTAAGAATACTTGAGTGCGTTGCCATGTCCTCCTCCAGGGGATCTTCCCAACCCAGGGATGGAGCCGTGTCTCTTTGTCTCCTGCCTTGGCAAGTGAGTTCTTTACTACTAGTGCCAACTGGGAAGCCCTTAGTAGACCATAAGCCACTTCTTTCCCCCCTGAAAGCATATTTATGAAATGTATCTACAGTCTACTTCTCACTACCTCCGGGGCCACCACTGTGCTCCAATCCATCATCTTTCTCCTGGTTGCCATAGCCTCCCAACTAGTCTGGATGAGTCCGTCCTCTACAGCCTGATGTCAGTACACTACCCACTGGGATGCTGTTATATTAGCCATAATATCACCTTCTGTTTAAATCCATTTGGTGGCTTTTTACTTCACTCAGGGTAAAAGCCAAAGTCTTCATGACACCTACAAGGTCCTCCATGACCTGACTCCTGTTATCAAGCTTCCTTTATCTCCTATGGCTTATACTCTGGTTTATTCTGTTTCTTTCTCATTGACCTCCAATTGTTTCTTGTATATGATGGACACACTCCTGTTTCAGGCCTTGTGACAGGTGTCCACTCTATCTGAACTGCTCTCTCTCTCTCTCTACACATCTCTACACACACGTGCGCACGCACACGCACACAGAGTCATTCAGATAATTCCATGCATTATCCCCTTGCCTCCTTCAAGTTTTTGAATTATTATTATTCTATCGGCTACAACTTCCCTGGTTGCCCTATTTTAAATCACAGTGTTTCCTATCATCCCAAATGCCTCATACCCCCTTCCTTTGTTATTTTTCAATATGACAGGCCCAGTCAAGATCAGGAGGACTGCAACACTTCCTCCCCTCCCCAACTGATTCCAGCTGCACCAGCCATTCAACATTGCTGTGGCAATTGATAACTGGTATAACTTCACTCATACAGAAGCTTTGAATGACCCAAGCATCTCAGGACTACTGGGACTAGTGTTAGGCTCAGAAGCCAGAGCTCAGAGCCTGGAAAATGCAACCACAGGTGCCAAGTTCAGAGAAGAGTAAAACTGCTTACACTCAAAACCAGCTACTCCTTTCTCAATGATACTAGAAACCTTGTGAGTGGAATTAGTCTCAGTAAAGTCAATTGGTTTTAATGAACAGAAATAGACTTAAATTAGTATCAGCAAAACCAAGAAATTATTAAACGATGCAGGCAGAAGTCTTTTAAATAGGAGCCAAAGAAACATAAATAAGGCCTCAGGAGAATGGGAACCAAGAACTTTCTGGATCTCTCAGGAGGAGGATTTTGTGGGCTTTTTATTTGAGTTCCCCAACTGCTCTCAGTCTCAGGGGAGCCCATGAAGAATTTGACTGGCCACTATTATGCCAATAAGCTAGATTTTTGGGGGCCAGATGTCTTCACGTCCAATAAGCCAGGAGCATGAGAGTAGGATTAAACATGACAGCAGATGTCCACCACTATGGAAGAATAGGCAATTTTCAGAGTGTGTGGCTATGAGTAAAGACAAAATCTTAAAATGAAGTGAACCAACACTTCCTTTTGAGTTAGTAGTACTACTTCTAGGCCACTTAGGAAAAGGTACATTTAGACAAGACTCCCCTGCTTCCTTGATGCCTGCTTCCCTGGTGGCTTAGATGGCAAAGAATCTGCCTACAATGCAGGAGACCCAGGTTCATTCCCAGGGTTTGGAAGATCCTCCAGAGAAGGGAATGGCAACCCACTCCCATATTTTTGCCTGGAGAATCCCATGGACAAATGATCCTGGTTGGACTATAGTCCATGAGGTCTCGAAGTGTCAGACATGACTGAGCAACTAACGGTACTACGCCACTGTCCCCTGGGCTTCCCCAGTGGCTCAGTTGTTGAACGAATCTACCTGCAATGCAGGAGATGCAGGAGACACTGGTTCAGCCCCTGGGTCGGGAAGATCTCCTGGAGGAGGGCATGGAAACCCACCCCAGTATCCTTGCCTTGGAGAATCCAATGGAAAGAGGAGCCTGGTATGTTACAGTCCATGGGGTCACAAGGATTGGACACGACTGAGTCAGTTGAGCATGCTTGCACACACATTGCCCCCCAGATGCACAGATTTCATAGGTTTGCTTGCCCAAAGCACTGTTGTAGTCATCTGTTTCTTCTATTTTTAATCAACATTTATTTCCTCTTGTTCTGGGGACATCCTGAATTTCCTTTGGAGAACAACTCAGCTTCCTTTCTTAATACTTGAACTGTGGTTCAAGCTGGGTTGATCCCACCTCTGGCTCTGGGCCTGGCCAATCAGCTTATCTTACCGTACAGATTACAATGTTTTGTTCAGGAGTGGGCATGGGCCCCAATTCAATCCAATGAGGGTCAGGCCCACACAGGATGTTTTCTGAAAGACTGAAAAGGAGAACTTTCTTTACTGTTGGAGCTAGTAGCAGAAAGGATTGTGTAGTCTAAGAAGTGCTGGGAAAACCACATGAGACCTGGAAGCAATGCCAGAATAAAGAAAAGGAGATCTAAGAGATGGGAAGTGTTCAGCCCTGATGATAACATGTGAGTCTCAGGACCTAGCACAACCCAAAGCTGGGTTTACCTTCTAAATTTTTCAGTCATGTTAGTTAATGCATTGGCTATTGTGCTTATGATATTTTGAGTTCATTTTCTGTCACTAGAAATCAAAGGAGTTTCAACCAACAATCTACTTGGTTAGGGTGATGCCATCTTCTGCTCCTTAAAGTAAGTGTATTCCATATCCAGTCCCAGATGCATGATCTCCAGACTTTCTGGGGAACATTATTTTTATGTCAAATAACTCCAGTGAGGGCCATCTTCCACAACTTGAGCTCATGAAAAGTGGTGACATAATAGAAAATCAGGGCTTTCCCGGTGGCTCAGACAATAAAGAATCCACCTGCAATGTGGAAGACCTGGGTTCAACCCCTGGGTGGTGAAGATCCCCTGGAGGAGGGCATGGCAACCCACTTCAATACTCTTGCCTGGAGAATCCCCATAGATAGAGGATCCTGGTGGGTTACAGTCCGTGAGGTAGCAAAGAATTGGGACACGACTGAGTGACTAAGCACACACATGCACACGTGCGCACGCATGCACACACACACACACACCCCCCCCAACCATTCTTATTTCTTAATCCAACCCTAGCTTCCAGTGACCTGAATACTGTTTCTGCACATTTACTTACCTTGGGCCAATAGCATTACTTTTCATAATAGTAAAGAAATGCAAATCTGTTTACATTAATTTTCTATGACTTTTTTTCTCCAAGGGACATAAATGCTTCTAACAAAAGTTAGCATCATTTTCTAGTATAAGAAACATTATTTTGTTAATCAGATTCTTTAAGGCTCAAGAGACATGCTTATGAGGGGACTTACTGAAAGCACCTACAAGACAACTATTTCAGGAGAGTTCTTGATGGACTCTATTTCTCCTGCCTGCGTGGAATCCAGGCAACTTTCTACTGGCAACAGAGCCTGTATTTTCCTATGGGAAATCATCTTCCACTAGTTTATAGCTATATGATTCTGGTAGGAGCCCCCTTCTTCAACACCAACCACAGCATTTTTCTCTCTGGCCATCATTTGTTCAGGAAGGGTACACTTCCTGAGCCAGCTGATAAAAACCTTCCTCTTAAGAGAATTTAATTAGCATTTTGCTAACAGGTGAAAAGGCTTCCCAGCTTCCTAGCTATGTCAGGAGGGTTTTCACTGCCTTGTATCTAACTTACTTGGCCTTCATGGATTTTACATTTTATCATACATCACCTAAAATATTTTAGTCCCTTCTAGTACTTATTTGTAATCTGAGTGTAATTCTGTATTTTGAAAGTATCTGAAACAAACAACTCTGAACTAGTTTAGTTTTAAGATGGAACAAATCATTTCATATACTGAGGAATTTGGGTTCAGCTTAGCATAAGCCTGGATTCAAAAGATGACACACACACACAAAATGTCACCAGGAGCTGGTTTTTCTATGATTAAGTCTTGGCTCTACTTTCTCAGTGTTCATGCCATTTTCTGTCCAGTTTGATCATAAGAGGATTGCATTAACTCCAGTCTCTAATGTACATAACTGAGTCAAGCAAGACTTGTGGCTCCAGAATAGATTGTAGAATTAGTTTTGAATTGTCCTTGTTGTTCAGTCACTCAGTCATGCCTGACTCTTTGTGACCCCATGGACTTCATCATGCCAGGCTTCCCTGTCCATCACCAACTCCCAGAGTTTGCTCAAACTTATGTCCATTGAGTTGGTGATGCCATCTAACCATCTTGTCCTCTTTCATCCCACTTTTCTCCTGCCTTCAATCTTTCCCAGCATCAGGGTCTTTTCCAATCAGTTGGCTCTTCTCATCAGGTGGCCAAAGTACTGGAGTTTCAGCTACAGCATCAGTGCTTCCAATGAATATTCAGGGTTGATTTCCTTTAGGATTGACTAAGGAACTCCTTGAAGTCCAAGGGACTCTCAAGAGTGTTCTTCAACACCACAGTTCAAAAGCATCAATTCTTTGGTGCTCAGCCATTTTATGGTCCAACTCTCACATCCATACATGACTACTGAATTGTCCTAATTAGGCTTTATTACCTTGCTTGAAGCATGTCCCAACTTCTACCTGAAAGCTGTGACTAGAATGGATAATGCATTGGTAGGCTTAGGCTTGGATCACATGTTTAGGTTTGGAATCATCTTTACCCAAAACACATGGTTTGAGAGTGAGACAGTGGTTGTTTTCCCCAAAGCAAAATTCAGGTAAATTCTGGGTTTCAAAACAGCTAATCTTCCATAGTTTCCACAATTTTCCCTTCTTTGGCACTTGCTCTTGATTATTGTCTCAGTGAAACTCTGTCTTTTCTGCGGTATCAATTTACCTAAAATTTGCTTCTGCTTTTTGGAAGTTTTTGTAATGCAGAGTCTGCAAAGATTCTGGGTTTTCGAGGATCAAGGTTTGGGGACTCAAGAAGCCAGTCATGAGAAATACCAGGAGATCGTAAATCTTCTGGGGAGTTAGAGGAGAATCTGAAGTGATTTGGAAGGCTTGCTTAAACTGATACTAAGGCTTAGTCCTCAGTAGCACAGAATTGGCTAAGTGTGGGAACTACATGGTAATCATTAAGTATGCTCCCAACTTTGGCTCTTTCCAGGTTTCCCGTGGCTCTAGTACTGTGTTCCTCAGTACTTGTGGATGTTACATTGATGTTACAAGGATGGGATCAAGAGTTTCTAATCATGCATGCTCATTTACCCAGTTTTGGAAACCTATTCTCTTTGATCACGGAGGAGTAGAGGACAGGATCCTTAGGTTTACTCATGCAAATTTCATAATGATTTTTCTGATGCTTCTTCTCTTGCAGCAAGCTTGCTTTAGATAATCAGCACCATGGACAGCAGTTGTGGGTTCTCCCTGTATGCAGGAGGTCTCTTATGATATGTTCCTCTCCCTCCAAAATGCCACTTGCAGCTTTGAGATGGAAACTGCAAGAAGGACGAAATAGTGAAAGTGACCTCCTCCAGCCAGCACATGACTGATAACAGATGTCACAATCAGATTATCTTTAGAACTAAAAACGTAGAGTTTTTCTTGATATTTGCACTTGAAGTTACAAAGTCATCACAAACACTGAATTGGCAAATACTGAACCATTACTTTTAGGAGAAAATGAGAGCTAAGTTCCTGTGAGCCTCTGGTCACAGTGTATTCATCAACTGATCAATAAATACATCAATAAAAATGTGCATTTCTGTTTTAAAATATCTTATTTAATATATATTGTTGGGGCTTCCCTGGTGGTCCAGTGGCTGAAAATCTGCTTTCCAGGACAGTGTACATGGATTCTATTCCTGGTTGGGGAAGTAAGATCCAACATTCAGTGGGGCAGGTAAGTCCGCACATCACAGCTAGAGAGTCTGCATGCCAACACAACTCAGCCTGTGCACTGTGGAGCCCACACATTGCGATGAAGAGCCTGTGTACAGCAACTAAGATCTGACACAGCCCAAATAAATAAATATATAAAATATTATATATATGTGTGTGTGTGTGTGTGTATAGTTAGTTACAGAGAAGGCACTGGCACCCCACTCCAGTACTCTTGCCTGGAAAATCCTGTGGACAGAGGAGCCTGGTGGGCGGCAGTCCACGGGGTCATGAAGAGTCGGACACGACTGAGCGACTTCACTTTCCCTTTTCACTTTCATGCATTGGAGAAGGAAATGGCACCCCACTCCAGTATTCTTGCCTGGAGAATCCCAGGGACAGGGGAGCCTGGTGGGCTGCCGTCTATGGGATCGCACAGAGTCGGACACGACTGAAGTGACTTAGCAGCAGCAGCAGCATAGTTAGTTAGTTAGTTCATCAGCATTGATGAACATTGTTCACCTATGGCATATGCCTCATGCATGAACAAAGCTTATCTAACACACATATTTTCTTTCAAAGGCACATCACAGCCTTCTTGTGGGTAGGAACAGTGGACAGCACATCAGCATTACACTTGGAGGCCATTTTAAACAGCAAGATCACCAACAAAAGGCACAAAAGTGTGAAAAACTGGTACTAAATAGGCTCCAAAAACAGTAGCTGTTTACAGCATGGTGCTCAAAGGCAGAGAAGATGGACATCCCAGCTCAAGAAGAGAGAAAATTCCCCCTTCCTCTTTCTTGTCCTTCTGTTTGGGTCTTCAGCAGATTAAATGATGCCTGCCTACCCTGGTGAGGATGGTCTTTACTCAGGCTACTGCTTCAAATGCTAATGTCTCAGAAAGCTTCACAGAAGCACTCAGAAATCATGCTTTATCAGGTTTGTGGGCATCCCTTCGCCCAGTCAAGTTGATACCTAAAATTAACCATCTCAGGATACAAAAGGTACTCAAAAGTTATAGACACCAAATCCTGTATGGCTCTCTGTGATTTAGTTTGCTCTCCCTTTTCTGTGTCTTAGGCTGGAAAGTTAGATTACTGATTTGAGGTGTGTGTGTGTGTGTGCGTGTGTGCTCAATCATGTCTGACTCTATGTGACCCCATGGACTGTTAACCACCAGGCTCCTCTGTCCACGGAATTTTCCAGGCAAGAATGCTGGAGCGGGTTGACATTTTCTCCTCCAGGGGATCTTCCTGACCCAGGGATTGAGCCCACCTCTCTTGTGTCTCCTGCATCGGCAGGCAGATTCTTCACCACTGAACCATCTAGGATGCCCTTGAATTGATATCTTTCTTCTTCTTTTTTAATATAGGTGTTTAAGGCTATACATTTTCCTCTAAGAACTACTTGAGCTGCATCCCACAATTTTTGATATGTTATGTCTTCATTTTCACTCATCTCAAAGTACTTTCTAATTTTCCTTGTGGTTTCTTCTTGATCATTAGTTATTTTGAAGTGTCTTGTTGGGACTTCCCTAATGGTACAGTGGCTAACACTCTGTACTTCCGATGCAGGGGGCCTGGTTTCAATTTCTAGTCAGGGAACTAGATACCATAGGCTTCAACTAAGAATTCACATGCCCCAACTAAAGATCCCACATACTGCAACTAAGACCCAGCATAGCCAAATAAAAGAAAAAAAATTTTAAGTGTCTTGTTTAATTTCCACATTTCATTTTCCACAATTCATCTGTGAATTTCCCACATTTATTTGTCACTGATTTCTAATTTCACTCAACTGTGGTCGGAGAACATGCAATATATGATTTCAATCCTTTTAAACATATTGAGGTCAGCTTTATAGCCTCCCATATGGTCTATCCTGGATCCCTACATGAGCGAGTGCCACTAAACCCGTTACCGTACTAACCTCATATCCTACTACTTTCCTGTTATTCACTCACTTCCAAACTGCCCTCATCGTCGCTATTTCTCAAACAACCCAGACACATGTATATCTCAAAGCCTTTGCATTTGTGCTCCCCTCTGCCTGAAATGCCCATCTTCCTAATTTTCCCCAGCTCATTGTTTCACCGCGTTGAGCTTTGCTCAAAACTCACCTTTCCAGCAAGTCTTGCATGATCGCTCTATTTAAATCAGGTTTGTTCCTCCTAACTGAATTCTAGATATCTACTAGAAGCTTTCAGATTTTGTTTTTCTGATTGTATATTTTATTGGCTTTTGAAGACAAATCATCAACCTGTATTGTAATCAGTTAACCTATTTTATACTCATTTCAGAATTGCTAGGGCTTATTACAAAACTCTAGACCATGAGGTTAATAATGGCCCCCTGGAGTTGCACAGGGCACAACTGAATAAGATTTCATTCAGCTCTGAGTATTGGAAGAACTGATTAACAGTGGCTTAAACAACTGAGTCTAGAAAATCCAACCAAAGCAATGCTCAGACGGAAATGTATAACTCTAACGCATGTATTTTAAAAGAATACTTCTTGGCCAAGATGCAGAGAAACTGGATCTCTCATACACTGCTGGTGGCGATGTAAACTGGTACTCTGGAGAACAGTTTGGCAGTTCCTTATAAAACCAAATGTGCACTTACCATAAAGCTTAGCAATCACATCCTTGGGCATTTTCCCCAGAGAAATGAAAGCTTATGTCCAGACAAATATCTTAATGGAAATATTCATTACAGCTCTATTTGTAAGAGTCAAAAACTGGGACTGACTCAAAAGTTCTTCAGTAGGTGAATGGTTAAACAAAGTGATACATCTGTACAGTGGAGTACCACTCAGTAATAAAAGAATGAATGTTGACAAATGTAACAACATGGGTAGATCTCAAGGGCATTATGTTTAATGCACAAATCTAATTTCAAAAGATCATACATTAGAGGATCCCGTTTATATAGCATTCTCAACTGACAAAACTATGGAAATGGAGGACAGACTGATGGTTGCTAAGAAGCAGGGATGGGGGTAAGAGGGTGAGTGGGAATATAGCTGGGCAGTGGGAGTGAGTTGCTCTGTGGTGGTAGACCAGTTCTATATCTTTATCAAAGCAGGTTCACTTAAGGCTATCCATGGGACTGAACTGCAGAGTTCCCTCCTCTCACATATACAAATGAGCACATTTGAAGCTCACTGAAAACCAAATGAGGTTTGTGGTCATTCAACGATGTTGTACTAATATCAGTTTTCCAGTTTTGATATCGCACTTTAGTTTTATAAGACATCATCATAGGTAGAAGCTGACCAAAGGGATCAAGGAACTCTATGTACTAGTTTTACAACTCCTGGTAAGTCTTGCACTATTATTTCTTTTGGAAAATATAAATATATTTACTTATTTGGCTGTGTCGGGTCTTATTGTGGCACGTGGAATTGTCGATCTTTGTGTCAGCACATGAGATCTTTAGTTGCAACACAGGGATCTAGTTCCCTGACCAGGGATCAAACCCCGCTGGCTTTCACTCGGGGAACAGAGTCTTAGCCACCGGATCACCAGGGAAGTCCCTTGTATTATTATTTCAAAGTAAAAAGTTAAAAAAATTTTAAAGACTATCCGAAAATCAACACTCTATGCTACCATCTCAAGAAGCTAGAAGAAGAACAGCAAAGTAAAACCCAAAGAAAGAAAGAAAGAAAGATAAAGAGCAGATAACGATGAAGTAATATAAACAAGCTAATTATAGAAAGTTGCATAATTACTCTGGTGGTGTAAATCCTCATTTTTCAGGGTGATTTTGGTAATTCTAGGTCTTTCGCATGTTCTTATAAAATTCAGAGTTAGCTTGTCAAATTCTGTGAAGAAATCTTGCTGTGATTTTGATAGGGAACGTGTTGAATCTATAGACCAATTTTAAGAGAATTACAATGTTGAGAAATTGAGATTACAGTTGACATTGTAATGACAACGTCATTACAATTTTGTCAATTTACAATTGACAAAATTGACATTACAATATTGAGTCTAACTGTGAATTTGGTGTATCCTGTCCTTTATTTGGATTTTTTAAATTTCTTTCAGCTGTATTTTGTAGTTTTTAGTGTAGAGGTCTTATGTTTCTTGTCTGATTTATCCCCAGATATTTAATGGGTTTTGTCATAAGTGATTTTATTTTAAATTTTGCTTTCTGCTTGTGTTACCAGTACCTAAGAGTTAATACAACTTCTCAAGGGTGTCAAGGTCCAGCCTTCTGTTTTCTTTGACTCCATCATCTTTAGGACCTCAGGGTTGAAAGATGACCTCTTCATCTCTTGATCTGGAATATACTTTCCCGGGTGGAAGAAGTAAGTGACAATGTGGAAGGGAGAGCACCTAGACTGGGAGAGAAAACTTTTCCAAGAAATCTCTACAGAGGTGTTAGGCATGAGAACGCTGTCTGGCTACTTTCTGGAGGTGAAAATGGTATTTTTAAACCAGGTGCATTGCTACCCCCCCCCCAAAAAAAATCAGAGTTTTATTGTTATATCATGAAGGGAGGGCTTCCTTGGTTACTCAGTGGTTAAAAAAACAACAAAAAAATCTGCCTGCTGGTGTGGTAGACATGGATTCAATCCCTGATCCAGGAAGATCCCACTTGCTGTGGAGCAACTAAGCCCTTGCGTCGGAACTACTGAGCCTGGGCTCTAGAGCCCGTGAGCTGAAACTACCGAAGGCCCACACCCTAGAGCCTGTGCTCTGCAGCCAGAGAAGACACCACAGTGAGAAGCCTGTGCGCCACAGCCAGAGAGCAGCCGCTGCTCAAGGCAACTAGAGAAAGCCCACACGCAGCAACGAAGATCCAGTATGGCCAAATAATAAATAAATAAAACATTTAAAGGAAAAAAAAATCATAAGGGGAGAATAGATATTAGGTAGTCAACTGGAACTGACAACCATATATTTATCATCTTCTTGCTAAATCACTGGGTATTCTTACCAGCCTCTCAACATGGCTAAGGGGCAGTCCTTTTTTTGGTTGCTTTTTAAATTTTTATTGGTGTATAGTTGCTTTACGGTGTGTCTGAGTTTCTGCCGAACAGCAAAGTGTGTCAGTTATCCATATACATATATTCACTTTTTTAGATTTCCTTCTAAGGGACAATTAGGGACCGTTTAACTCAGTGTTTTGTCTTATTTGACTTATGTAAATATTACTTCATGCTGACCTGTAATTTTACTCCTTCTGAACTAGCCCCCCAAACCCCAAACTCCTTAAAGGATATCAGCAAAGCATCTTTAAAGAACAGGTGAGGGAGGGATGTCCCAGAGTCTGTGATCAGCTCATGCACAATTCTCTGACTGGGTGATGGTGGGATGATGTTACTGGGTGATGTCACAGGGGTGAACATTATCAGCCCTTAGGCTTCAGGAGGCTACGTGCTCATGGTCATCAAGATGTTAACATCTTCCATTTGGTGGGAGTTTCCACTTCTGTAAACAACTCAGGAAATTGGTATCCGATATCAATACTATTATCTAGCTACTACAGAAAGGAGCTAACGCGGAGAATATGGGGGAAGGGTCTGTCTTAAGAAGGCCCCACAGTTTTCTTTGGTAACAATTCAACTTCCTAGGAGATTTCTGCAACTTTGTCTTCCAATACTTATGTTCAGTTTTAAAATTATTCCATCAAAACTTTCATTCCCCAAAGTAATTTATATTCTAATTTTTAAAAAATCATGTTATTGTTTCATAGATGCAATTCTTTTCTCATCTTTTTGAGTATGTTAAGTGCAATTTAAACATTTTTTTTCTTTAGCTCTCTGCTTTGTCTCAATTTCCTCCAAAGGAAGGAAAATATCCTACTTACACGTCTGATGATCTTGAAGTATTTATGTATTTTAAAAATGCTTTTAAAGTTAATTAATTTTTAAGTTTTTGGCTGCACTGGATCTTCACTGCTGTGTGCACAGGCTTCTCTAATTTTGGCGAGTGGGGCGACTGTTGGTAGCACTGCTCAGGCTTCTTCACTGCGGTGGCTTCTCTTGTTGCACAGCTCTAGGCACACAGGCTGTAGTTGTGACTCAGGCTTAGGAGTTGCGGTGCATGGACTCAGTTGCTCTGTGGCATGTGGAATCCTCCTGGACCAGGGATAACCTGCATCCCTTGCATTGGCAGACAGATTCTTATTCACTGTACCACCAGGGAAGTCCCTGAGCTATTTACCTTTAACAGTAAGGTATTAAAAAGTTGTGAATGTGAGGTGTGTCTTTTCAACTCAGAGGGCTTCCATGTTGGGTAGGAAGGACTCCCAAAGGTCACTGCATACAGAGCTTTTTCAGAGCCCTTCTTCTCCAGAAAAGCATGTTAATTTCCTGCTGATAGTCCTCTGCACCAGTCTTGGACCAAAAGTGGGTCAGATTAGGGATGGTTTCACAGTTTTTAGGTGGCCGTCTCTTATGTGGTTCCCTACTTCTCAGAAGAGTTCCTCTTGCCTGCCCTGTACTGGGCCTTGTTTCTCTGAATTTGGAATCTCTCTCGTTTAATGTCTTTGTCAAATATACTTCATGTTGAAAGTTGGAGCTAGAAGCATCTTTCCTTTGACTGTGTGTGATAAGTGAGGGTACCTAAGGATCTAAATACTCAATCTTTATCCAGGCTCTCTATTTTAAGCCCCATGTGACAATCACTCAGCTGTGTCCAACTCTTTGTGATCCCATGGAATAGACCATGGAATCTTCCAGACCAGAATAATGGAGTAGGTCAACGTTCCTTTCTCCAGAGGATCTTCCTAACAGAGGGACTAAAGCCAGCTCTCCCACATTGCAGGTGGATTCTTTACCACTTGAGCTACCAGGGAAGTCATTAAGCCCCATGCTTTACCCCATCTTTTGCTAATGTCTGATGCCCCTGATTCCTAATTCTATTAGTTTGCTAGGGCAGGCATAATAAATTACCCCAGGCTGGAGGGCTTGAACAACAGACATTTATTTTCTCACGTTTCTGGAGGCTGGAAGTCCAGGATCAAGGTGTTGGCAGGGCTGGTTTCTTCTGAGGTCTCTCTCCTTGGCTTGTGGGTGGCTGTCTTCTCCCTGTGCCTTCACATGATCTTCCCTTTGCGTGTCTGTGTCCTAATCGCTTCTTACAAGGATATCAGCTGTATTGAACCCTGGCTCACCCTAAAGATCTCGTTCTAACTTAATTACCTCTTTAAGGAGCCTATCTCTAAGTATGGTCACATTCTGAAGTCCTGGGATTAGTACTTAGGAAGTGAGGGCAGGGGCAATTCAACCCATAACACTGAGCTTGTAGCACTCTAAGAACCTAGAATCTCTAAGATTCTACAATTTCGTTTGCTTATTGTTTTCTTTCTCTTTTTAATGCATGTGTACTTAGTTGTGTCTGACTCTTTGTGACCCCATCCGCCAGGCTCTTCTGTTCATGGGGTTTTCCAGGCAAGAATACTGGAGTGGGTTGCCATTTCCTCCTCCAGGGTGTCTTCCTAACCCAGGGATTGAACCCAGGTCTCCTACATGTGCAGACAGATTCTTTACCACCTGAGCTACCATGGAAGCCCAGAGGTGTGTGTGTGTGTGAAGTTGCTTCAGTTGTGTCTGACTCTTTGTGACCCTATGGACTATAGTCCACTAGGCTCCTCTGTTCATGGGATTCTCCAGGGAAGAACACTGGAGTGGGTTGCCATGCCCTTCTCCAGGGGATCTTCCGGACCCGGGGATTGAACCTGCATCTCTCCTGTCTCTCCCATCTCCTACACTGGCAGGCGGGTTCTTTACCAAAATGGCACCCCACTCCAGTATTCTTGCCTGGAAAATCCCATGGATGGAGGAATCTGGTAGGCTACAGTCCATGGGGTCGCGAAGAGTCGGACACAACTGAGCGACTTAACTTTCACTTCTTTACCACTAGCGCCATGGGATTTCTCAGTTCTGCTAACAGCTTTACCTGATTTACAGCTATTGAAACATCCTCACATCTCTCTGCTGGGTTATCTGTTAGTAAGTTGACAGCACCACCTCTCTTTTATGGTTTCCTCTGCACCACAGGGAAGAAACCTAGAATTACATTTCCAAGAATCTCTTTCATAATGTTTGCTCACAAGAGGTACCAACAAAGAATTCAGAAGATAAAAGAGAAATTGCCATTCTCTGTCAACATTTATGGGCAGACAGGTGAGCAGACAGTAAACATGAAGTTCTCAGTATCTTCCTGGTAGGGACAATAAATCACTCCTGTTAATATTATGGGTAGCTGAGCAGACCGCAGGTACTCCCAGAGCTACAGAGCAGGGCTGGGAAGAGGGTGAAGTGGGCAAGGCAAGATTGTGTAAATGCAGGACCAGATGTTTTCTGTTAAAATGTTTTCAACGAAAAAAAATTAAATTAAAAAAATTCTGTTGTGAAATTTTGACATTTTATTCACGGTAGTTTTTTTTTCTTGCATTGTTTGGCTTTTTAAAAATATGGTAATAAAACATTCTTCATTTTGCTAAATGAGTTGTGATGAGTTGCTAAATGAGATGTAATTTTAAGTGTCAAGTTGACTGGGCTAAGAGCTGCCCAGGTAGCTGGTAAAACATGATTTCTGGGTGTGCCCGTAACGGTTAGCATTTGAATCAGTAGACTGAGTAAGGATCCACCTTACCAGGGCAGTTGGGCATCACCTGTTCCATCAAGGAGCTGATTGGAACAAAAAGGTGAAGGAAGGGTAACCTGGATATTTTTTTGCTTGAGCCAGGCTATTCAATGTCTCCTGCCCTTGGACATCAGCACCCTGGTTCTTGGGCCTTCACATTTAGACTGGGAGTTAAACCATTGGCCCCTGAGATTCTCCAGCATTTGGAGTCAGACTGAATCATGCCACCAACTTTCCTGGTTCTCTGGCTCACAGATAGAAGATGGCAGGACTTTTCAGCCTCCGCAACCATGTGAGGCAAATCCTACAATAAATCTCCTTATATACACTTATCTATTCCATTGGTTCTGTTTCTCTGGTGACCCGCTAATACAGGAGTGTTTTGGTAACTTCTTAAAGTTGTTGTCCAAGGTGACTGTCTCACTAGTTTCACCCTGTGCCCGACCCTGCCCTTGGGATGCACAGAGCTGTCAGATTGTTCCAGAGATTCACTCACTCTTGTGCCAAGGGGTGAGATTGATGACAATGGCTTGCCTCTCCTGTGTTCCCCAGCCTTGCATTGGTGGGGTGACTGCTACATTTCCACTTCCCCCAATCAAAACACTCAGAGTGGCCTCTGTTCTTCTGATGGAACTTTGATTTACACAGTCTATCACTGACTATATGCTCTTGTTTTCTTTCTAGTTAGAGTAGAATTGCATTACAATGTTGTGTAAGTTTCTGCTGTACAACAGAGTGAGTAAGCTATATGTTTACATATCTTAACATATCTTAACCCCTCTTTCATAGGTTTATATCTTCTTTATTTTTTTATTCCCTCGCTCTCCCCTCACCTCCCTCCACACACACACACAGAGATTCACACACACATACATATTCTATTTATTGGTTATGATTCTCTAGTATACTGACTAATACAAGGCATTACTTGATATCAATGTGATTTATCTCTGAGTGGTGTTAACCTTCATCACTTGGTTTAGGAAGTGTCTGCCAGGTCTCTCCATCACAAATTTACTATTTCCCCCTTCCCACATTTTGTTCTTTGGAAGCAAGTCGTTAAGTCTCGTCCACACTCAAGAAGTAAACGTGCTTAAAATGAAAACCTCACATCATTGCAGCAAGTAGAAAATTAGTGTTGCCACAAACAGAAAGCGAATGTAAAAACAAATGGAGGAAAACAAAATGATGCAGTTGAAATCTATCCAGACAGGTGTTCAGTTATCCAATCATAACAGATCACCCCACAACTTAATGGATTAAAACCACACAACAGTTTATTTTGCTTGCGAATCTGTAGTCTGGGCAGGGCTTGGCAGGTAAGGCTTGTCTTTGTTCCATGTGCCTCACTGGGTAAGGACAGAAGGGTGGGGGACCCTTTTATGAGTGCTCACGTGGCTGGCAGTGCTCACGTGCTGGTTGTCAGGTGGAGTTCAGTCAAAGCCAAGGGCTCAGGGTCTCTGGTGTGATCACTTTCCATGTGACCCTGCCAGTGTGGCTTGGGCTTCTTCACCGCATGGTGGCTGGGTTCCCAAGGTGAGCATTCTGAGAGAGAGAGAGAGACAAGAGGAAGGTATATAGCTTTTATGATATAGCTTTTTATGATATGGCCTCAGAGTCACATAGTTTCACTTCTGCTGAACTCTCTCAGTCAAGGCTGTCACAAAAGTCACCAAGTTTCAAAAGGAAAGGGACGTGGATTCTACCCTTGATGGGGAATAGCAAGGTTCTCAAAGAACGTGTGGAATAAGAATCACAAACTACCCGAATTGTGCTGCTCGCTCAAGGCTCTGAACTTGTTTTAAGAGGGAGAGAAAGAAAAAGATGAGCAAATGGTGAAGGGGTTTACAAAATGTACTAGTATCAAAGGGAGACTTTTCCTTTAAAAAGGAAATGAATGACAGGAACATACTTTGCTTATCATGTATTTCTGAGTCGGTAGAGCTACCTTGACCTTGCATTTCCTTGACACATGAAGACTTTTCATGTCTTTGTGTCATTACACGGGTGACCATGACGTTTTTTAATTAATAAAGATGTGCTTGAGCCTAGTTACAATGATTTAAAATTCCCTGTCGAAAACCACAGTTATGTTTGTTGTTTCTGTTCAGTCACTGAGTCGTGTCAGACTCTGCAGCCCCATGGACTGCAGCACGCTAGGCTTCCCTATCTCTCACTATCTCCCAGAGTTTGCTCAAACTCACGTCCATTGAGTTGATGATACCATGCAATCATCTCATCCTCTGTCACGCCCTTCTCCTCCTGCCCTCAATCTTTCCCAGCATCACGGTCTTTTCTAATGAGTTGACTCTTCACGTAGGTGACCAAAGCTGGAGCTTCAGCTTCAGCATCAGTGCTTGCAATGAATATTCAGGGTTGATTTCCTTTAGGATTGACCGGTTTGATCTCCTTGCAGTCCAAGGGACTCTCTAGCATCTTCCGCAGCACCACAATTCAAAAGCATCAGTTCTTTGGTGCTCACCCTTCTTCATGGTCCAGTTCTCACATCTATACATGACTACTGGAAAAACCATCACTTTGACTCTACAGACCTTTGTTGACAAAATGATGTCTCTGCTCTTTCATACACTGTCTAGGTTTGTCACAGTTCTCCTTTCAAGGAGCAAGCATCTTTTGATTTCATGGCTCCAGTCACCATCTGCAGTGATTTTGGAGCCCAACAAAATAAAATCTGCCACTGTTTCCATTTTTCCCCCCATTTATTTGCCATGAAGTGATGGGACTGGATGCCATGATATTAATTTTTTGAATGTTGACTTTTAAACCAGCTTTTTTTTTTCCCCCTGTGGCCATTCCCAGATTTATTTGACCCTCTCTGTGTATCATAATTTTTGAATGTGTTAGGAACATCTAAAAGGTCAGGACCAATTTTGCAAAATGAAAAAGTTCTGGAATTCGATGGTGGTGACTTTTGCACAACCACAGGAGTGGACCACTAGACTGTAGGTACACTCATGTGTGTGACTTGTTGCTCAGTCATGTCCGACTCTTCCTGACCCCATGGACTGGAACCCGCCAGGCTCCTCTGTCCATGGCTCTTCTCCAGGCAAAAACACTGGAGTGGGTTGCCAAGCCCTCCTCCAGGGGATCTTCCTAACTCAAGGATCAAACCCAGGTCTCCCACAATGCAGGTGGATTCTTTATTAAGCCAGCTTTTAAACTCTCCTCTTTCACCTTCATCAAGAGGCTCTTTTGTTCCTCCTCACTTTCTGCCATTAGGGTGATATCATCTGTATATCTGAGGTTATTGATACTTCTCCTGGCAATCTGATTCCAGTTTGTGCTTCATCCAGCCTGGCATTTCACATGGTGTTCTCTGCATATAAGTTAAATAAACAGAGTGATGATATACAGTCTTGACGTACTCCTTTCCTAATTTTGAAACAGTCCATTGTTTCATGTCCAGTTCTAACTGTTGCTGCTTGACCTGCATGCACGTTTATCAGGATGCAGGTAAGGTGGTTTGATATTCCCTTCTCTTTAAGATTTTTCCACAGTTTGTTGTGATCCACACAGTCAAAGACTTCAGCATAGTCAATGAAGCAGAAGTAGATGTTTTTCTGGAATTCCCTTGCTTTTTCTATGATCCAGCTGCTGCTGCTGTTAAGTAGCTTCAGTCATGTCCAACTCTGTGCGACCCCATAGATGGCAGCCCAATAGGTTCCGCCATCCCTGGGATTCTCCAGGCAAGAACACTGGAGTGGGTTGCCATTTCCTTCTCCAGTGCATGAAAGTGAAAAGTGAAAGTGAAGTCGCTCAGTCGTGTTCAACTCTTAATGACCCCATGGACTGCAGGCTCCTCCATGGACTACCAGTCCTCCTGCATGGACTACTAGGCTCCTCCATCCATGGTATTTTTCCAGGCAAGAGTATTGGAGTGGGTTGCCATTGCCTTCTCTGATGATCCAGCAGATGTTGGCAATTTGATCTCTGGTTCCTCTGCCTTTTCTAAATCCAACTTGTATGTTTGGAAGTTCTCAGTTCATGTACTGTTGAAGTCTAGCTTGAAGGATTTTTGAGCATTAGCTAGCTAGCGTGTCAAATGAATGCAATTGTATAGTAATTTGGATATTCTTTGGCATTGCCCTTCTTGAGACTGAAATGAGAACTGACCTTTTCCAGTCTTGTGGCCATTGCTGAATTTTCCAGATTTGCTAACATATTGAGTGCAGCACTTTAAGAGCACCATCTTTTAGGATTTTAAATAGCTCAGCTGGAATCCCATCACTTCCACTAGCTTTGTTAATAGCAATGCATCAATCTCATACTTCACTCTGTATGATAGTCTTTACATCAATCTGTGTCTCTGCAAATGGCATTATTTCATTCCTTTTTATGGCTGAGTAATATCCCTTTATATATATAAACCACATATCACATATATACCACAGCTTCTTCATCCATTTCTCTGCGAACAGACATTTAGGTTACTTCTATGTCCTGGCTATTGTAAATATTGCTGCAATGAACAATCAGGATGAATGCATCCTTCAAATTATTGATTTCTCCAGATCTGTGTCTAGGCATGGGGTTGCCAGGTCATATGGTAGCTCTATTTTTAGTTTTTTAAGGAATCTGCTTATTGTTCTCCATAGTGGCTATACCAATTTACATTCTCAACAATAGTAGGAATCTCTTTCACCACACCTCCTCAGTGTTTTCTCTGTGACCTGTTTGGCTTCCTGACTTCATTCACTACGTTTTGAATTCCTAAAGCGTAGGAGCCACGTGTTGCTTATAATGATAGGTTTTTGGCTCTCTTTATCTCTGCTTGTAACACTCCACCTTCACACTATATTTCCTATCTGTCCAATTCCTATTCTTCCTTAAAAACCCAGGTTGTGGGACTTCCCTGGCAGTCCAGTGGTTATGGCTCCATGCTTCCAATGCAGGGGGTACAAGCTGAATCCCTCGTTGGATAACTAAGACCCCACATGCTGTGGGTGTGACAACGACAAGAACAACAGGAAACAGCCCAGACTGACTACCCCTCTCTATGCACAGTGTTTACTTTCTCCTCCCAATTGAATTATTAACTTCCTGTCTGTGCTGTCACAGGTATGTCCCTGACAACGTCCAGGTGTTATAGTATAATTTATTGGATGGTATGTCAGTCTTTAAAGGCAGGCAATAAGTCAAATTATCTTTGCTTTAAGCCAGTTCCCCAGAACCATACCAGAGATGAGAACTCACATGTAAGGTTTTTGAGGAAGGGCTCTTACAAGAAACTCATAAGGTATGAGGGATCAGGACATGGAAAAGGAAGACACGGAGCAAAGATGGGATTTGGAGCATGGTCTTGGAAAGGGTGGGCTTCTGCGGTGGCTCAGTAGTAAAGAATCCAGCTACCAATGCAGGAGACACAGGTTGGATCCCTGAGTTGGGAAGATCTCCTGGAAGAGGAAATGACCCACTCCTGTATTGTTGCCTGGGAAAGCCAAATGGACAGAGGAGCCTTGTGTTCTATGGTCCGTGGGGTGGCAAAAATGTCAGACTTAGTGACTTAAAACAAACAACCTGGAAAGGGCACTTTCATCCTAATCCTGCAGGGAACTTTGGATGTAAGTTATGTCTCAGAATTCATGATGATGAAGGCAGAAAAGCTGGCTTCCATACTCCTGCACTCAACAGTCACTGGCTAAGGGCCATCCCAGCTCCAGGCACTTCCTCTGTCTATGCACCCAGATGGGGCAGTGACAGTAGGCAGAGGTCAGAAGAGAGTCCCAGGTGCAGCCATTCAGAGCAGAGCACACAGCTGGGGGGACTGGCACACAGAAAGGGCCAAAGCATCTCATGCATCTGGGTGGGGCACTAATAGTGCCAGCCACAACCCTGGAGGTTAGTGAATGTCTGGGCAAAGAAGGACAGGGGCAGTGGATAAAAGAGTCACTATCAGTGATAAGAGAGTCACCAAAAAAAAAAAAGGCTCTTAAGATAATCCTTGTAAGACTATGCTAGGAAATTGGAAAACAAGTGTGATTTTCTGGCAAAATAAAATGACTAAAATTAATTATTCAAGAGAAGAAAATTTAGACAGACCAATATTTTTGTTGAAGTATAGTTGATTCACAATGCTGTGTTAATTACTGCTGTACAGCAAAGTCATTCAGTTATATGGATATATACATTCTTTTCAACATATTCTTTTTCAAATGGTTTATTATAGATATTGAATATAGTTCTGTGTGCTTTACAGTAAGATCTTGTTGTTTATCCATTCTATATATAAAAGCTTGCTGCTACTGCTGCTAAGTCGCTTCAGTCGTGTCCAACTCTGTGCGATCCCATAGACGGCAGCCCACTAGGCTCCCCCATCCCCAGGATTCTCCAGGCAAGAACACTGGAGTGGGTTGCCATTGCCTTCTCCAATATAAAAGCTTACATCTGCTAATTTCAATATCTCACTCTATCCTTCTCCAACCCCCTCACCCTTAGCAACCATTAGTCTGCAACTCAATGTCTGTGATTCTGTTTCTGTTTAATAGATTTATTTGCATCATATTTTAGATTCCACTTATAAATGATATCGTATGGTATTTATCTTTCCCTTTCTGACTTACTTCCCTTAGTATGATAATATCTGGCCGCCTCCGTGTTGCTGCAAATGGCATTATTTTGTTCTTCTTTATAGGTGAGTATATATGCACGACATCTTCTTTATCCATTCACCTACGCAGACCAACATTAATGGATGGAAACTAAAAACTATTTCAGAGAACTCTCCACCCTACTAGATCCAGAGAGTAAATGGGAGAATTCTTAAAACCTTTGAAAACAAACACATCATTTAAATTGTTTCAGAGCCTAAGGAAAGTAAAGATGTTTCTTTCTTTCTTTTTTTTTTTTTTTTAAAGCTGGTAAAGGTGAAACCCGACCAGGATAGGCCGCTCACACACATACGCAGACCGCAGGCTGGCTTTCTTACAAAAATAGATTTAAAATCCTATGTAAAATAGTAGCAAGTAGATAAAGCAAGATATCAGATGCTGTCGGCAAGACATACCATGAGTAGGTTACAATGGACATCCATCACTTTTGCTGCCTAGCTTTGAGTTGCCCTCCTTTTGGAGGAAATCTCAAGATGAACAGAAGGCAACTCTTTATCCCACTATTGAAGCAGTAGGAAGATATGGTCCTCTTCCTAATTTCCACGAGCTAGTAATCAGACCTAGAACTTAACCCAACCAAATGGATGCTTTCACTTCAGGCTTAGAATTTTCAAGATATGATAGCAAAAGTTCAAGACAATCAGAAATTATTCAGGATTATTTTTGTCTGGTATAGCAGAACCAGAGCTTTCCAGGTGGCTCAGAGGGTAAAGAATCCACCTGCCGATTCAGGAGATGCAAGAGACGCAGTTTCGATCCCTGGGTTGGGAAGATCCCCTGGAGGAGGGCATGGCAACCCACTCCAGTATTCTTGCCTGGGAAATCCCATGGACTGGGGAGACTAGCAGGCTACAGTCCATGGAGTCACAGTGTCTGACACAATTGAGAACACACACACATAGCAGAACCCAGGGTCCAGAAGTGTAGCTGCCACTGTCCAATGGTGGTGCAAGCTTTGGTGGCAGCAGTGTGTTCAGCTTCTCCAGTGGTGCCAACAACGATATGCAAAATGTTTAAGGCAACATTTTCTGGTGCAGGGTCCTACGTCCTGTTTTCCTTGGTTTCCCAGGTTTGATTCTGAACTCTTCCGATAGTTATGTGAGCAGCTTGATATCCATCCTTCCAACAAACTCCCTTTCTTTTCGAGTGAGTGAGTGAAAGTCGTTCAGTTGTGTCCAGCTGTTTGTGATCCCATGGACCATATAGTTCATGGAATTCTCCAGGCCAGAATACTTGAGTAGTTAGCCTTTCCCTTCTCCAGGGGATCTTCCCAACCCAGAGATTGAACCCAGGTCTCCCACATTGCAGGTAGATTCTTTACTAGCTGAGCCACCAGGAAAGCCCAAGAATACTGGAGTGGGTAGCCTATCCCTTCTCCAGCAGATCTTTCTGACTCAGGAATTGAACTGGGGTCTCCTACATTGCAGGCAGATTCTTTACCAACTGAGCTACCAGGTAAGCCCCTCTTTTTTAAGTTAGCTGAAAGTAGTTTGTATTGTTTGCTACCAAGAACTTTTGATGGGTACACAGGTCAAAGGAAAAAACAGCGTATGCTCATTTCTGTTGATGCCCAGAGGCATTTGATAAGCTTCAAGACCCATTTCTGATAATAACGTTTTCTGAAGTAGAAATAAATGGATACCACTTTAATGCAATAAATAATATATATCTCAAACCAAAAGCAAGCATCATGCTTAATGGTGAAGCATAATGTCAGGAACAATGCAGGCTTTCCCACTCTCATTGCTGTTTCTTAACAGAGTTCTAGAAGGGCAATTAGACAAGAGAAAGGAAAAGATGAGATACAAATATTTTAAAGGAAGAGGCCAGGTTATTATTTCACGCACTGATATGAATTCCTGAAAAGCCCAGGAGAATCAGTTGAAAATGATCAGAAACAACTAAGGTACATCAAGGTGGATGGTTTCAAAAATAATTTTTCCCTAGAGATAAAAAGCAGAAAATATAGTGGCACAAAAATATCCTATTCATAGTAGCAACAAACAGGAACAAACTTCTTAATGTTATGCAAACCTATGGAAGGAAACTAGTACTCTGAGAGCCCTTGTCTAACTTCTAAAAGATATATTTTATTCTCAGGAAAGATGGTAAATATTATGATGATGTCAATTTCCCTCTAAATTAATCTATATAAATTAACCCCTAAAATAATTAAATTCATTTGAGAGAATAAGTGAACAAACAATAAAATACTAGGAGATATTACCCTACCAAATATTTCAATACACTCGGTATCTATATTATCATGGAATATAAAGATACCTCAATAAGAAGAGAATTTGAAAAATTTAAATGCTCTGGCTCTCCGTGTGGTATCTGAGAATTTTATTTTATTTTATTTTAGTTGCAGCATGCAAATGCTTAGTGTGGCATGTAAGATCTAGTTCCCTGACTGGGAATTGAACCTGCATCAGGAACATGGAGGCTTAGCCACTGGACCACTAAGGATGTCCTGAGAAAAGAATCTGTTTAAAACCCTACATGTATGTGGAGTTTGACATGTGATAAAAAGTGATATTTTAAAGCAGTGGAAAAAGGTTAGATCATAAAAAAAAAAAAAAATGGTGCTGGGACAACTGGCTAGCCATGTGGGTGGGAGAAAAGGCAAGATCCTTACCTCATTTCTTATACAAAAATAAATTCCAGATGGAGCCAACATTAAAACTAAGAAAAAAGAAAAAAATAGAACCATAACAGTACTAAATGAAAACACAGATGAGTAATCTTTTGATCTTAGTGTTCCTAAGCGTGTAAAAAATTAGAAAACTTTAGAGAAAAAACTGATCAATCTGACTTAGATAAAGTAATTTAAACTCACTATTTGATATAAAAACACTGCAAAGACGGTGAAAGATAAATAACCAAATGAAATTGCATAGACTAAGGAATAACTCATATACAAAGGGCTTTCATTAATGACTATTTATAAAAAGAAAACACCAAAGAAAAAATAGGCAAAAAATGCATCCAGGTAAATCACAGCAGCAAAAATACAAATTGCTGATAAAAAGGCACAACTACTCATTTTCTGGTTGCAAACAACGGAAGCCGACAATGGTTTGTTTCAGCAAGGAAGAAATTTATAGGAAGGCTAGCAGCTTAGCTTACAGAATCAACAGAACTGGAGAAACAGGCTTGGGCAGAAACGCGGGGAGGCAGATGCCAGTAAGAACTTGCCGCTAGAGCAGTCAGTTGGACACTCGCCGCCACCTTTGCAGGCACTGCCATCACCAGATCTTTTCTAGACTATAGAGCCACTGCCGCTGCTGCTGCTAAGTCGCTTCAGTCGTGTCCGACTTTGTGTGACCCCAGAGACGGCAGCCCACCAGGCTCCCCTGTCCCTGGGACTCTCCAGGCAAGAACACTAGAGTGGGTTGCCATTTCCTTCTCCAATGCATGAAAGTGAAAAGTGAAAGTGAAGTTGCTCAGTCGTGTCTGACTCTTAGTGACCCCATGGACTGCAGCCCACCAGGATCCTCCATCCCTGAGATTCTCCAGGCAAGAATGCTGGAGTGTGTTGCCACTGCCTTCTCTGAAGGAGGTGCTATGGTTCCCTAATTTCTTCAAAGCACATGACAGCCCTGGGATTCTAAGTGGCTGGCTTGCACAAGCAAGGAGAATGGAAAGGAGGGCCCAGGCAATGGTGTCACATTTTGCCCAAGAATGCAGTATAAACAAGAGGGGCAGGGTGGTAAACTTCCTCTGGTCTTTGACTACTCTCAGTTTTATACATTGAAAAAAAGAACTCATTAATACTTATTGTCTGCTAGGCATGCATGGCAGTAAAGGAAGGAATGATGTTCTGGAAAGCAACTCTCAGGACAGTCACCTGGACAAAGTTCATTGGTGGACAAGGCCAATGGTTGTTTGCAGCAATCCAGTCTAGGCCAATTCCAGAGCTATGAATTCTCCAGCTCTATTTAAAGTAGGTCAGTGTCTCAATTCAGATTCCCCTTAGATCAGAGCCTGAGAGAGACCTGGGTGCAAATATTCTGTTAGGGAGTTGATCCCGGAAGGTCTGTGGGATTAGGAAGAGTGAGATGGGGAAGTAAAGAAATCCAGAAAAGGCTGCCTCACTGAACCAGTTAATATGGAGGACAATTGGGCTCAATCTTGCTAGAGACTCTGAAGAACTCTGATTGATGGACCCCACAGCTGCCCATTCAAAGCATGGGAGGCTGGGGTGTTTTCTTCCCACCAGCAGGTAGTTCCCACTGGTTGAAGGTTACCCCTGCTCAGGGGAAGAAGACTTATTAATTCAACTCCACCTTGCGAGTTCCCTGGCTTTAGGGAGAACTCTTAAGCAGACAAACAGAGGAACAGCAGGTGTCTGAAGTGTGGTGGTGGGTGTGTGTATGCATGTGCGTGTGTGTGTGTGTGTGTGCTGTCACATGGCAATGACTTACACGGTTTATAGCTGTGGCTGAAATTAGAGCTGGGCTCAGGGCATAAGATGTGAGGGATAAAAAGCTGTTGCTACGCTCAGTTTCATTCTAAAGCAGTTTATTCATTCAACCGAACATTTATTAGAACCATGTTCAGTGCTGGGTATCTGTGGTCAGTAAAACAGAGCTAGTTTCTGCCTTAAAAGCTGACAGTCTTTCGCAAATTTTGAGCAAGAGTGATTGGTGCTATGGACGTGAGTTCAAAATGGAGATTTGCTTAAAAAAAAAAAAAAAAAAAAAAAGCAGCAGCACAGGAAAGTAACCTGACTTCCCAGTTAGATTGACATCTCCAGAGACCACAGCACCAAGACCACTCCCATATACTAGAAACAAGCAAGCAAGCAAACAAACCTTCAACATACTGGCCCAATATTGTGATACAATGTTGTCAAACTGCTTGAAAGTCTACCAAAAGCTACTCCCCCCCCTCATTTTTGGTCCCTCCCTGCTCCTCAATTTCATATTTGAAAAAATTCAAACATGTCTGTAAGGTTTGAGGGCTATTGTGTTCACACTTTAGTATGGACGATCAGATTGCTTTTTGCCTGATGTCCAGATGAGCTCAAGATGCAATGGGAATGGAGGTGATTTGGGGAATAAGGGGGCTAGTGCCAAGAACTCACCGAGTGTCAACATAAGAGTCCCGCTTAATACTAGTGGGAGGTCGGAGGCAAAAGCCATTTACCCCAAAACATGGTGTAAGGTGGGATTTAGGTTTCACAGAGGGGACAGGCTCTCCTTTTCCTGATTTTTCCCTTCTGCAGTAACCAGGACTCGAGCGAAGAATTAGCAAAGAGGAGAATCTATAGAGGTTACAAACCAGTGTACTGGGCAGCACAAAGATGCACTTTTTTTTTTTTTTTTTGCATTGTTTTGTTTTTCCTTTATATATTTTTTTAAGTCAGAAAACAACCTACATAGAAAATGGACAAGACACACGGAAACATGTCATCCAGGATGGCAAATAAGCACCCGAAAAGATATTCAACAGTACCAGGCAGGAGGAAAATGGGATAACACTTTACACACCTAGTAAAATGAAAAAAAGTGACAGTACCAAATGCAGGCAAGAACGTGGAGAAACTTGTTCTCATATGTTGCTGGTGGGCTGGTGGTACAGTCACTCTGGAAAAAAAGCTAAACATACACTTATTATGTGATCCAGCAAATGCATTCCTGGATATTATCCCAGAGAAATGAAATCAAGTGTTCACACAAAAACCTGTGTATGATTATTCATAGCACTATTATTCAGTTCAGTTCAGTCACTCAGTCGTGTCTGGCTCTTTGCGAGCCCAAGAACTGCAGCACGCCAGGCTTCCCTGTCCATCACCAACTCCTGGAGCTTGCTCAAACCCATATCCATCAAGTCAGTGATGCCATCTAACCATCTCATCCTCTGTTGTCCCTGTCTCCTTCTGCCTTCAATCCTTCCGAGCATCAGGGTCTTTTCCAGCGAGTCAGTTCTTTGCATCAGGCAGCCAAAGGTTTGGAGTTCAGCATCAGTCCTTCCAATGAATGCTTAGGACTGATTTCCTTTAGGATTGACTGGTTTGATTTCCTTGCTGTCCAAGGGACTCTCAAGAGTCTTCTCCAACACCACAGTTCTAAAGCATCAATTCTTTGGTGCTCAGCTTTCTTTATAGTCCAACTCTTACATTCATACATGACTACTAGAAAAATCGTAGCTTTGACTAGATGGTGGCTCTGCTTTTTTTTTTTTAATTTTAAAAAATAGACTTTTCACCTTCCCTTAAAGAATCATATGATCTGAGCCCTCATTTCTGCATGGAAACAATTGGCTGGAGGCGAGTGGCAGTACCTCTTTAGAAGGATGTTGATTTGCTATTTGCCAGTGTCCCCACCATTTCTTATATTCTCTCCAACACTGAGTTAAGTCACTTAAAGTAGTAATGGTCAGTATGATGACTGAAACGCCAAAATGCTTTACTCACGGATGTGCCCTTCTAATATTTGTGTGTCTGTGACCTTTTGTTTAGAGGTCAAGTCTAGGGGCTTTGGAACATTACTTGGGTTTGAAATGGTTTAAGACTCTACCAAACTCAAAGGGGACAACAGAGGATGAGAGGGTTGGATGGCAACACCATCCAACCGATGGACATGAATTTGAGCAACTTTGGGAGACAATGAAGGACAGGGAAGTCTGGCCCCTGTTGCAGTCCATGGGGTCACATAGAGTCAGACACAACTTACTGACTGAACATCAACAATCTCAAAGCAACTGAATGGAAGATTGAAGGAGGTACTGCACTGCTTAGCACAATGCTTGTAACAGCAGCTACTCTCAGCATCCACTAATAAGAGAGCATGCGGAAAACCCTGTTAGCTTCACACGCCCAGTGTCTAGCACGGTGCCTGGCATATAGAGCTCAAAGAGGTCTGGGAAGAAAGGTAAGTGGCGCCGTAAGACAGGCCCGCCGAAAGGTGTTAGGCTCTGCGATGGCGTTCGAGGGGCACGCAGACGGTCGGGGTCCCTCGGGAGCCAGGCGGGGCTGGCTTGCCCAGGATCCGTCAGGACCATGTCCATCAGCTCTTCCAGGATCTAGTTAAGAAGCGGCATTCTCATTCATGCACTTTCTCAAGGCCTTCACCAGCACAGAAGCCAAGACCAACNCTGGGCCACAGTTTTCTGCTCTGTCCCTGGTGGCTCAGAGGATAAGGCGTCTGCCTGCAATGCAGGAGACCCAGGTTCGATCCCTGGGTTGGGAATATCCCCTGGAGAAGGAAATGGCAACCCACTCCAGTACTCTTGCCTGGAGAATCCCATGAACAGAGGAGCCTGGCGGGCTTCAGTCCACAGACTCGCAAAGAGTCGGACACGACTGAGCAACTTCACCTACTTCATAGGTGGTCGTGAGCGGCTTACAAGTTGATATGTTGGGTTGTGAGCTGCTTGCAAGTTGGTATGTTGGGTTGAACCCTATGAAGTTACCCATTGTTGACCATTCTGTCTTACAGATTGGCAGTTTTATAGCGTTCAACCTGATACGTAAAGTGTTTCCATTGTGTGTAGTACTGTGAGTGTTTGCTGACATTATTATTTTTATTATTGAAAAGTTTTATTAATAAGTTAACGAGATAATGTCAGGTAGTGGTTTGAAGGAGGTACAAGCTGGCGATGTGACTCATGTGCTGGCGGGATACATTACATGGAAAGGGGAAAGGATTAGGGCGACTTCTCAGAGGAAGTGACTTTCTGAGACTTGAGTAACCTTCTTGAGGAGCTCCGGGGAGAGCGGTTCCCAGGAGTAAGGAAAGTGCGGACGCCCTGAGATGGGAAAGAACTTGGTGCCCTTGATCGACAGGGTAGCTCTGGGATGGGCTGGTCAAAATGCAAAATCGGGGATAGGAGGTGGTTACTTATATAACAACAGAAAACACATTTCTACTCCTTTTTTTTTACTGTCTAAAATAAAAATATAATAATTGAATACAGTATTTTGGGATACAGCTCTACCAAGGAGAAGAATGGGACTTTTTTTCTGTAGAGGACAATGATTAGCTTAATTGGAGTTCAAAGTTAATGTTCCCTGTCATCAAATTGATTGCAAGTATTCATCTCTACAAACTATTCTTCAATCGTGGGCTGTACAGAAACAGGCAGTGGGCTCGATGTGGCCCTTGGATCTTTGTGGGTGCGTGAGAGCCGAGAGCAGAGTGAGTGGAGAGCTGGGGCCAGATGGTGTAGGATCATTTAGGCTGTAGTAGGAAATGGGCTCTTATTCTAAGCGAAAGGGAAAGATGATTTGGGATTGTTGGGATGATTTGGGATTCAAGTGAGAAACGGATGTAAATAGAAGGAAAGCACACAGTAAGAAAGTTAATTCCTTTTCTATTCTCTTTCTTTTTTGATTGTACCAAAGAGAAAGTCTCAGCTTGGTGATGGCACGTCTGTAACAGTTCTTGCTCACTCCTCCGTCATTTTTTTTTTTTAACTGGAACAAGCTTCCAGTTTAGAGACTTGAGTAGGCAACAGTAGCTAGAATTGAATATGTTTTCATTGGATTTGTTTTTACATTTGTCTTCTATTTATGGCAGATGGTACTGGCTTTCTGTTGGTGCTATGAAGTTTCTTTCTAAAATACATCTATTTAAGCAAATGATTTGATTAAAATATAAAAGGGTCAGCTATCTAAGGAATCAGCTCTTGGTCGAGGACCTACTTTCTTGCTTTGGAAGAACACTCTCCTCTTTTAATACATTTTACTTACATTTTATTATGTTGCTCTACCCTGTTTTTCTGTAAAAAGTGGTCACTATTTGATCTTGGAAATTTGAATGGAAATACTTGATAGGGATAGGGACTGGGAAAAAAAAGAGATTCATGTCAGAGATCTCAAAATAAGAAAGCAGGAGAGAATGCCAGCCCACCAGCTACTATCAGTCTTTTTCTTTTTGCATGAGCCTGAAAGTAGCCACAGCAGTTGCCAGCTTTGCAAGGTCATGGCCCAGTATCTTAAATTTGGTTTTCTGTTCCAAAATGTGAAAATCAATTTCTACAGCGTTTTTGTATGTGAACATTTTTCATTGCTTTTTAAGAGGTTGTGTTCACTTTTTTATCCATTAAAAAGTGATCACAGAAATGGGTCAATAATTCTAGAAAAGTTTTGCCAAATGCTTTGGCAAAGTTGAACAGATTTCTTAAGAGACCCTGTTTTTTAAAAAATGTAATCTTCTGAACCCTTAGTAGATTTCACTTTGCGTTCATTCATTCTCCTCCATCTTTTGAAGGTTTATTCAGTGAATTAGGAATGCATTTAGCCTATAAAGAGCGAACCCCAATGAGGGTTCCTTAAGCAGTGTGTGCTGTGCTTAGTTGCTCAGTCGTATTTGACTCTTTGCTACCCCATGGACTATAGCCCACCAGGCTTCCCTGTCCATCAGGAGCTCCCAGAGCTTGCACAAACTCATGTGTCCATGGGGATTCTCCAGACAAGAATACTGGAGTGGGTTGCCATGCCCTCGTCTAGGGGATCTTCCCAACCCAGGGACTGAACCCAGGTCTCCCGCATTACAGGCGAATTCTTGACCGTCTTGAGTCACCAGGCAAGCCCAAGAATACTGGAGTGGGTAGCCTGTCCCTTCTCCAGGGGATCTTCCTGATCTAGAAATCGAACCAGGATCTCCTGCATTGCAGGTGAATTCTTTACCAATTGAGCTACCAGGGAAGCCCTTGCTTTAGGCACTAAAGATGTTGAATTAGCTCACCTGTGAGAAGTCTAGAGCTAGGTGGTTCTCAGGTGGAGCAGTGACTTCATGGGCCCACTTAGAACCCGGACCATTTCTGTGTTTCCATTCTGCTGTTCTTAGCTATTACTGGCTGTTTCTCCTTAATGTTTGTCACCTCAGGGCATTCTACCCAGGCAAGGCAGGAAGTCATTAGGGAAATAAAAGTTCCTCCAGAAGCCCCCTCCACAGGCTTCTGCTGACATCTCATTAACTATAATCATGTTGCTTGACTATAATCATGTTGCCTCTGGCTGCCACGGAGGTAGGAAGGTGGAATGTGATTTTCCTGGCTTAAAAGAAAAGACAGTAAAGGAGGGGATTTTCTCGTAGGCAGCCCACCAAAGTGCCTCACCTGTCTTGTGCCAGGCACTCTCACTTGAGGAAGACTCTGCACCTGTGAAAAACAAAGAACGTTGAACAGGAAGCCAGTGGATGCTGACACACCGGTCACCACGCCCCCCTCACCTGTTGGTGGCAGGCATTGATATTTGAGACAGATTTGTTTCTCTCGAGCTCACATTCAGAACCCTGCTGAATTCTAGGCTCCAGGCAGCCACTACCACTTGACAGAGGAGATAAAAAACAATTTGCCATCTTGGGATAATTTGCCTTGCGAGCTCAAAAAAAGTGCTTAATGTGTCTTTGAATGTATTTCTGTTGACTTACGACTTCAAGTTACAATTTTGTTTTTAAGATTTTCAATTAGGAGTCTAACTACGTTGACTTCAGCCTTAGGAGCTTGCCAGGAAAACAGATTTTTGGTTTTGGGTAAGCTGGATGGTTGTTAAGGTTGTATTTTCGTTTTCCAGAATGAAAGAAGTTGAATGGTCCAATCTTGGTAAACTTTAAGAAACTTCTCTAGCAGCCACTTATATCTTTTTCTCTTTTTGCGCAGACATTTTTCTCCTGCTCGTAAAGTAGTGGTTCTCAGCCAGGGCACTTCTGCCTCCCCTGTCTGCCCACTCCTGGGGACATTTGCTGATGTCTGGAGACCCGTACTTGGGTGTCACAGCTGGGGTGGGGCTGCTGCTGGCAACTAATGCGGTGATTCCAGGTTTGGGGCTGTCATACAACATAGGTTTCCCAGGTGGCTCAATGGTAAAGAATCCACCTGCCAGTGCAGGAGACACGAGAGACACAGGTTCAATCCATGGGTCAGAAAGAGCCCCTGGAGTAGGAAGCAGCGACCACTCTGGTATTCTTGCTTGAAACATTCTGTGTATAGGGGAGTCTGGTGGGCTACAGTCCATGGGATGGCAAAAAGTTAGACATGACTGTGCACAACTCATGTAAAAGTTAGACTTACTGGCAGGATCCTTGGATCACTATCTTATTAGTAAAATTGTGAGGGTACGTAAATCATTTTGAAACTTGAGTGCTCAGTGTCCTAAGAGAAAATAAGTGTATTGTCCTCACTTTCATAGGATGCTCACTTGGTTGTTCCAGGTTTGTACAGATGCTCTCTGATTTCTAGTACTCACTGCCCTTCTGCAGTAAGTGAAAGGCGGGTGGTCATCTTTCAAGTAACAAAGATAGGTTTTATAGCAGCAGTTTTCAAACTGTGCTTCCAAAGAACAACTAGAACAGAGTGATCTAGTGATAAAAGAACTATGGGGACTCCTTCCAAATCTGTAAAACAAAAAGTAATTGATGAATTGAATTTTCTCTCCTACATTTTTTTCCTTGAACTCTGGTGCCTGGTGGTGCTTATTTATTAGTGAGAGTTCTTGGGTTACAAAGGGAGTATATGTGTATAAATGAGTAGTGGCGGACAGTTTAGCAACCAGGCTCCCACTGGCTCGGATTCATAACTTACTTTGTCACGGACTTATACTGCGGAGCTCTGATTTTATGTAAAGACCCATGGTGAAAGTTTTCCTGGTTGTCTGAAGCAGTTTAGTGCCTTGACATCTCACAGTGGTTCCTAAGAAGTAATCTGACTTCAGGGTGTCCCTCAGATTGATTTGAAAAGTAGGAAACTCCCTGGAGAAGGAAATGGCAACCCACTCCAGTATTCATGCCTGGAAAATCCCATGGACCGAGGAGCCTGGTGGGCTACAATCCATGAGGTCGCAAAGAGTCGACACGACTGAGCGACTTCTGTGTTTTTGAAGCTCAGAGGGATATGGGCCAGTGAAAAGGATATAAACCAGGGCAGAATTTCTTAAAGAAGTAACAGATTAGTTAGTTACAACATCAAGATAAATGGAATAGAAAGAGATGCCACCAAGAGAGTTGGGCAGTACTCCTTAAATAATGCTCGAGTTTCTGTTCTAAAATTGTTTCCTCTTGAGAGAAGATGAGCAGCACTGGGCCCACTCACCTCTGCCTTTTTTTGTTCCCCACTTTGGTTATGTGTTGTTACTTTCAGAATTGCACTTTTTTCCCCTTGTCATAGTAGCTGCCAAAAGTGTGTTTTTATAAACATGGGATTCTAGAGTGCTGGCTTCCTGGGGCAGAGGAAAGAAAGAAATGCGTGTTGTGCAAAATATGTTCATATGTTTAATAAAATAGTTCTATTGAAAAAAAAGAAAAGTAGGAAACAAAATGAAATTGTGTTGCTTACCTTCTGATTTATGACAGTATTAAATAGAAAGACTGTCTCTTCCTGGTCTGTTTCCTTGTCTGTCAAACGCGGTCACCTCTGTTTGAATTCCAAAGCTTTGAAGGAGAAAGGCAGTGAGATTGTCATCAAATTGTAGACTTGGAAGAAGACTCGGGTGAGGGGTGAGTGATTCTCAGCCTTTCTGGGTGAGGAAACTGAGGTTCACCTGCTGGTTAGAGGGAGAGTTCTGACTGCGAGTTTGTCACTCCCGCCCCCCGCCCCCCGCAGTGCTGATGCACACACAGAGCTCTGGTTCTGTGGCCTCCTTATCAGCACAGGCACTGAAACAACAGGTCTCAACGTAAAATGTACCAACAGGCCGGGTGGACGTGCTGAAACATGTAGCATTTTTTTCCCTCTAAGTTTGCAGTGCCAAATCGTAGTGAAGATAAGATCAGCTGCAGCCAGCTTTATGCATGTGCTGTTGCTCCTGAGGCTTTGGTACTTTTGGAAGTCTAAAAAATTCTCCTTTCAGACCATTTAAATGCATATAACAGACACATTTTCTGCATTGATGGGCTCGCACTCCCCATAGAGTCCTGCAACTTACTTTCCTCTTTGTCCCTATCCTGGACTTGAAATTATATCACAGACAGCATAGCTTTCATTGTTTTTTGTTAATAACATCCATGTCCTTGCCATTCTTTTTAACAGTTTTATAGATGCCCTGGTAGCTCAGATGGTAAAAAATCTGTCTGCAGTGCGGGAGACCTGAGTTCAATCCCTGGTCAGGAAGATCCCCTGGAGGAGGGCATGGCAGTCTACTCCAGTATTCCTGCCTGGAGAATTCCATGGACAGAGGAGCCTGGCCCACTGTAGCGGGTCCGTGGGGTTGAAAAGAGCCGGACATGACTCATGGCTGGCACACACAGTAGAGGCCCACTCATGGTGTTTTGGTTGTATAGTTTTTAACCAGTCTAGCCAATCCTTCACCATGAATCTAGTCTCCGTTTCTAAGGAGTAAGTCTTGGCTGTGGTGTTGCTGAGTCAGAGGAAATGCGCGTTTACACTGAAGATGGGCCTCTCCAGACTGCCTAACCAAAGCCTGTGCAGGGCAAGACTCTGACCCATCTATGCTGCATGCTAGGGCCTCGCCCCTGACGTATGTTTCCTCTTATAAGTGGCTGCCCTATTTGTCAATTTTCAAACTTACTTTCTTTCACGTGGGTCAGGTTTGTTCCTCTAGGTATGCCTATTCTCCACGCTTCTTCAGCATGTGGCTCTCTCTCCAGTACATGCCCAGCTGATGTGTGCAGCTTCACGAGAAAGCGCAAGAAAAGCGTAAGGAAGACTAGTTAGGGAACAGAGATACACAGGGCAGATGTGGAATCGCATGTTTGCTGACTTACACCACGTTTACTGAGCAGTTATTGTGTACAGAGGGACTGGTTTAGAGGAGGGGTTGGGAATACAGGATTAAGTGTGAGGATTCTGGGACAGAGTTCTAGCCATCAGAGAACTTACCAGTATTATAGGGAAATTTTTAAAAAATTGTATTGACTGGTAAAGTTCAGAGGGGGTTCAGAGAATGGTGAAATCGTGGTGAGCAGAAGTGTAAGAAGAAGATTCATTCATTCATTGTCGGCTGTTAAGCTTCTACAAATGTATGAATTTATGGAGCTCCTAACTCCATATCACATGCTGCGCCTGCCATTGGGTATGTGTGCAAGTTCAGTTGTGTCTGACTCTGCGACTCCATGGACTGTAGCCAGGCTCCTCTGTCCATGGGATTATCCAGGCAAGAATACTGGTGTGGGTTGCCGTTTCTTTCGTCAAGGGATCTTCCTGACCAGGGATAGAACCCTCATATCCTGCATTAGCAGGCAGATTCTTTGAGCTACCTGGGAGGCCCCAGTCATTGGGTATATAGGGGTAAACCAAACAGCATGATAATGTAAAAAAATAGTGCCAGATCCCATGGTCCATTCCTTCCTGAAACTTTCATTGTTACAGAGGAGGCAGATGTATTCATCAGCACACACTGGTAAATGTAAAATTTAAAATTTATTAGAGGACTTCCCTGGTGGTTCAGTGGTTAAGAGTCCGCCTGCCAATGCAGAGGATACAGGTTTGATCCCTGTTCCAGGAAGATCCCACGTGCAGCGGAGCAGCTGTGCCTGTGCGCCACGCCTGTTGAGTCCAGTCTGGAGCCTGGGAACCGCAGGGCCAGAAGCCTGTGTGCTCTAGAGCCTGTGCTCTGCAACAGGGGAGGCACCCCAGTGAAGTGCATCTAGAGAGCGACCCCTGCCCACTGCAGCTAGAGACCAAGCACAGCCAAAAATAAATACAAAAATAAAATAATTAGCACTAAGAAGAAAAAGCTAAGGTGTGTGAGAGAGAATAATGACCAGGTAGGGAGATTAAAATGTATTCAAAAGGCTCTGCAGGGGCANATTAGCTCTAGTAATTTTCTGGTGGAGTCTTTAGGGTTTTCTATGTAGAGGATCATGTCATCTGCAAACAGTGAGAGTTTTACTTCTTCTTTTCCAATCTGGATTCCTTTTATTTCTTTTTCTGCTCTGATTGCTGTGGCCAAAACTTCCAAAACTATGTTGAATAGTCCACTTCAGTATTCTTGCCTGGAAAATCCCATGGACAGAGGAGCCTAGCGGGCTGCAGGCCAGAGATTGAAAGGAGTCAGACATGACTGAGCACTCACACATATGCACACACACATACACACACATGTGTGCATCATAGAAGTCTTTAAAAGTTTGAGTCGTGTCTTCCTTCCTTGAAGATGTGTTGAAATGCTAACCCCTGGTATCTCAAAATGTTGAGATACCCCCAGTATCTTTAAGCAGGNGAGATTGAAAGGAGTCAGACATGACTGAGCACTCACACATATGCACACACACATACACACACATGTGTGCATCATAGAAGTCTTTAAAAGTTTGAGTCATGTCTTCCTTCCTTGAAGATGTGTTGAAATGCTAACCCCTGGTATCTCAAAATGTTGAGATACCCCCAGTATCTTTAAGCAGGTGCAGTTGGTTAACATGAGGTCAATCTGGAGTACAGTGGGACCCTAAGCCAGTGTAACTGGTGTTCTTATGAGAGGATCACTGTGTGAAGACAGACATACTTGTGATGGTAAAGGGAAGGACTGGAGTGATGCTGCTACAGGCCAAGGAATGCAAAGATTCTCAGCAACACCAGAAGCTAAGAAGAGGGCTAAGAAGGATTCCCTTGGAGGTTTCTGAGGAATCATGGCTTTGCTGACACCTTGACTGCAGATTTCCAGCCTCCAAAACCGAGACAGAATATATTTCTATTGTTTTAAGCCACCTTAGTTTGTGGTATTTTGTTACAGGAGCCCTAGGAAACAAATTCAAGGACTATGCTGTTTTTGAAAGTATTTAAAGCAGGTTCTTTTTAAAAACACATATTTTAATAGATTTATTTAATTAATTTATTTTTGGTTGTTTCTGGGTCTTCATTGCTGCACATGCGCTTTCTCTAGTTGTGATGAGAGGGGGCTACTCTCTAGTTGTGGTGTGCGTCCTTCTCTTTGTGGTGGCTCCTCTTGTTATGGAGCATGGGCTTTAGGGCCTGTGGGCTTCAGTAGCTATGGTGTGTGAGCTTAGTTGGTCCATGGGACCTTCCTGGACCACGGATCAATCCTGGGTGCCCTGCATTGGCAGGCGGATTCTTAACCACTAGACCACCAGGGAAACCCTAAAGCATAACCACAATATATTAATCACTGAAAAGTAAAATATTCTGTATGCTCTAACTCCTATCATCTAAAAATACACAAATGGACCTAGGTATAGTCCTCCAATTCGTATTCTATACATCATATTGCTAAAACTTGTTTTCTATGACAAGAAGCACTTAGGACAATTTTTTGCATTGCATTTTTTGGAATTTTTCAAATTTTATAAGGAGGCAAAAATCTGTACATGTGAGTTTTTTGAAGAAAATGTATTTTGCTTGGCATTATCTTTCTGTGACTTAGGCAACTATGCTCTCTCATGAAAAATACACAACTCTAAGCAATTTTTGAAATTTAAATTTCTATGCAAGGAGCTTGGCAGAGCCATTACCAGCTCTGGCATGCAAGAGGCCTAACACTAACAAATCATTTAGAATGTATAAAATATAGGAAGCTGACATATCTGAAGAACCTGTATTACAAAAAAAATTGAGAAAGTTATACATTAAGACATAGCAAATCAGTCTCATCTGGAAACTGGATAAATTTGGGATGAATATGGGAGGTTCTGAAACTAATGGAGATTCATTGCCCTGAAATGAAATGGTGTGGCGTGGGCTAGATAGGAAAAGCACCTAATAAAATTTGGACACCAAGAATTTCATTTCCCAAATCCCAGACCTTTGAAAATAGAAACTGTTCAAACTGGTCACAGAGGATTTAAATTCGTTTGCACACTTATCTGAAGAATATTTTTAGTTATTTGTTAAGTGTGTTCCCAACCACCCTAATGTTTTAAAAATGCCTTCATTTCCCTTTGGGCTTTTGAAAGTATGCCATTTCAGAGTTACTAATTTACTAATATTTTGAATTGGAACTAATTTCATTTAGCTGGGCTGAGATATATCCAAGTGGGTAGGTTTTTATGGACTTCCTGGTGCAGTTTATCAGAGGTTTATTAAGAAGTCAAGCAAATGCACAGAGGAGCTAGGATATGTGAGGAGAGGGCCACCCCAAATGGTGCAGAGTGCAGAAGTCTGGAGAAAAGGCATACTCTGATTGCTGTTATTCAGTTACAATGTAGGTTGACATCTGTGGCTACTCTCCTTCCCTCTGGGCAGCTGGAACCTCTTGATGCCACAAGGAATGGGGAATAATGAGGCAGCAGATGGACACACTTGCTAAAGGCCTGGGCCAGGTCATAACAGCCACCTGAAGAGAGAGCTTAATTCTCCAACCATCCAAGGTCCCTTCCTGGTGGCAACGGTTGTAGTTATGTATAGGACATTACACACTCATGAACTTGGCTTATTTTTATTGGCTTCAGTCACTCTGTTTGGAGGAGCAGCTGGCCCTGGGGCTGCCCACCAATTTTCCAGGTGCTGGACTCCCTGAATCATCTTTCAGTTACCCCACAACCTCTTCCCTGGATGAACTTATTGTTTTGTCCAGTACTCAAGCTCTCCCCAAACTCATCCCAACCCTAAAGAAGAACTCACAAGACCCCTTGTTACTGATTACTTATTCTTGCTTCATATGGGCTGCCCCAGTGGCTCAGTGGTAAAGAATCCACCTGCAACGCAGGACACGTGGGTTTTATCCCTGGGAAGGTCCCCTGGAGGAGAGTATGGCAACCCACTCCAGTATTCTTGCCTGGAGAATCCCATGGACAGAGGAACCTGGTAGGTTACAGTTCACAGGGTCACAAAGAGTTGGACATGACTGAAGTGACTTAGCATGAATGCATGCTTTATATGTTGTGATTTGTACTCATCACAATGGCACTGGCATGAGCAGAGGGTCCTGTCAATGGGAAGTAATGTTTATGCAACTTGTCATCCAAGATTTTGTTTCTTTTGGTCATCCTCTAATTTTCACTCTTTCATTTTTAATAGTTAAAAAATGAAAAGCATATCCTATGATTTGGATATCCTAAGAGATGTATAACTGGTAAACTCTTAATCATCAATATAATCCTTTTAGCTAGGATTACTGTTATTTCTATCATTGTCTCTATTTTGCAGATGTGGAATTTGAGGCACAAAGAGGAAATTTTCCTAAGATAACAAAGACAGGAAGTGGTGAAGCCAGGATTTGATCTTGGGAGCTTGTACATTTACCTCTTAATGCATTTTACATTTGATTGTTAATAGCCCAGAAACTTAGCTATATTTATTTGTTTCTTTCCAATTACATCTTTGATGATCATCTTCCAATGTTACAAGATAAAGACATATTATCCTAAATCTACGAGTATAGTATATTTCTATTAACATAATCTCATGATTATACTTTTGCAAACCCTGTAACCAAATACATCATATATATTTTCTGTTTAACCTAATCCTTTCCCCACTCACATTGCTGTATGAGAAGTTACACTGTAGCCTCTCAGTACAATACCCAGAGACCACTGAAAAGAAAGGCTCACAGATAAAAAAAGGATGACCCAATCACATGGTTTGTTAAATCAGTTTAAGATAAATAATGAGAATCAAGAGGAAAAAGGTGGCATAAGTTCATGCATTCATGATAGTGTTCAGTTGGGGTGAAAGGAAAATCACAACCTGAATTCTAGGTTATACAGTGTTGATATATCTTATCTCTTCTTTGCTGAATCAGCCTCCCAACTGGTGCTGTGTTCATGAGGATGAGACTGTGGTTTGAGAAAGGGGCTCTGACAGACAGATGGCAGGTGTCTGGGGGCACATACTTGCTCTGTCAAAGAGATGCAAGGGCAGGCATGCCTGCCAATAGCTTTGCTTGCCAATTAGCCTGCTGAACAGCTTTGGGTTTTGTCTGTGTTCTTTTGGGGAGAACACTTGTGGTGCCAAAATGGAAGCATATTAGACAGATTAAGGATGACATAGTTGTCAGCCCAGAATGATGTGATGTTACCTTAAAACTTGGTCCTTCCGAACCTTCCCATCCCAAAGCAATAATCTTTGTTCTGCCATACATTCCATTTATTCTATTAATATCTCTAACATGTCTTATGGGTTACTAACTTAGTATTTATATCATTATATACCTTGTCTCATAAGCTACTCATTATTTATATTTAATGCATCCTCTAAGTTTTGCCTCTTCACTTATGCTATTAGCTTACTTATTTTCTGTGCACCACATTTCTCGAGTTCCATACATTCTGTTCATTTGGCTTGTCTATTTTTAAGAAATTGAGTCCTCTTAAATAATAGGGTGAACACGTATTCTTCAAGTGCAATAGATTCCCTCTCTTCCCATCAGCTGGTGAGTAAAAAGTATTTAGACTGAACAGACTGAGCCTTAGACAAATGGTCTTGTAAATGAATGACATTTTTGGTGGAAATAGAAAAATTTTTAGAAAAAGAGAATTGGAGCTGATGCTTAGGCTCTTCAGATTGGTTAGTTTTTTTTTGAACTGCTTTATGTCCACTCATGAAAACCTTCTGTCTCCCTTATTGAAAGCTATATGACTGTTAAAAAAATTGCTCAACTACTTTTTAATTTATTTTTAAAGTTTTAATTGGAGAATAATTGCTTTACAATTCTGTGTTAGTTTCTGCTGTACACAATGTGAATAGCTATAAGTATACATATATCTCTTCCTTTTCAGCCTCCATCCCGCCCCTCCATCCCTCCCTTCTAGGTCATCATAAAGCATTGAGCTGAGCTCCCTAGCTTCCCACTAGCTGTCTATTTTACAGTAGTTTTTGTTGTTGAGGAAAAATATTCCTGGAAATCCAGCATTTAGTATAGCTAGTGAAATTTGCGACCCCATGGACTATATGGTCCATGAAATTCTCCAGGCCAGAATACTGGAGTGGCTAGCTTTTCCATTCTCCAGGGGATCTTCCTAACCCAGGGATTGAGCCCAGGTTTCCCACATTGCAGGCAGATTCTTTACCAGCTGAGCCATAGGGACACTCAAGTATAACTAGAATACATATAAATTCTCTTTGCTTGAAGGAGTCTGGAATTATCAAATAGAGTTTATTACCAAAGGAGTTTTGGCATGATAGCTTTTGTGAAAAGGGCAAAGCCAAGGCTTTGATTACCTTTATACCTAGCTATCCCTTAATTTTCATGAGCAAAGGATGAAGATAAAAGATTTATATGATGGAAAATTCCTTTTGAAGCTTATTCCAGAGAAGCTGGTTTGAGAATTCAAAATAGTGTGGATAACAATCCTCTATTGTGCCTCCCTCATGAAAACATTATAGAAAAGGACCACCTGGCTGTTTTTTGAAAATTAAAAATGCAGAGCTTATCAAAACGTTAGTTGTTGCATACCTGGGCTGATAAGGAGGTTTGGCCAATATCATAAGGTTAAGCCTGTTGAAGATCATGGATTTAAGCTCTCGTATTTGTCATATAGGGACTGAATGATCCCAGATATTAAAAAGAAAAGAAGGTAAAACGTTCAGGAGCTTTCCTTAATAGTTTTTAGAAGTGGAGCTTATTGCTCTCTTGATGGCAATTTCTAGCCCGTTGTTCCACTGAATTGCCAGGAACAGCGATTTTAGGTGTGAAGTTATTAACCATCTCAAGAGGGCTATCCTTTAGGACAAGAAGACCACTGGAGAGTTGAATTGGAGAACTGGTTTCAGATATTAAAGGTCCCTGTGGGCAGTATCATTCAGCCAAGCATCTTTGGCAGATGGACCCCACCAGTCTGCTGCCTAACTTTGGTACTTCCCATTTCTTATTTAGTTGAATACATGTGAAAACCATTCAAATCCTCCATAACAATGTATACAAAATAAAAATAAGCAGTGTGATGGTAGGATTTTCAATTGCAGTTTTCATAAGAAATGCAGAANATTTTCTCTCCTACATTTTTTTCCTTGAACTCTGGTGCCTGGTGGTGCTTATTTATTAGTGAGAGTTCTTGGGTTACAAAGGGAGTATATGTGTATAAATGAGTAGTGGCGGACAGTTTAGCAACCAGGCTCCCACTGGCTCGGATTCATAACTTACTTTGTCACGGACTTATACTGCGGAGCTCTGATTTTATGTAAAGACCCATGGTGAAAGTTTTCCTGGTTGTCTGAAGCAGTTTAGTGCCTTGACATCTCACAGTGGTTCCTAAGAAGTAATCTGACTTCAGGGTGTCCCTCAGATTGATTTGAAAAGTAGGAAACTCCCTGGAGAAGGAAATGGCAACCCACTCCAGTATTCATGCCTGGAAAATCCCATGGACCGAGGAGCCTGGTGGGCTACAATCCATGAGGTCGCAAAGAGTCGACACGACTGAGCGACTTCTGTGTTTTTGAAGCTCAAAGGGATATGGGCCACTGAAAAGGATATAAACCAGGGCAGAATTTCTTAAAGAAGTAACAGATTAGTTAGTTACAACATCAAGATAAATGGAATAGAAAGAGATGCCACCAAGAGAGTTGGGCAGTACTCCTTAAATAATGCTCGAGTTTCTGTTCTAAAATTGTTTCCTCTTGAGAGAAGATGAGCAGCACTGGGCCCACTCACCTCTGCCTTTTTTTGTTCCCCACTTTGGTTATGTGTTGTTACTTTCAGAATTGCACTTTTTTCACCTTGTCATAGTAGCTGCCAAAAGTGTGTTTTTATAAACATGGGATTCTAGAGTGCTGGCTTCCTGGGGCAGAGGAAAGAAAGAAATGCGTGTTGTGCAAAATATGTTCATATGTTTAATAAAATAGTTCTATTGAAAAAAAAGAAAAGTAGGAAACAAAATGAAATTGTGTTGCTTACCTTCTGATTTATGACAGTATTAAATAGAAAGACTGTCTCTTCCTGGTCTGTTTCCTTGTCTGTCAAACGCGGTCACCTCTGTTTGAATTCCAAAGCTTTGAAGGAGAAAGGCAGTGAGATTGTCATCAAATTGTAGACTTGGAAGAAGACTCGGGTGAGGGGTGAGTGATTCTCAGCCTTTCTGGGTGAGGAAACTGAGGTTCACCTGCTGGTTAGAGGGAGAGTTCTGACTGCGAGTTTGTCACTCCCGCCCCCCGCCCCCCGCAGTGCTGATGCACACACAGAGCTCTGGTTCTGTGGCCTCCTTATCAGCACAGGCACTGAAACAACAGGTCTCAACGTAAAATGTACCAACAGGCCGGGTGGACGTGCTGAAACATGTAGCATTTTTTTCCCTCTAAGTTTGCAGTGCCAAATCGTAGTGAAGATAAGATCAGCTGCAGCCAGCTTTATGCATGTGCTGTTGCTCCTGAGGCTTTGGTACTTTTGGAAGTCTAAAAAATTCTCCTTTCAGACCATTTAAATGCATATAACAGACACATTTTCTGCATTGATGGGCTCGCACTCCCCATAGAGTCCTGCAACTTACTTTCCTCTTTGTCCCTATCCTGGACTTGAAATTATATCACAGACAGCATAGCTTTCATTGTTTTTTGTTAATAACATCCATGTCCTTGCCATTCTTTTTAACAGTTTTATAGATGCCCTGGTAGCTCAGATGGTAAAAAATCTGTCTGCAGTGCGGGAGACCTGAGTTCAATCCCTGGTCAGGAAGATCCCCTGGAGGAGGGCATGGCAGTCTACTCCAGTATTCCTGCCTGGAGAATTCCATGGACAGAGGAGCCTGGCCCACTGTAGCGGGTCCGTGGGGTTGAAAAGAGCCGGACATGACTCATGGCTGGCACACACAGTAGAGGCCCACTCATGGTGTTTTGGTTGTATAGTTTTTAACCAGTCTAGCCAATCCTTCACCATGAATCTAGTCTCCGTTTCTAAGGAGTAAGTCTTGGCTGTGGTGTTGCTGAGTCAGAGGAAATGCGCGTTTACACTGAAGATGGGCCTCTCCAGACTGCCTAACCAAAGCCTGTGCAGGGCAAGACTCTGACCCATCTATGCTGCATGCTAGGGCCTCGCCCCTGACGTATGTTTCCTCTTATAAGTGGCTGCCCTATTTGTCAATTTTCAAACTTACTTTCTTTCACGTGGGTCAGGTTTGTTCCTCTAGGTATGCCTATTCTCCACGCTTCTTCAGCATGTGGCTCTCTCTCCAGTACATGCCCAGCTGATGTGTGCAGCTTCACGAGAAAGCGCAAGAAAAGCGTAAGGAAGACTAGTTAGGGAACAGAGATACACAGGGCAGATGTGGAATCGCATGTTTGCTGACTTACACCACGTTTACTGAGCAGTTATTGTGTACAGAGGGACTGGTTTAGAGGAGGGGTTGGGAATACAGGATTAAGTGTGAGGATTCTGGGACAGAGTTCTAGCCATCAGAGAACTTACCAGTATTATAGGGAAATTTTTAAAAAATTGTATTGACTGGTAAAGTTCAGAGGGGGTTCAGAGAATGGTGAAATCGTGGTGAGCAGAAGTGTAAGAAGAAGATTCATTCATTCATTGTCGGCTGTTAAGCTTCTACAAATGTATGAATTTATGGAGCTCCTAACTCCATATCACATGCTGCGCCTGCCATTGGGTATGTGTGCAAGTTCAGTTGTGTCTGACTCTGCGACTCCATGGACTGTAGCCAGGCTCCTCTGTCCATGGGATTATCCAGGCAAGAATACTGGTGTGGGTTGCCGTTTCTTTCGTCAAGGGATCTTCCTGACCAGGGATAGAACCCTCATATCCTGCATTAGCAGGCAGATTCTTTGAGCTACCTGGGAGGCCCCAGTCATTGGGTATATAGGGGTAAACCAAACAGCATGATAATGTAAAAAAATAGTGCCAGATCCCATGGTCCATTCCTTCCTGAAACTTTCATTGTTACAGAGGAGGCAGATGTATTCATCAGCACACACTGGTAAATGTAAAATTTAAAATTTATTAGAGGACTTCCCTGGTGGTTCAGTGGTTAAGAGTCCGCCTGCCAATGCAGAGGATACAGGTTTGATCCCTGTTCCAGGAAGATCCCACGTGCAGCGGAGCAGCTGTGCCTGTGCGCCACGCCTGTTGAGTCCAGTCTGGAGCCTGGGAACCGCAGGGCCAGAAGCCTGTGTGCTCTAGAGCCTGTGCTCTGCAACAGGGGAGGCACCCCAGTGAAGTGCATCTAGAGAGCGACCCCTGCCCACTGCAGCTAGAGACCAAGCACAGCCAAAAATAAATACAAAAATAAAATAATTAGCACTAAGAAGAAAAAGCTAAGGTGTGTGAGAGAGAATAATGACCAGGTAGGGAGATTAAAATGTATTCAAAAGGCTCTGCAGGGGCAGGGCTGGGGGTACATTTGAAAGTCTTGACAGGCCTTTTTCATTGCTGAGAGAGCTAGGTGGGGCATCTGATAGATGAAGCTGGAAAAGGGGGCTGGGTGTGCAGAGGTGGGGCCTATAGGACCCCCTAGTAGGGCAAGATGAGGGGATTAGATTTGATTCTAAGAGCAGTGGGGAGCTGTTGCAGATTTTAAGCAGAGTTCTGGCATGATCTTGAAACTTAAAGGGATCGCATTCTGAGTCTGAATAGTGAACACAGGCTGGAAGCAGGGAGGCCAGTTTGGAGGCTTTGCGAAGGTAAAGCTACCTATCGGTGGGGCATGGGATGGAGAAGCAGATGGAGCTGAGATATATCTGGAGGTAGATTCACAGGACTTGCTAAAGGATTGATTCCAGGGAAGGCACTGAGGCAGAGGGGAGCAGTCAGGGTAAGTCCCTGGCATTTGCTTTGAGCAGCAGGGTGATTACTGGTGGTGTGCACTTAATTGAGCAGCAGCTTTGGAGTTCAGTTTCAGATGGGTTAAATAGGACACTCGAGAGGTGTCTAGTTGGCAGGTGGATAAGGGAGTCTGGTGTTCAGAAGATCGGGACTGGCTAGAGATAAAGATTTGGGACTCGTTGGTCTATAGATGATACTTAAAACTGTGGGAAGTAGCTTAGAAATGGGATTTGAAGATAAGTAAAGCTTGGCCCGTTAAAGGAGAGAGAGATGCCATTTCAGACTGTTGCGGAATAATCTGAGTAAAGGCACAGCGTCTGGGGTCAGGAGGCCCTCGGCTCTCTGCTGCGGGGGCCTGGGATTTGGAGCGGTTTTCCCAGCCTTGGCCCTGTTGACATACCTGCATTATTGGCTGGGTGAGTCTTTGCTGTGGAGGCTGTCCTGGTGTTGCAGGATGCTCAGCAGCATGCGTGTCCTCTCCCCACTAGGCGCGGGTAGTTCTCTCGTGCCCCTACCCCAGTCATGACAGTCTAAACTGTCTCCAGACTTTGCCAGATGTCCCTGGGGGAAAAATTGCCCCTGGTTGAGAACCACTGATTTGGTGAGAAGGGGAATTAAATGTAGATGGCTGAGGAGGTGGAAGGGGACAGAGTAGGTGTGGCCGTGAAAGTGAAGTTGCTGGGTCGTGTCTGACTCTTTGCGACCCCATGGACTGTTGCCTGCCACGCTCCTCCATCCATGGGACTTTCCAGGCAAGAGTACTGGAGTGGGTTCCCATTTCCTTCTCCAGGAGATCTTCCAGACCCAGGAATCAAACCCGGATCTTCTGCATTGTAGGCAGATGCTTTACCATCTGAGTCACAGCCTACCACAACTATTTAGCCTTGAGGCAGTCGTCAGCAGTGATTCAATGGAGGCTTCTTGAGCTGGGCAGACTCTGGTTTGATGAAAAAAGATGTTTCAGAAAAATGGGTCTGATGGTGAGCAAAATCGAATACGATGGAGGAGAAAGTAAGGGTTTGGAAAGGGCAGTCACAGGAGCGACGGGAGCGACGTGAGGAGGAGGAGGGAAGGGTGAATCCAGAGACATTTTGGAAGATGTCATGGTATCATTAAGGAGACCCCATTAGGGCTTCCCTGGTGGCTCAATCGATAAAGAATCCACCTGAAATGCAGGAGACCTGGGTTTGATCCCTGGGTCCAGAAGATCCCCTGGAGAAGGGACTAGCTGTCCTCTCCAGTATTCTCGCCTAGAGAATTCCGTGGACAGAGGAGCCCGGCAGGCTACAGTTCTTCGGAATGCAGAGTCTGACACGACTGAGCGATTAACACCAGCTAAGAGATGGAGAGGAAAAGGAAACACCAGGGTCAGACCTGGGTGATGGAGACAATAAGGGGAGGGCCGAAAGAGATGGAGCAGTCCAAAAAGGGGCACTGAGGGCAGAGAAGGTCATGACTAATTTGGACATGTGGGATCGGGGGTCATGGGATATCTAAGAAGGAATCTTAATAGCTTGAATTCAGCTGCATAGAGGTGAACTAAAGCCAGGAGTATTGAGTGTGTAGTCAGAAGCCCATGGCCAGTCCCTTGGGGGAAACTAAAAATAAGGGGATAGGAGGAGGGAAGTACTTGTTGGACTTGTTAAGGGGGCACAGAGAGAGGCGGAAAACCAAGAAAGCTGAGTCATGAAGCTTGTCTTATTTTGGTTGACTTCCTGCTCTTAGCCCTGCATACAGTGTAGAGCTGCAGAAACATCAGTTTATATCCATTAAGAGTCAAATTCAGGTTGAAGTATTATAGACATAATTCATTAAGTCTACAGATTTATTGAGCACATTGCTTGTGCTGGTCCTGTGTTGGGAGGCACCGGGCTGTATGAGAATGAGTGAGATGGTCCATGCCCGTAAGGTTCTGGGTCTGGAAGGGAAGGCAGGGATAAAGAATCAATTGCAGTAGGGTTGGGTGGGTGCTGTCATAGAGGTGTGTAAGGAAGTGCTGTGCAAACCTCAAGGGGGAATCTGAGAGTGGTGAGGGACTGGAGACATGCCCCCTGGGCTGAGTCTGGAACGATTTGGTAGGAATCCTCTTGGTGGATAAAGGGAGAGGTGGGAAAGGCCTGTTGGAAACAGAGTGGAAAACCCATCATGTTCAAAGGCTTTAGAAACTCATCTTGGTTTATTCAAAAAATTTCAAGGTCTAGTGTGGTTGGAGCAGAGGGTAGGGTGGTGGATGGGGTGGGGAGTAATGCTTTGGGCAAGGTTAGATCTCTGACCTTGATCTAGTTTGTTTCTCTACACCTTCCCAGGGACAGAGCTTGAACTTCAGCTCAGGGCAGTGTTAAGATAACATTCATATTCTCACTCAACTGAACACATTGCCTTGAAGTGCCATCAGTTTACATTTTTGTACTTGTCTACATATATGGTACACATTTTACTCAGCTTCTGGCCAAGCTTCTTTGGATTATGATTTTTTTTTTCATGCAACCTATAAAACTTTTCCCCGTATTTGTAAATTGTAGTCATTATACTGTTTAATGTTTAGTGAAACATTCGGTGTCATACTGCTAAGTGATAATTTAATCATCCAGTCCTCTTATTGGGCAGTTTGCCCTGTGAAAGTGAAAGTCACTCAGCTGTGTCTGACTCTTTTCAACCCGCTTTTTGAGAAACTGTAAAACTGTTTCCCACAGTGACCACACCTTTGTACATTCCCACCAGCAAAGCATGAGGGTTCTAATTTCTCCACATCCTTGCCAACACTTGCTGTTTTCCATTTTTTTCAAATAATAACCATATTAGCATGTATGAAGTGTTACCTCATTGTGGGTTTGATTTGCATTTCTTTATGACCGAAATCAAATTGCTTATGACTGTATAGTGGAAGTGAGAAATAGATTTAAGGGCCTAGATCTGATAGATAGAGTGCCTGATGAACTATGGACGGAGGTTCATGACATTGTACAGGAGACAGGGATCAAGACCATCGCCATGGAAAAGAAATGCAAAAAAGCAAAATGGCTGTCTGAGGAGGCCTTACAAATAGCTGTTGAAAAGAAGAGAAGCAAAAAACAAAGGAGAAAAGGAAAGATATAAGCATCTGAATGCAGAGTTCCAAAGAACAGCAAGGAGAGGTAAGAAAGCCTTCAGCGATTAATGCAAAGAAATAGAGGAAAACAACAGAATGGGAAAGACTAGAGATCTCTTCAAGTAAATTAGAGATACCAAGGGAACATTTCATGCAAAGATGGACTCAATAAAGGACAGAAATGGTATGGACCTAACAGAAGCAGAAGATATTAAGAAGAAGTGGCAAGAATACACAGAAGAACTGTACAGAAAAGATCTTCATGACCCAGATAATCACGATGGTATGATCACTCACCTAGAGCCAGACATCCTGGAATGTGAAGTCAAGTGGGCCTTAGAAAGCATGACTGTGCACAAAGCTAGTGGAGGCAATGGAATTCTAGTTGAGCTGTTTCAAATCCTGAAAGATGATGCTGTGAAGGTGCTGCACTCAGGATGCCAGCAAATTTGGAAAACTGACTGGAAAGGTCAGTTTTCATTCCAATCCCAAAGAAAGGCAACTAAAGAATGCTCAAGCTACCGCACAATTGCACTCATCTCGCACACTAGTTAAGTAACNTGGAAAAGAAATGCAAAAAAGCAAAATGGCTGTCTGAGGAGGCCTTACAAATAGCTGTTGAAAAGAAGAGAAGCAAAAAACAAAGGAGAAAAGGAAAGATATAAGCATCTGAATGCAGAGTTCCAAAGAACAGCAAGGAGAGGTAAGAAAGCCTTCAGCGATTAATGCAAAGAAATAGAGGAAAACAACAGAATGGGAAAGACTAGAGATCTCTTCAAGTAAATTAGAGATACCAAGGGAACATTTCATGCAAAGATGGACTCAATAAAGGACAGAAATGGTATGGACCTAACAGAAGCAGAAGATATTAAGAAGAAGTGGCAAGAATACACAGAAGAACTGTACAGAAAAGATCTTCATGACCCAGATAATCACGATGGTATGATCACTCACCTAGAGCCAGACATCCTGGAATGTGAAGTCAAGTGGGCCTTAGAAAGCATGACTGTGCACAAAGCTAGTGGAGGCAATGGAATTCTAGTTGAGCTGTTTCAAATCCTGAAAGATGATGCTGTGAAGGTGCTGCACTCAGGATGCCAGCAAATTTGGAAAACTGACTGGAAAGGTCAGTTTTCATTCCAATCCCAAAGAAAGGCAACTAAAGAATGCTCAAGCTACCGCACAATTGCACTCATCTCGCACACTAGTTAAGTAACGCTCAAAATTCTCCAAGCCAGGCTTGAGCAATACATGAACCATGAACTTCCAGATGTTCAAGCTGGTTTTAGAAAAGGCAGAAGAACCAGAGATCAAATTGCCCCTCCGCTGGATCGTGGAAAAAGCAAGAGAGTTCCAGAAAAACATCTATTTCTGCTTTATTGACTATGCCAATGCCTTTGACTGTGTGGATCACAATAAACTGGAAAATTCTGAAAGAGATGAGAATACCAGACCAACTAGCCTGCCTCTTGAGAAACCTATATGCAGGTCAGGAAGCAACAGTTAGAACTGGACATGGAACAACAGACTGGTTCCAAATAGGAAAAGGAGTACGTACAAGCTGGAATCAAGATTGCTGGGAGAAATATCAATAACCTTAGAGATGCAGATGACACCACTCTTACGGCAGAAAGTGAAGAGGAACTAAAGAGCCTCTTGATGAAAGTGAAAGAGGAGAGTGAAAAAGTTGGCTTAAAGCTCAACATTCAGAAAACAAAGATCATGGCATCTGGTCCCATCACTTCATGGCAAGTAGATGGGGAAACAGTGTCAGACTTTATTTTTTTCGGCTCCAAAATCACTGCAGGTGGTGGTTGCAGCCATGAAATTAAAAGACAGTTACTCCTTGGAAGGAAAGTTATGACCAACCTAGACAGCATATTAAAAAGCTTACTTTGCCAGCAAAGGTCCATCTAGTCAAGGCCAGGGTTTTTCTCGTGGTCATATACGGATGTGAGAGTTGGACAGTGAAGAAAGCTGAGCTCCAAAGAATTGATGCTTTTGAACTGTGGTGTTGGAGAAAACTCTTGAGAGTCTCTTGAACTGCAAGGAGATCCAACCAGTCCATTCGGAAGGAGATCAGCCCTGAGATTTCTTTGGAAGGAATGATGCTAAAACTGAAACTCCATTACTTTGGTTACCTCATGTGAAGAGTTGACTCACTGGGAAAGACTGATGCTGGGAGGGATTAGGGGCAGGAGGAGAAGGGGACGACAGAGGATGAGATGGCTGGATGGCATCACCGACTCAATGGACATTAGTTTGAGTAAACTCTGGGAATTGGTGATGGACAGGGAGGCCTGGTGTGCTGCAATTAATGGGGTCACAGAGTCGGACACGACTGAACTGAACCGAATGACTAAGTATCGTTAGTCGTTAATGACTTAACTATTGACTTGGATTATCTTTTCAAGTGCTTATTGGCATTTGTATATCTTCTTTGGAGAAATGTCTATCCAAGGACTTTCCTCATTTTTGAACTGGATTTTGTTATTGTTGAGTTGTAGGAGTTCTTTATATATTATGGATGTTAATCCCTCATGGTATATGATTAGCAAATATTTTCTCCCATTCTTTGGGTTGTTTCACTGTCTTAATAACTGTCCCTTGGTGTACAAAGTTTTTAATTGTGATGAAGTCCAATTCATCTTTGTTTTTTCTTCTGTTGCCTTTGCTTTTGACATCATCTCTGAGTAATCATTGCCAAATTTAATGTCATGAAGTTTTCTCTGTTTTCTACTAAAATATTTTTATTTTGGCTCTTATATTTAGATCTTTGATGCATTTTGAATGAACCTTTGTATATGGTGTACGGTTCTTTTGTGTGGGTATTTAGTTTTCCCAGTACCATTGTTGGAAAGACTACTGCTTTTTCTTTGTTGAATGATCTTGGTGCCCTGGTCAAGAATCAGTTGTATATATGCGGGTTTATTTCTGGGCTCTTTATTCCATTGATCTGTATCTCTGTCTTTGTTTCCTGTCAGTTTTTCAGCACACTGTTTTGTTTACTGTTAGCTGTGTAGTAGATTTTGAAATCAGAAGTTTGATTCCTTCAAATTTGTTCTTCTTTTTCAAGACTGTTTTGCCTGTGGAGTCCCTGAAGATTCCATATGAACTTCAGAATAGGTTTTTATTTTTGCAGAAAATGGCAGTGGGATTGTTACAGGGATTGCACTGAAGTCAAGTCTGTAGGTTGCTTTGTGTAGAATCAGTATTGCAACACTATTCTTTCAATCCATGAACTGGAGTGTCTTTTATAAATGTGTTGTCTTTAATTTTTGTCACTTAAGTTTTACAGTTTTCAATGTATAAGTTTTTCACATCCTTGGTTAAATTTATTCCTAATTATTTTATCCTTTTTGATGTTGTTATATACTTGAAACTGTTTTCGTAGTTTCCTTTTTGGATTGTTCATTGCTAGTATATAGAAATGGAACTGATTTTTTTGGTATGTTGATACTGTATCCTGCACTTTGCTGAATTCATCTATTAGCTGTCTCAGTTTCCTGTGAATCCTCAGGGTTTTCTACATATAAGATCATACATTTTTTTTGCAAGCAGAATTTTATATCTTTCTCTCTAGTTAGGATACCTTTTTTTTTTAGTAGCTTAGTTGATTTACAATGTTGGGTTAGTTTCTGGTGTACAGCAAAGTGGTTGCTACATATATATATTCTTTTTCATATTCTTTTCCATTATAGTTTACTACAAGATATTGAATATAGTTCTCTGTGCTATACAGTAGGGTCTTGTTATTTATCTGTTTGTAACTGCCAGTCCCAAGCTCTTAATTTATTCCCCCTCCCCCTTCCACCTTCTTGCCTAGTTGTTCTGGCTAGAAATTCCAATATTCTGTTTAATAGAGGTGGTGAAAATGGGCATCCTTTTCTTGTTTCTTCATCTTAGGGGAAACGCTTTCAGAGTTTCACAGTTGAGTGTGACGTTAGCTGTGCACTTTTTAGATGCTGCTTTTATCACATTAAGCTTTCTTCTTAGTTTGAGTGTCTTTGTCATGGGAGAGTGTTGAATTTTGTCATGTGCCTTCTCTGAATCAATTGAGATGATTATGTTGTAGTTTTCTTTCATTCTATTGATGTGGCATTTTGAAGTGAAGTGAAGTCGATTTTGAACTGTGGTGTTGGAGCAGACTCTTGAGAGTCCCTTGGACTGCAAGGAGATCCAACCAGTCCATTCTGAAGGAGATCAGCCCTGGGATTTCTTTGGAAGGAATGATGCTAAAGCTGAAGCTCCAGTACTTTGGCCACCTCATGCGAAGAGTTGACTCATTGGAAAAGATTCTGATGCTGGGAGGGATTGGGGACAGGAGGAGAAGGGGACGACAGAGGATGAGATGGCTGAAAGGCATCACTGACTTGATGGATGTGAGTCTGGGTGAACTCCGGGAGTTGGTGATGGACAGGGAGGCCTGGCATGCTGCGATTCGTGGAGTCGCAAAGAGTCAGACATGACTGAGCGACTGAACTGAACTGAACTGAGGTCGCTCAGTAGTGTCCGACTCTTTGCGACCCCATGGACTATAGTGTCCATGGAATTCTCCAGGCCAGAATACTGGAGTGGGTAGCCTTTCCCTTCTCCAGGGGATCTTCCCAACCCAGGAATTGAACCCAGGTCTCCTGAACTGCAGGCGGATTCTTTATCAGCTGAGCCATAAGGAAAGCCCAAGAATACTGGAGTGGGTAGCCTATGTCTTACCCAGAGGATCTTCCTGACCCAGGAATTGGACCAGGGTCTCCTGCATTGCAGGTGGATTCTTTACCAACTGAGCTATTGATGTGGCATATTACATTGATTGATTTTTGTATGTTGAACCCACCTCATTCCAGAAATAAATCCTACTTTATGGTCATGGTGTCCCTTGGGATTTTGAAGGTTCTTTTCCTTTGGGAAACTTTATAATAACTCTTTATAGAATAGTGTAGATGTGTGTGAGGCAACACCTTCATAAACTTTGAGACATTTGATATAGATACTTCTCTCAGTCTATTGCTCTTTTAGTTTTGTTACTTTTGTATATTATAGAAGGTTTTAATGTTTTTGAACCTGTCCTTTTTCCTTATTGTTTTTGTTACTATATAGCTGAAAAGTTATGCTTTCATACAGGATAATTTTTCTATTTTATTTTTTGTTAGTTTTTTCCATTATGTTCTGAAATAGTTCTTTCCAGTAGTTTGGGGTTTGGTTTAGTTTAGTGCATGTGGAAAGTGGGGATATATTTTTGGGTTTGAGATATCCCGTCTTGTATAGTAGAGTGAGTGGTTGAGAACCTGGACTGAGGAGCCAGAGAGCCTGTGTTTCAGTCATGGCTGCACCGCTTATAGCTATGGGCCCTTGAGCATTTATCTCTGGGCTTAGTTTCCTCATTTGTAAAATGTGGGTAAGAATATATCTACTCCATTAAAAAAAAAAAAAAGTAAGAGAAGAACTTGGCCGAGGGCCTGACATATCATCAGTGCCAGTGAGTGTTAACTGGTATTGTTACCCCAACCTTATTATCACCCTGCTTATTATAGAAGTCTTCTCCATATTTAGAGTTTTATGGTCTACTTTTGACTTTTGTATTCTGTTTCATTAGTACTTTTATTGGCGCCACATGGCATTGTTGTTGCCTGTTCTTTTCATGCTACTCTTTTTCCTGCCACTGTGGAACGTTTATTTTTGTTCTGCAATAATAGACACGATTAAAACCAGTGCAGAGAAGTACCGCGTTTATTGGGTAAGAAGTGTTATCTTGCTCTTCTTTATAAGTTCTCCAGAAAGATTTTTGAATCATTTTTGTCAGGTTTCAGAAACTAATCCTGTATGAATTTTAGGGTTAAGTATCTGCATTAATTTGGGAAAAATAACTGTCTTTGCTGAATGTCTGTCTGTCACTGATAAAATCCACAACTTTAAACAAAACAAACTAATAATAATGTTACAGTAAGAAAACCTGGCTGACTGATAACTGAGGGAGAAATTGAAACAGTTATTAAAAGAACTGCCTGTTCCCCCAGAAGATAACAGAATTGGATGAATTTAGTCATGCATTCATCCAAGGATCAGATAATCCTCATATTGCATAACTCTCAAAAGGGTAGAAAAATTTCCTCTCAGAGGCAAGAGGATTCTGGTTCCTAAACCTGTTCGTGTCTGTCTCCTCCACGCCACTGCAAGGCCCTCTAGGGCAGCGAGTCTGTCTTGCCCAGCACTCCTCTGTTGGAGGTGCTTGGTTAATCTGAACTGAGGGTGCCTCAGCAAGGGAGCACAGCTTGCAGACCCGCCTCAGCTGGAAACATCGATGTGCCGGTGATGGGCCATTTCTCTTGCACACAGATGGGCCAGACCTCCCTGAGGACTGTGAATTAACGCGTGGGCTTTAGGCCTTGGGAGAGGAGGGCAGAAATTGGAGAAGGGGATGGTATGCCTCAGTATACAGAATTTTTTGAGCAAGTTATCTGAAAACGGCATGAACTGCCTCACCTCAGTGTATTTTTATCATTGGACAGGTTTCACCAGAGTCCCGGGTGGTCTTGTAAGGGAGAGTTACACAGCCCATGATAGACTGGGTTGCGTTCAGTTTATGTCTCATTCCTTGTCTCCTGCTCCTTTCCTCAAACTTTTGAACGTATTAAAAAACTGCACATTAAAGCAGAGTTGACAGTGTTTGGCAGCTTATCATGAAGGGCAGAGAGACGCAGAGATGAAGATAATTCGGTTGCTTTGAAACCGTGTGCCTTAGGACGGTGCTTTTAAGACTGAAAGCACAGTGGAAAACCAATCTGCAGGTGGATGGGTAGCTCAGTTTTAGAGAGCTCACATAGTATGTGAGCATAAGAGCCCTAGGAAGACTTGTGTGGTGTTGCTTTTACATTTGTTGAGTGTCTGTCATCTGTAGAGCAGGGGCTATAAAGTGAATCACCTGAAGTTCTCAGTGACCCATGTAGAAAGGCACTGATGGGTCTGAAGTGGGAGTCTCTCTGAAACTGATAGAGATGGAATAACGCAGATGCTTGTCCCGAGCTGGTTGTTTTCTGTCTTCCTCAGTGGGGCTGCCTCTGCCGCTCTTGCTTTGTTACGGTGTGTGGTGTGGTGGATTCTTCCTGCTGCCGTCTGTGCGCTCGTCACAGTGAGGGGCTGCTGAATGGGGCAGTGTGCTCTGTGCCCTTCTCCACAGCTGTTTCCTACAGTGAGGACTGGAAAACAATGACCTCATGATTTCCACAAAAAACCTTTTATATATAGTCATGGAAAAGAAATCATTCAAAACCGAGTAATTTAAGGTTTTGTCCCCGGTAGCTTTTTCCTTCAAAATGATTCTTGTTTGTTCTGCTAATTAGTCGTTCAGTGCCTGTTCCTCAAATGACCTTTTATGTTTCACAAACAGAATGTTTGCAGTGGAGCACATCGGGATATCTTGTTTTTTTGTTTGATTGTGATCTTTCTCTGTTTAGAAACCATTGTTTTATGCCGTGAACTGTGGCAGTTCCTAGAGGAACTGGCCAGTCACCCAGCATCTGTTGCTTCTTCCCTCCAGTTGTTGAGCTTGGATGGTAGCGTTGTGTCCACAAACAAACAGCTCACGCTTCAGAAGACTGCGTAGGACTGGTCAGGAAATGCCTTCGTTGCTTCTACTGTGGGGAACCTTTGTAAGCTCCTTACCAGCTTAGTAAATTGTTTTGTTTGTTTGTTTTTCCCCTAACTTCTCTCTCTCTCTCTTTTTTTGGTTTTGTGAATTCTTTGACTTTAAGAGCAAGGCAAAGCTGTCTGGTTCTCAGGAATTTAAGAAACGATAAAAATAATCATAATTGTGGAAATACCATTTGTTTGTATGGAGCCATATTATTTACAAGGTACATTCATATACAACTTTTTCTTTTGGCCACACCGCGTGGCACGTGGAGTCTTATTTCCCCTGCATTGAAAATGGGAAGTGCTAACCACGGGGCCGCCAGGGAAGTCCCTGCTCCTCTCCTTTTGAAAAATCTGTGAACCTATGAATTCTGAACTCAGTCAGAAGCCTGCTGTGGCCGAGGCCTTGGGGTGGTCACTGAGCCTCAGTTTCCTGATTTTCCTTTTCATTGCCATGTGATAATATCAGCCTCACAGATTGTGTGTTTAACCACTGAACTGCCAGGGAAGTCCCTACAGTTTTTTCATTTAATCTTCATGACAGCCCTGGGAAAGGAGCATTGCTATTCTGTTTAAAAAATTAGGATACAGAGCTTCAGTGCTAGTAAGTAACAGATCCAGGACTCAAGCCTTGGGGGGTTTTTATGAAGTTAAAGGAGAAGATGTAAGTATTCCAGAAATATAAGGTGCTCATCCCAAGTCTGTGGACACCCAAATTACCCTTTCCCATTTCTAAAGTCTGTCATATTGACAGTTTTTTTTTTTTTTTTTGCTGCCAGGTTAATCTTAAAGGATATCTTTAATTACATTATTTCTGTTTTCAAAAGTTGCCTTTAGTTTTTCTTTTGTATACAAAATGTATAAGTTTCTTAGCTTTGCATTTAACTTCTCCAGGAAAAAGGCATACCAGGCCCATTAAAATAAAGTTACTCAGTAGACATACAGTTATGTTAATTTGCCCTAAATGTTTCTAATGCTTACTTTGAATTCCATACTTCTCTCATCTTGGGCTGGTGAAAAAAATTCACAGACAGGCAGCTGTCTGTGGACCACACTTCGAAGAGCACCGCTGTGCAGCTTCTCAGGGTCTGATTTTGTTTGTTTATTCCTTTAGTTTCAGTGAAGATATAGTCTGTGCTTTTCCTGTAAAGCGGTAGTTAGATCTAGAGGCTTAATGAGATTGAGGGTTGCATTTTTTTTTTTTTTAAGCCTTCTTATTTTTTCCTGGTAAAGCTAGTTTCTGGAAAATGTTCAGAGCTCCATCAGGAAGCCTGTCCCGTCTGGTTGTGTCACTCTCAATGTTAGCAGTCATTATGGTCAGTCCTGGATCCATTAGTACATTAAGGGTTGAAAAATGGTGGTTTTAATTTTAACTTGTCTCTTCACTTATCAGGTGCAGTACTTCTGTAGAGACTCTTGCTCTTGTTAGTGGTTTGGTTACCTCAAAGTAAATTTTGAGAAGAAAGACAAGATAAATATTTGGGGGGTTTTTTCCCCCTTATTTCTAGTTTTCAAAATAATTACTTGATTTCCAAATATAGTTAGTGAGTTTTTGTTGTAACTATATGAGCTTACGGATTTAGATGCGTGTTTGAAAGGTGTGTATAGTCAAAGCTATGGTTTTTCCAGTAGTCATGTACGGATGTGAGAGTTGGACCATAAAGAAAGCTGAGTGCCAGAAGAATTGATGCTTTTGAACTGTGGTGTTGCAGACTCTTGAGAGTCTCTTGGACTGCAAAGAGATCAAACCAGTCACTCCTAAAGGAAATCAGTCCTGAATATTCATTGGAAGGACTGATGGTGAGGCTGAAGCTCCAATACTTCGGCCATCTGATGGGAAGGGCTGACTCATTGGAAAAGCCTCTGAGGCTGGAAAAGACTGAAGGCAGGAGGAGAAGGAGACGACAGAAGATGAGATGGTTGGATGGCATCACCGACTTGATGGACATGAGTTTGAGCAAGCTACAGGAGTTGTGGATGAATAGGGAAGCTGGCGTGCTGCAGTCCATGGGGTCACAAAGAATTGGAGACAACTGAGAAACTGAACTGGAGTGAGTCAGTTATTAACCTTATTATGCCCAGCTTGCCCTATTTTTGGCTGTTGAGATAAGTTGGCTACCAAGTCCTTTTGTAATAGTCTGTGATGGCAATGCAAAATACAGGAAGTTAAGATTTTCCAGGCTTATCTTATATGTTTCCTGCTCCAGATGTGGAATCAGTCATTTCTTTAAGGAGACTTAGTTCCTTTTGGTAGCAGATGTTTCTGAGAGGCCACAGTCGAGGCCATAGGGGTCTACCTGGTTTCCTGGGTCTCAGTAGACAGAGTGAGGAAATGTGTGATTTATAAGTCAAGAATTCATATTGATAATTTCATTCTTGATGAAAGTGAAAGAGGAGAATGAGGAGAGCGAAAAAGATGGCTTAGAGCTCAACATTCAGAAAACTAAGATCATGGCATCTGGTCCCATTACTTCACGGCAAATAGATGGGGAAANGAAAAGACCCTGATGCTGGGAGGGATTGGGGGCAGGAGGAGAAGGGGACGACAGAGGATGAGATGGCTGGATGGCATCACTGACTCGATGCACATGAGTTTGGGTGAACTCTGGGAGTTGGTGATGGACAGGGAGGCCTGGTATGCTGCGATTCATGGGGTCGCAGAGTTGGACACGACTGAGCAACTGAACTGTACTGAACTGAATTTCATTCAGGAATTCAGGGTTTTTATTTAACCTCATTGATCTTACATCTATATTTCTCCTAAGCAGAAAATCCTCTTCTTAACCCTAGTGTAAATTCTTGTTTACATTATCTCACAATGCATTTGTAGTCTCATCACAATAATCTCAATATTAGCACCAACAGGATGAATATTTAAAAGTTTAAGATTAATTTTTGTCCCTAGGATATGTCCTACTAGGACTGTGCAGTCATATTTTTGTTTTAAAGTCTCTTGGAATAGTTCTCAAGTGTGACTTAGTCACCAATATGATATATACATTCATTTGTTCTTTCTAATTTTGGTTTTGAGGAATTGTTTTTTGGAATTTAGTTTTGTTGTGTAATTATATAAAAAATAAAATTCATTTGCCTGAAGTCAGATATACAAAATAAGATCTGTTCGAAGAAGTCTAGTTTCTGATGACTGTATTCTATTCCCTTTCTCTGTAAATTTTATGATTTATTCTTTCATTGTTTTAGTAGAAGCAAATATGTGTGTTCATAATCTCTCTCTGACTTAAATAAATGGTAACACACATAATACATGATTTTCTTTATCTTGTTTTCTTCTTGTAGGTAACATGGTGCTTAGCAGTTGCCTTGCATAGTGGGTTATTTTGTGTATTCCTTGTAACACTGTAAGGTGGATATACATATTTTTTGTCTTTTGTGGATGAAGAAACAGGCATTTCTCCAGACCTTTCATCCTCTAATTCTTGTTATTCCCATAGTGTTGGGTGCTGTCCTTTACGTTTGTATTCATAAGTGAATGAGCAGGGAACTCACTTTTGTATCTTCTCTGCTTTGAGCAATGATGGGAGCAGAGAAGGACTGTTTTAAAACTGTAGGAAAGGAAATTCAGCCTTTTCTTTGAGGTCAGTAGCTCACTATAGATGGATAAGAACATACTGTAGAAAGAACCTTTTTCCTGATCAGAGGTGGTCCCAGCAATTATAATGATACACTTACTTGAAACATTCTTTAATGTACCCTCAAATAAGAGTTCCTTTTTGACAGTGCAGTGACAGCTTGGTAAATCTCCCTCATTTTAGAGTCTTTTATGAAAGTTATAATAAAGTAGGATAACTAAAGAAAATGCCTTTAAAAGCAACAGCTCTTGGGAAATAGCTACCAGTTAATGATTTCAGGATTTTAATAGTGACAGGAAGGAAGGAGGGTAGCCTCATTTCCCTGCAGGCAGGGGAGATTGGGGAGCACGGGCAGCTTTTTATTTCATATCCAGCAGGAGGAGGGGTTAGCTGAGTTAGAGACCTGTTGGTCGCTGCCCTTTGAGCCTTTATTGTGACGTCAGGCAGCTGGTTAGGCTGTGGTTCCTGTCCCACCCACTTTCTGATGCTGACGCTGTCTCTCTCAGGCTTCAGTGCCCGAGGCCAGTGCTGGGAGGAGGGTAAGGGCAGCCAGGGTACAGGTCTGCTCCTTTCTTTTCTTTGAGTTTTCCAACCAGGGATCAAACCTGTGCCCCCCGCATTGGAAGCACGAAGTCTTGACCACCAGATTGCCAGGGAAGTCCCTATTCCTTTCCTTTTGAAAAATCCGTGAACCCATGGATTTTGAGTTTAGTCAGAATCCTGGTATGGTTGAGATGTTGGGGTAATCACTGAGCCTCAGCTTCCTTATTTTCCTTTTTGTTGCAGTGCGATCGTATCAGTCTCACAGACTGTGGTGTTTAACAACCTTTGGTTCCTTTACACCTGAGTGATGGAAACACTTCAGCAGGAAAACCCCACCAACCCAGCTTGTGAAAGCAAGCCTAGAACATGGGAAAGGGAGCTTAGTAGGAAGAAGATGTGGTCTGGAGAAGACTCTTGAGAGTCCCTTGGATAGCTAGGAGATCAAATCAGTCAATCCTAAAGGAAGTCAACCCTGACCATTCACCTGGCATACTTTGGCCACCTGATGTGAGGAGCTAACTCAGTAGAAAAAACCCGGATGCTGGGAAAGATTGACGGCATGAGGAGAAGGGGATGACAGAGGATGAGATGGTTGGATGGCATCACTGATTCAAAGGACATGAGTTTGAGAAAATTCCAGTATATAGTGAAGGACAGGGAAGCCTGGTGTGCTATAGTCCATGGGGTTGCAAAGAGTTGGACACAAATGAGTATCTGAACAGCAACAAGGAAGAAGATAGGGAGACTTCTTCAAAAGGCCACCATAGTTAAGTGCTGAGGAAAAATAAATGTGTTCCACATAAAATTTTCTCTGGGTCTGGCCTTGTGATTCTGATTGTTTTGAGCTCACCTCTGATGAATGTGTGGTGACCTCTTGAATTGTGGGTGTTTTTGAAGGCGTGGTATTTAAATCTCCAGTGTAACAACGCTAGATGATTCGCTGAAGTGTCTGTTCCCCAGAGGAACTCTCTCTGTGTGATATATTCTGCGTTATTTTGTTGTCACCCTATGATCTTTTTGGAGTAACAGCAATAACCCATTCATCTGGCTTTTTGAGGGAATAAGTGTTTTATGTAAGTTATTTCCTAGATAATTATTTAAATATCAAGTCTTTAAAAGGTTAAGTTTTCGCTTTTTGATAGATGGCTGGATAGCATATTTTACATCCTCACTTTTCCAGGGAGGGAATCCTGGACACAGTTTACTCTCTCTGGTGATTCGGAGTATTATGAGCTTCATCTGTGGCTCTCTTCTGTAATACGGAGGTATCTCTGGGGACAGTGGGACTGTGCAGGAATTGATGAACGGTCCAGAATTGCTTTGATTGTTTGAATTCTTCCTTCTGCTTTTGGTAATACTCCTCCTTGCTCTCTCCCATCCTCTATCATGGCCCTTCCTTAGTTTTCTCTCGCTTTATCCGGTTTTACTTTATCCTGGGCATCTTCCTCATTCCCGTGTCTTGCAGTTTTTAATCTGCTTCTAGTTATAACCAGATAAATAGAATGGACCCAAGAAACACTAAATATTCTTCTGCATCAGGGCCTGGGATCTGGCTAAATTAAGAAACTTTAGTATTTCCTTTTTGAAGTCATTAAAACCTTTTTAGTGAAGTATGGCATACATACAGAAAAATGCATAACATCATTAGTGTAAAACTCAATGAATATTAAATCCTAAAGTGATACTGAAGGACAGAAATGGTATGGACCTAACAGAAGCAGAAGATATTAAGAGGTGGCAAGAATACATAGAAGAACTATACAAAAAAGATCTTAATGACTCAGATAACCATAATGGTGTGATCACTCCCCTAAAGCCAGACATCCTGGAGTACGAAGTCAAGTGGGCCTTAGGAAGCATCACTACGAACGAAGCTAGTGGAGGTGATGGAATTCCAGTTGAGCTATTTCAAATCCTGAAAGGTGATGCTATGAAAGTGCTGCACTCAAGATGCCAGCAAATTTGGAAAACTCAGCAGTGGCCCCAGGACTGGAAAAGGTCAGTTTGCATTCCAATCCCAAAGGCAGTGCCAAACAACGTTCAAACTACCACACAATTGCCCTTATTTCACGCACTAGCAAAGTAATGCTGAAAAATTCACCAAGCTAGGATTCAACAGTATGTGAACCGAGAACTTCCAGATGTTCAAGCTGGATTTAGAAAAGGCAGAGGAACCAGAGATCAAATTGCCAGCATCCACTGGATCATTGAAAAAGCAAAAGAGTTTCAGAAGAACATCTGCTTCATTGACTACGCTAAAGCTTTTGACCCTGTGGATCACAACAAACTGGAAAATTCTTCAAGAGATGGGAATACAAGATCACTTTACCTGCCTCCTGGGAAATCTGTATGCAGGCCAAAAAGCAACAGTTAAAATCGGATGTGGAATAGCAGACTGGTTCCAAATTGGGAAAGGAGGATGTCAAGGTTTTATATTGTCACCTTGATTATTTAACTTATATGCAGAGTACATCTTTCGAAATGCCAGGCTGGATGAAGCACAAGCTGGAATCAAGATTCCCAGGAGAAATATCAATAACCTCAGATATGCAGATGACACCACCCTTATGGCAGAAAATGAAGAGGAACTAAAGAGCATCTTGATGAAAGTAAAAGAGGAGAATAAAAAAACTGGCTTAAAACTCAGCATACAAAAAATGAAAATCATGGCATCTGGTTCCATCACTTCATGGCAAATAGATCGGGAAACAGTGAGAGACTTTATTTTCTTGGGCTCCAAAATCACTGCAGATAGTGACTGCAGCCATGAAATTTAAAATTAATTAAAAATTAAAATCCTTGCTCCTTGAAAGAGAAGTTATGACCACCCTAGACAGCATATTAAAAAGCAGACACATTACCTTACCGACCAAGGGTCATCTAGTCAAAGCTATGGTTTTTCCAGTAGTTATGTATGGATGTGAGAGTTGGACCATAAAGAAAGCTGAGTGCCGAAGAACTGATGCTTTTGAACTGTGGTGTTGGAGAAGACTCTTTGAAGAGTCCCTTGGACTGCGAGGAGATCAAACTGGTCAATCCTAAAGGAAGTCAGTCCTGAATATTCATTAGAAGGGCTAATGTTGAAGCTGAAGCTCCGATACTTTGGCCTCCTGATGCAAAAAACTGACTCTTTGGAAAGGACTCTGATGCTGGGAAAGATTGAAGGCAGAAGGAGAAGCAGATGACAGAGGATGAGATGGTTGGATGGCATTACCGACTGGATGGACATGAGTTTGAGCAAGTTCCAGAAGTTGGTGATGGACAGGGAAGCCTGGCGTGCTGCAGTCCACGGGGTCACAAAGAGTTGGACACAACTGAACTGACTGAACTGAAAGTGATATCAACCAGGTCAAGAAATGGGTTGTCCCTAGCTGTCCAGAAGCTCCCTTTTTTGGCTCCTTCCAAAACCTATATCCTCCCTCTTCTCCAAAGGTAACCACTTTCCTGGCATCTAGCATCATTGATTAGTTTTGCCTGATTTTGAATTTTACTATAAGTGAAATAAAAATATGTTTTTATTAAAGACAGCTTTACTGAGATATGATTGATATACTGTGTACTTGCCCATAAAGTGTATATAGAATTCAGTGATTTTAAATATATTCACTGAGTTGTGCGTCCAACCTCTCAATTTTAGGACATTTTTATTATCCCCAAAGAAACCCCATATCATTTAGCAGTTATTGTTCTTTGCCCCCAACCTCCCAATGCTAAATGTTCTCTGATCTGCTGGTTTCTGTAGATTTTCCTATTCTGAACATTTCACAGAAATGGAACCATTCAGCACATGGCCCTTGCATTTGACTTCTTTCACCTAACCTGATGTTTTTCAAGGTTATATTGTACTATGAATCATAACTTCATTCCCTGTGATGGCTGAAAAATACTCCCATTATATGAACACACCATGTTCTGTTTATGACACTTGTTGATTGACATTTAGATTGTCTCTTCACTTTGTAAATGGATAATGAGGCTGTGAACTTTCGTCCCAGGTGGTGCAGTGGTCTCCTGCCAGTGCTGGAGACACAAGAGACTCGAGTTGGACCCCTGGGTCAGGGAGATCCCCTGAGGTAGGAAATGGCAACGTCCTGTAGTATTCTTGCCTGGAGAAACCCATGGACAGAGGAGCCTGGTGGGCTACAGTCCGTGGGGTCACAGAGAGTTGGACAAAACTGAGCGACTGAGCACACACCCACACCCAAATACTTAACTACAAATTTTTGTGTGGAAATATGTTTTCATTTCTCTTGGATGGATACCTGGGAATAAAATTTCAGGGTCATACGGGAACTCCAGGTTTGACTTTTTGAGCACCTACCCAACTGTTTGCACAGCACCTGCAGCATTTTACATTCCCACCATCGCTCGTGTGAGGGTTCCAACTTCTCTGCATCCTCGTCAGTATTTGTTATTGTCTGTCTTCTGGTATAGCTGTCTTGGTGGGTGTGAAGTGGTATCTCATGTGGCTTTTATTTGCAGTAGGGAGTCTTTTATGTCTGGTTTCTTTTGCCAGAATTCATTATGAGTAACATCTCTTCTGGTAAGTGTAATATCTAAAATATGGTAGAAAACTTGGAAAATATGTGACAGTTGAAAAAAGAAAATTGAGAGTATAAAAGTTGTTTAGCATGTTACTTTTTTCCCCCTTTTTGTGTGTTTTAACATAATTGAGATCAAACTGTGTAATTTTGCATTGTGTGATTGTCTTCATATTATATAAGTCATTTTTTTTTTTAAACAACTCTTTAGATGAAGGTTCTAAAACCTATTTTTGGATTGTTCTGGTTGCAGTGAGCATATTTTTAACATACATTTTCATTTTGACTTTTTCTTCAGGATATTTAGAAGTGGAATTGCTGCAGAGATTATTTATTTTGAAGGCTCTTAAACCATGTTGTAACTTCATTTTGGGCAGGGTTGTGCCATTAGTAGTGTAAGAATGTCTGTCATACCCCACTGTTGCAGGAAAGAAATCCTGAAGTTGATAAGTGGGAAGGAACATTGTATTGTTTTGATTTGCATTTCTTTGTTGATAGTGAAGGTCACACAGCTTCATCTGTTCTTTAAAGTGGGAGGACGCCTGTATGAGAGGGACCTTGAGAGAATTCAGGGAATTACCCGGTTTGAATTTCACAGACTTCTTTTTGTTTGCTCTCTGTGTCTTCACATACTCTTTGAGTTAGCTTTCACGTTCTACAGGCAGATGAACAAGTCCTGTACCAACTGTGTGTGCGTGCCTATGTGCTAAGTCGCTTCAGTCATGTCCGACTCTCTGCGACCCCATAGACTGTAGCCTGCCAGGCTCCTCTGTTCATGGGATTCTCCAGGAAAGCATCCTGGAGTGGGTTGCCATGCCCTCCTCCAGGGGAATCTTCTCGACCCAGGGATCAGCCCTTGTCTCTGGCATCTCCTGCGTTGGCAGGCGGGAAATCCTCCCTGTACTGACTAACATTGGCTGAAATTGGGGCTTGTCAGACCAGGTCTAGACTGGGAAGGTTCTAGCACTTTCCCCAGGAAAGCACAGAGCCCGAATAAGCTGGAGGCTGCCCTTGTGGTGGTTGTGTGCTGCCTGCTTCCGAAGTGAGCGTTGAAGGAACCTGCGGAGGCTGGCCAGATTTGGAGACTACAGCCATGTGTGTCTTCCTAGTCATCCTGGCTTAGCTGTCAGGCGTGCACAGTGCTGGGCGTAGAGGAGAGTGATAAGGCAGGTCTATGACCTGAAAGCCTCTTTAGCCAGTTAAAATTTATTTGGAGTGCTCTGGGTTTATGGCAATTTGAATGTGTAATTCATAGTGAAATTTACTGGGTCTCTGCTTATGAATAACATCTCTTGATTACTAGTAATTAATGTTTTAGTTATCAAAATGCAATCACAGAATATTGATTCAAACCAAGATTATTTCCAGAATAATTTGAATCCCTTTATAAAATTGTCTGTTTGGTCAAAAACATTTTAGATCTGATTATCATCAAATACCAACATATTCAAAATCACGAGGACGTATACTTTGCCAGTGAACACACACACTGATAATAGAAGAAGTTATTTGGCCTTGGAGTAGTTCAGGGCCTCATGCCTCCCCCACTCTTGTCTTTCCCACACTATTCCACCTCCAGTTATGGGTAGGTCTCTTTGTTGCTGTTGTTCAGTCTCTAAGTCATATCCGATGCTCGCGACCTCATGAACCATATAGCATACCAGGCTAGAATGCTGGAATGTTCAAGAGTACTTCTCTGTTCATGGGGATTTCCAGGCAAGAATACTAGAGTGGGTTGCCAGTTCCTTCTCCAGGGGATCTTCCTGGACCAGGGATCAAACCCATGTCGCCTGCATTGACAGGCGGATTCCTTACCACTGAGCCACTAGGAAAACCCATAGGTCTCTTTACTTCCACCCCACAGGGGAGTGACACTCAGTTGAGAACATCACTGGCCTCTGAAGGTAAGCAGGGCCGTGTGCTGAGTTCATAAGCTGAGCCCCTGCTTCCCTTTTGTCTTCCCACCACTTCATCAGGAAGCTGAGGCTGCTGCTCTTTTTTTCTCTTCCTAGAGCTGAGCTCTCACCTCCCACCTAAAAAGGCCCCTGGTGGGTGGCTGGAGGCATAAACTCTTTTTTTTTTTTCCTTTCTCTTTCCCTCATTTTTCTTTGGTCCTGGTTGCTTTTCCCCCCCACTGGTAAGATCCAAAGGTTGATTTAGGTTTTGGGTTTATGATTAGTAAGGCAGGAAACTTTGATTTAAAACTCGCAAGATCTAACAGAGAAAATATTCTTAGCATAGTGCAGCCTGACTCTCAGGGATTAGGGGCCAAAACCTCAGCTAGAAGTAAGGTCTGTGTTTGTTTTGTTGGTTTTTTTTTTTTTTTTTTCCAGCCCTTTCTGTGAATGAGATTTGGTTCCTTGGCCAAAATACTAGGGTGTACTAAGATCACCCTGTTATTGGTTATTGTTATCAACAAATTCATTTAGAAAATGTGAAAAACAGTGAAATATGTAAAGAAAAAATCATTCCAAACTTGCCCCTTTAAGGTAACGGTTATTAATGTTTTGGCGTATATTTACAAGGATAAAAAGCTAAAAGGTCTTTAAAAAATATTTTTTCAAAGTTTGAAACCAAACTCATATGTAGTTTTGTATCTTCTTTCCACTTTATTATATATATATTTTTAAGTATTTTCTAAAATTTTGAAACATTTGTGATGTTCTGTGGGAGGACTATATAGTAACTTCTTGGGTATTTAAATGGCTTTTCCAGTTTTTGTTTTGAGTGTGTTTATTTGTTTTGGCTGTACTGGGTCTCTGTTGCTGCAGAAGGCTTTCTCTAGTTCTGAGCGGGCGCTCCTCTCTAGCTGCAGTGTGCAGGCGGCTCACTGCAGTGGCTTCTCTCCCTGTGGAGCATGGACTCTAGGGACCGTGAGCTTCCATGGTGGTCGGCACAGGGGCTCAGTAGGTGTGGCTTGCCCGGCTTAGTTGCCCACAGCATACGGAATCTTCCCAGACCAGAGACCAAACCTGTGTCCTCTTCATTGGCAGATGGACTCAGCTCCACTCTACTTCTAGGGAAGTCCCTGTTTTGAATTTTAACTGTAGAAGATTATTGCATTCCTTTTTTGATTGTGTTGATAGTTAGCTAAAATTCTCCCTCTTCCTCCTCCTTCTTTTTTTTTTGTTAAGTTTTTTAAAAAGCTCTATTTTACTCTAGTTGGGAAGAATCTTAGATTGTGTAGGAAAATGTCGAGGAGACTAAAAAGAAGACCGAGTTTCTTGAGTGAGTTGATTGGATACATAAACACGTTTTGGTGACCCAAGTTGACTTTGGAGGTGGCTCGGCGTGGCCAGTTAGAGGGTCCTAGGACGGATGGAATGACGAGATCAGAGTCCTCTCCACAGCAGGCCAGCCTGAGCGTTATAAGGTGAACGATCCCCTTTATATTTGCTGTTGGCAGACAGATGCAGCTCTCCCAGGGCAGATGGTTGACTCTCTGGTTCGCTTTCTGTAGCAACCGGGAACGCTCAGGCAGGGCATATTTCTTCACATGCTGCAAGCTGATCTGCTGACATAGTCCGAATTCCTCCTTACTCCTTGAATAATAACATTTCTTTCTGGGCCATATTTCAGTCATAGGAAAAAAATGCTAATTAGAACAAAACAGACACTGATTAACACAGATTTATTTAAAAGCAAAGAAGCTCCCAGAAGCCTCAGGCTTGGTGTGAGCTGTAGGTCAGTCTCCAGCATGTTTTGTGTCTACATTGAGATTGGCACTCAGAATGAAGAACCACAAGCCCTACATGATCCTGAGTTGTATAAAGGAAAAACCATTCATTGAAAAAAGTAATTATGGGCAAAAATGTTTCAAGGCCATTTTAATCAGATGTGGGCTTCCCTGGTGGCTTAGCTAGTAAAGAATCTGCCTGCAATGTGGGAGACCTGGGTTTAGTCCCTGGGTTGGGACGATCCCCTGGAGAAGGGAAAGGTTATCCACTCCAGTATTCTGGCCTGGAAAATTCCATGGACTTTGTAGTCCATGGGGTTGCAAAGAGTCGGACAGGACTGAGCGACTTTCACTTTAATCGTATGAGGCTGGAGAATAATGATAACACTGGACAAGCTACTTCACTGAGCCCAAGGTTTTTTGTCTGTAAATAATTATGTTAATATTGTACTTAACAGCCTAGGGAATTTCTGGGAATTAATTTTTATAGGAAATAACACCTGTAAAACAATTAGTACAAAGCCTGATACATTAAAGTCACTCTAATATTAACTTGTTATTATTATTCTTTGTGTCACGTACTGTATTTGCTAGTTTTCTAGGAAATAATATTGAATAAGACATCCCCGAGCAGTCTAGTGGTAGAGACAGATATGAGATTATGTATCCTGGTGTTTTGAATAAAATACAGTAATTGATATAGTACAGTTATGACAAAAGAGCCTCCTGTAAGTTTTTAATGCTTTTGGAACTGAAAATTTAGTGTTTTTTTAGCATGGCATGCTCTTTCTCAGTCTTGGCTTCACACTAGAAATAGAATTGTTAAATCACATTTGAAAAACAAAACTGTTGATGAACAGGCCCCAACATAGACCTAATTTAAGTCAGTATCCCATGGCTCCTGCCACTTACGGTTTTTATTTGTTAAATAAATTTTCCCAGGTGATTCTGTTGTACCACCATGGGTCAAGAGCCAGTGCCTTAGATATTTCCTTCTCTTTTTCTTTGTCATTTTCCAGGATTATACTATACTATAGGCTAATTCCTTGCTTTTTTCTTGACTTTTGAAACTTACATGATGACAGGTATTTAGAGTTTAAAATGCTTTTGTGATTTCATGAAAGCTTCACAATGGTCAATTTAAAAAAGTACTATCATCCCCGTTTTGCAGAAAAGATAGCCGAGGCTCAGAAAAACTACACATTAAGTAAAAGTTGGGCTTAAGCCCAGGTATTCAGAATCCAGTCTTTCTGTTTCTACTGCATTTCTACCAGAAATATTTAACCAGTGTCGAAATGCTTGGAGGTCTTCTCTTGCTGCTGGGTTTTCTATTGATACAGCTTTACGATCTGTTGGAAATCTTGCTCGTTGTTCACCAGCTGAACCGCTTGCAGTCTGTTTCTTTTATCCTGGCTCGAATGCTCTTGACTGTACTTCCAGCCTTAGGTATAATTTCTTGAAATGCACTAGCCATTTCTCAGTCCTTCTATTACAACTTTTTCATTTATAAAATAATAATAAACCCTTTCCTAATTTTTATTTCATCAGTGAGTCCCTGCCACCAAGTTGTTCTGGTATATATTAAGTTAATATTGAAAGCTAGTAACTATAAATATCCCTTGCTGTCCAAATCTATTTTCATTTCTAAACTTGGAACTTGAGAATTTGGACATAGGGGACACCTGTGCTTGAGCTACCCTTTGTTTGGCTGTCAGTCTGGAAGGATCAAGGAGCTCTGTACCAGAGTAACTCACTCTTCCTTATGGCCAAACGTGAACACAGGAGCAAGTGGTGTGTGGCGATCTCTACAGTTCTCCCTGAGTTGTCTTTCCATCCTAGAAGGAAACTCTTTTTCCCGTTGCCTCCTCCCTCCTCTGTCTTTCTCCTCTCCTCCCTAGGGTCCCAGCTCCATCTTTCTGAGGAAGGAGAGGGAGCAGAGAGAGACCTTGGCAGGTGGGAGTGGAGGGCATTCTAGGCGTAGGGACCTTCCAGGCCGTCCAGTCTCTTTCAAGAGTGGTAGTTACCCCCGCTGGCTTAGTCCTGAGGGCCTCTCTGCCTCATTTGCGCTGTTGTGTGAATAGACCTCCCCACCACAGGTAAAGATACAAGGAGGAAGGGCTGGATGCAGGTCACAGAGAGCCCTGTTGAGTGTGGCTGTGTCCTGTACCCTGGCACGGAATTCTGTTTTACAGACAACTTTGTCTGTCAGTGATTTTATGGGTCGTATCTGCTTTTACAGTTTTCATTGGTTAGTACCAATTGCATACCCTATGTTTTTAGTTATTCGTCAGCTCAAGTGTCCAGAAGGTCAGATATAAGAGATGAAACTTGTCTCAGGACAAGTGCTTATCGTCCTGTTCTTTGCAGCACAGCCCAGAAACCAAGTTTCAGTTTTAGATCTTTCTCTTAAAATGTAAATACATTGTCCTCCCAAGTTCTGTTCTTTTCCAGAATCACTGAAAGTAAATTCTGTGTTCCTTCTGGCACAGACCCAAGGAAAGTGAGTGGTGATTTGGTTTGATGAGTTTTGGCAAACTGCCTTTTCTCCAAAAGAGTAAGCCAACTCTTGATCGTTCGTCAGATATTGCCGTATCCATTCCCCGTGGAAGGAAATCACCAGTAGCCATTGCTTTGTCATCTTTTTGGAGTTAGGTAAAGGGTGTCTTCGGAGAAGGCAATGGCACCCCACTCCAGTACTCTTGCCTGGAGAATCCCATGGACGGAGGAGCCTGGTGGGCTGCAGTCTATGGGGTCGCCAAGAGTCAGACACGACTGAGCGACTTCACTTTGACTTTTCACTTTCATGCATTGGAGAAGGAAATGGCAACCCACTCCAGTGTTCTTGCCTGGAGAATCCCAGGGGTGGGAGAGCCTGATGGGCTGCCGTCTGTGGGGTCGCATAGAGTCGGACACGACTGAGGTGACTTAGCAGCAGTAGCAGCAAAGGATGTCTTGAACCAGTTACTGTCTTTTCCTGGAGCCCAGGAGTCTGCTGCTTCAGTCCTAGGGCTATATGGAATGAAAGAACCTCGTGTCTAATTTTTTTTTTTAAACTCCAGTTGGATAGACTTCATTCTTTTTCTTTTCTGGGCCATGCTTCCAACTCATTTTTTTTTCCCCTTTAAGGGAGGAAAAACATTCTCTGTAGTTCTAGACCTTAAGGTTTTATTTGAAGGGTGAAGAGAAATTTTAAGAGGTTTGAAGGCCCTAAAAATGTGTTTTGACTTTTACTCATTGTTTAGTAACTAGATGTTAGGGATCATCTTGAATGAAAAATTGGAGTGATGGTTAGGTTTATTTATAGTAGTATGTAAAGCAGCAGTTTCCAGTTTAATGTTTTTACAAATCAGCCTCATGCCCAGATTCTGCAAAGTAGACACAGATGTTTAAGGTTAATTTTAAGAAGGTTCATACCCTGTCATAGAAGTGAGAAATTTATCTGATTTCTCAGATGGTAGAAATATTTACAGATGACATATTCTAGTGATAATCAGCTTTTTAAAAACCTGCAAAACTAGAAGGAGGATTAACTTTATGACATCAAATAAACTAAGATTTAATTAGGAAAAAAATGATAAAAGACAAGCCAAAACAGTGTCAGATGAGGCCCCAGAGAAAAACCAAATCACTTGCTGGTATTCTAGGGGCAGAGTTTGGGTAAAGATGTGAGATGCCAAGGTCTCTATGCTGGTCCAGCTCAACTGCTTCAGTGTGTGACCAGCAGTCAGGTTCAGCGAGTTCCCCGAGATAGCCAGCGGTGTGGGGCAGAGCCGTGCTGGAGCCCAGACTCCTCGACTCCTGTTATGTTTCTTCTTCTGTAACACACATTAAAGGATGGTTACTAGATTATTCTGTGTTTTGGTTTGTCTGGGGAAGAAGTGAGATGGTCCCAGTAGTCCCTTGGGTCTCTGCAGTGGGAAGAAGTGACCACTGTGAAGGGGGAAGGAGTCTTTGTGTTGTGTTTGTTCAGTGAGGTTCCCTGTAAAATCTCCTTTAGTTTGAGATGCTGTGATTCAGGATGGGCTTGGCCCTCGAGCAGTTTTGGCTGTAGTTACGGAGGGCTGTGGAAGTCCTGTTGCTTGTCGAGTCGTGCCCAACAAGAATCTTGCTGAGCAGCTTCAGCACAACACCTTTTACGCAGCGATTGGAGAAGTGCTGGATGAGTTGAAGTGATAATGGCAGGAAGCGTAATCAAGTTTCATGCAATCTTGATAAAGAATTGAATGCTGTCCCCACCCTGAATTTGATGGACACTGTGCATAAAGTGTCTGTTTTGATACATAGAGAAGCATTTTATTTCCGCCAGTTTGTTTCTTAGGACACATATGGTGGGAACTACCCCTCCTCTACTTTGGAAGTAAATAAAGGAGAGGGTCTTGAGCAGAAGCCGATTATGCTGCCAGCATTTTGCGTGCCTCATCTATATGCCAGGAGGCTTGTCTTTATCCCTGCCGAACCTAAAAGTTCCTCTTGGCAGTTGGCCTCTGCTTCCTCCAGAAAACAAAAACAGCATTCCTGCCGCCCTGTCTATAATGTCTCTGAATCCGTAACTGTCCTTCCCTCCTCTGCTGTCTCTCCCGCTCCTGTTTAAGGCAGTTCCTCTGCCTCTTTTCTGAGTCCTTCCTTCTCCCCTTACTGGAGAGTCCTTTCTTCAAGTATGTCCTTTCCGTTTGTTAGCTTCTTCGCTCAGCACTTAAGCCCCTCTGTCCTGTTAGTGCCCCCTCTGGAGAGTTAGAGCATCGTTCTTCCTTCTTATAGAGAAGCTTCTTGGACACGAAGAGTGTACTCTTGATACCGTTGAGTTGCCTTGCCTTTCCTTCTCCTTTGCCCTCTCTGCTCTGTGTCGCTGAAATGGAGCGGGCATCAGTCTCTTAATTTGCTGATGTGAAGTGTCCCCCTCTGTGCCTGCCGTACCTGGCTCTCCTGTGGTGGTCTGAGTCGTCCGCATCTCCTTTAGGGTCTCTCCTCCCGCACCTGTGTGGTGCCTCTCTCCTCTGGCTGTTCCCTAGGATCTTCTCGGGGTTCTTTTCTGGGATGTGTCCCTTCTGTAAGATTCCGTCCCAGATGCCTACCTTTTCTCATTAAATGTTCCCTGGGTTATTTCTCCATGCTCATAGGATAGGGTGTCTTCCCTGTGGCTCAGATGGTAAAGAACATGCCTGCAACATGGGAGACTCAGGTTCGATCCCTGGGTCAGGAAGATCCCCCTGGAGAAGGGAATAGCAGCCCACTCCAGTATTCTTGCCTGGAGGATCCCATGGGCAGAGGAGCCTGGAGGGCTACAGTCCATGGAGTCACAAAGAGTGAGACGCGACTGAATGACTGACGCTTTCGCTTTCACAGGATAAGTGTACGTGCTCTGATTGAACTTCCAGCTCAGTTCTTTTCCCTGAGCACCAGCCCTCTCCTCCCTGGGGATCTTGTGAGTCCCTCAGACTTAACCTGTTCAAAGTTCCACAGGCCCCCGTCTCTTCCTCTGTTCCCAGTTTCTTTATCCACCCAAGTCAGAAGCTAAGAACCTCGGTGTCATCCACATGTCTTCTGTGTATCACTCACTATAGCGTCATCACTCATGGGTTTCTCTTCTAGCCTGAATCAGCTGCAGGCTCACCTGCTAGTGCTGCTGATTTCTTTTCTTTTCTTTCTTTTTACAGATTCATTTTTCTTTGCTAGGAGGTCTCTTTCTTCTGTGGATCACATTTTCCCACTGTCCATCACAATGGCTCTAGTTTTGATTCTGCTAGATGAGAAAATAATTATGGCCACAAGCCAAACCATTTCAGAATGGAGTAAGATGTCAAGTATATGAGATGCTACAGAGAGATTGAGGAAAGTGAAGACTGAGAAAGAAGGAATTAGATTCGGTGATTGAGTGGTGTCAGACCTCTGGGTGAGTTCTGTAGTGCAGTGATCTCGTTACCCATACCCACTCCCCCTTTTTTATACCTGCCTCTGACGTGGTGTCCGCATGGTATCCTTCAGGTCACACAAATTCTTGTTACCAGAGTCCTTCCTCTTCCTTGTTCACTTTATTCAGTTTGTGAGCTTTGCCCTTGACACTTCCATATTCTGTCTCACTTGTGTCCCTTTAACTTTTTTCCTCCTTAAATTCAAATTTTGTAAGTCATCTTTTTGTTACTCGCATTGAATTTGATCATCAGTTTGGGATGGTTCTTTCTAGTTAAAGATTTATCCCTTTCGTCTCTGTTACCATTATCTTCATTAGAAAATACAGTGGACAGTTGTTAGTTCCTTGGGTTACTTTGTCATTCTTCAGCTTTTAACACTGTTGATCACTCTCTCCTTAGCTGTCTGCTCTTGACTCTTGGGACTTCATTATCTTGATTTTCTTGCCACATCTTTGATGGCCTTTTCTTGGTCATCTTTAAGGGCCTCCTAAATAGACCAGTCTTCTGGATTCTGTTCTCTGGCGGATCTCTCGTGATCTTGTCTGGACAGTGTCAGTCATATTCATGATTTCAAGGACCACTCATCCCTTCACCCCGAAATCCTTGTCCTGAGCACAGACTCTTTCATTGAGTGCAAGACCTGTGTTTTTCAGTTGCTTACCAGGTATGTCCATTTGGAGGTTCCACAGAACTTCAGATATAGTGGATTCTAATAGGAACGCGTCACTCTCTTTTCCAGACTTCTTCCCTTTTTTTTTTTTAAATCTTGTCGTGATGAAGGGACCCAGCAGTGGCCCATCTTTCAGATAAAGACACATGAGTGACACTAATGCCCCCTTCCTCATTTTGCACATTCGTTAGGTCATGTGCTTGGGTGTGCTCAGTCACTTCAGTCGTGTCCAACTTTTTGTGACCCTATTGACTGTAGCTCTCCAGGCTCCTCTCTCCATGGGATTCTCCAGGCAAGAATACTGGAGTGGGTTGCCATCCTGGAGTGGGTGGGATCTTTTCCTCCAGGGGATCTTCCTGACCCAGGGATCAAAGCCCATGATTCTTATGTCTCCTGCACTGGCAGGCGGGTTCTTTACCACTTGCACCACCTGGGAAACCCTCATTAGGTCACAAATCTTATCAATTCCGCTGCCCCAGTTTTGGACTTATTCTCAAATTCGCCCTCACAGACTTAGCTTAGACCCTTATTCTTGTCTCATCGTTTCATTTGTCTCCTAACTGTGCTTCCTTTGTGCAGTTGTCTCCCCTTCTTTCTCCCTGCTTTCAAATCCATTACTGATAGCTCAAATTTGAGTGCTTATTACATGTTGCTTATTTGTGAAATGTTTTGCATGTATTCACACTTAACCATCACACTAAATGTTTATTATCCTTTTTACTTTGGAGCAGAGTAGGCCAGGCCTCACCAATAGTAAGTGGCAGGACAGAGATTTGAATTTAGGCTATATGCTTCAGAGCCTGTTATCTTAATTTTAATTCACTGCTTTACCTGCAGCCTTTCACTGGCTACTCCTTTTTGCAAAGACTAGAATCTTTGGAAGCAAGTCACTGTCACAGTCCATATTCAAGGTGGTAGGGTTAGGGTTGTAGGGGTTAAGGTCCAGCTCCTGGAGGAGAGATTCTTGACACATTATTTAGAATTCTTCTTTAAGGGAGATTTGCCTCTTCCTACTTATTTACTCAGTCATTTACCTTATGTGGGCTTATTTTATACTTTGGCTTATCATCCAACACTGTAATACTTACTTTTACCAATTCTCATTTTTTCTTTTACTTTTAAAAAAATTGAAGTTATAATTGGCATATAACATATTAGTTGCAAGTTAACAATGATTTGCTATTTGTAACAGTTCTTATATTTAGATGTTCAAGTTTTAACTTTTTTTTTCTATTAGTGAATTAGAAGTGAATTTTTTTTCTATTAGAAGTCTTAGCATGCTGTTCTGATGGTTTCCTTTAGACCATGTTCCTAAAAGTAGGATTGTGGGGTCGGTGGATTTAAAAGTTTTTGGTGCACAGGTGGGGCTTTTATGAGCGTCTGGTTTCATATTTGCTGTCTTTACAGGAAGTACTCACTAACACCCTTGAGATCTTGCATTCCTCTTTGGGATTATGGATGGTTTATCTTTAAAGCCAGAAACTCACTATTCATGCTGATTTATCTACCCGTTTAGAGTATTGTGTCAAAGAATGCACTGCAGTATCGGGGAAATTCCCAGCACGATGCCCAGGAGTTTCTGCTGTGGCTTTTGGACCGAGTTCACGAAGACCTCAATCACGCTGTGAAGCAGAGTGGCCAGCCTCCTCTGAAGGTAAGGGCACGCCCCTGGGGCAGGCAGGGAGTGCTGAGATGAATGGAGGAAGGAGTGAGTGTAAATTCTTCCAAACCTCCTCAGAGTGGTTGTTGCAGTTAGCAGTTAGTTAACACTGTGAAAATGACTGAGTGAGTTTGGTGGATACTTAGAGGCTGTCCCCCCTGCGCTGCCACTGCCACCACCGTGCTGGCAGCTGTCAGGAACAAGAGTCACTGTCTCCAAGGAGCTTACACTCAGGAGAGGGGCACATGGGCCTGTATACCTTTCGATTGACGTTAGACTCAGTAAACTGTCTTTAAAGCGAAAATTTGCCTTCTATTCCAATGAAATGTGATCTACACACAGTCAAAGAGGAAATGTATGGATGTCTCTGCTGTTAGGATTAGACTTGAGTGTAGGAACTGAACCCTTAGAATAGTCTTACTGAAAATCAGTGATTCATATCAGTTTTTTTTTTTTTAATGTAGTCTTAATATGACAGACAAAATGATTTATGTAATGGAAATAAAGTGTTGTTCTCTCATAGCTTTAAAAAGTTTTGGTAATTCTATTCTGTACCTCAGATTTTAAATTTCTAGTTTTGGTAAGCTGTTAAATTATTCTGATTCGAGGTCCTTTGACCCTGAACATTCTGTACTGTCATACGACTGCTCTTGTGGCTGACTCTCCCTCCAGATTGAGACGTACTCACAATCAGGCGCTGCGTCTTACCTCTCTTCGTATCCTAATGCCTTTTGCAGCTCTCTCTGCACGGTACCTGATGCTCAGTAACTAACTGTGGTGGTGGGGAGGGGGATGAAAAGCTTAGGTAAAATGTGAGTAGAATGATTAGGCCTAAGTAGGCAGCAGAGCTAATAGGTGCTAGAGAATAAATTCCCTTTAGGCAGGAATTGGTACTTTTGAATGGTTGAGATTATTCCCTGGAAGAGTTGGAGGGAGCCTATTGAGAGCCAGAGGAGGATTGCAGCTCTCAGGGGAAGGATTGGCCAAGGGCCTGGACGGTGTGGAGGGACGGGCAAGCGCTGTGTCTGGGAGAGCCTACGAGGCCATGAGGCCATGCGACCCACGTCCTGGCAGCTGTGTTCTGGTTCCATGAGCAGGTGCCTTTCCCTGAAACGTCTGGATCTGGTGCAGATGTGGTAAAGGCAGTCTGGGGCATTTATGACATCATCAGTCAAGACCTGCACTTCTAGGCTGTGAAGTTGTACTTTATTTTTTTTTAGCCACCATCAGAGACTGATATGATGCCTGAGGGACCATCTTTTCCTGTCTGTAGCACTTTTGTACAAGAACTTTTTCAAGCCCAATACAGGTATGAGCAAATTAAATTTCCCTTATGTTGTCTGCTTATATAGTTCGAGGTGATCTTAATGGGAGTGTCTTATATTCTTATTTTTGAAGATCTTCTTTGACATGTCCTCATTGTCAGAAGCAGAGCAACACTTTTGATCCTTTCCTCTGCATTTCTCTGCCAATTCCTCTACCCCACACAAGGTAAGAACAGAGTTAATAAAATTAAAACTGTGTTCCTATATGTTCCTTTTCTTCCATAGGCTCCTCTATTGGGGCTTCTTACATATTTAGACAAGTGATAGCATTAGTGATAAATTGAATACAGGCATTATTAAGGCCTTACAGAAATCTGTAAACGCCAGTCTGAGCCTGTAGGGTCGGCTGGTACATGGAGCAGGCAAGTCTTTTTGGTTGGTCTAGTTGTATTCTGTTCAGCTGGTCATCCGTCTGTAGTATGGGAGCTGGGGAAGGTTGTCGAGTGCCTCCTAGTGCCTCTAGAGACCTTGCATTACACTTTTAAATTAGTTGTTTTATTTGACCTGTTCCTCAAAAAAAAAGTTATGCTGTTTTAAAGAAACCACAAAGCACAGGACCAAGTGTTGGTACGCTGTATGGTGGTTTTATAAATGCTGCCCTTTCCAAAGCGTTCTTCAGTGCTCTCCCAGGAGTCCGTGGGCACACGTCCATTGCCTCCTCCATCTTGAGCCAGTTCTCTCGAGTTATTGATTATCGATGGATAGTTCTGCATAGGTCCAACTGAAGGTGTGGGTTCGCTTTACGGTTGTTGATTTCATGTTAGAGTTGTTTTGCTCGTTCATTTCAGTTGAAGTCAGTGACTAATGAGAAGATCTGACTTTGATCTGCACAGGCCTCTCTATGTCACCGTAGTGTATCAGGGGAAGTGCTCTCACTGCATGCGGGTTGGTGTGGCCGTGCCTCTGTCTGGGACTGTCGCCAGACTTCGGGAAGCAGTGTCCGTGGAAACAAAGATCCCCACTGATCAGGTAATAAGCTTGCTAAGACTGTGACACACGAGCTACAAAAATGTTGCTTTCTCTTCTAGAGTTGTTTTTTTTTAACGATTCTCAGCCAAACATGTTTGGATAGAAATTTAAAACTAGTTGCTTCTACTGTTAAAGGAAAGATAAAAACATCAAGATCCAAAGGAGAAAAATATACACAAAAACTTTTCATGCTTCATTTAATTGTGTATATATATATTTAAAAGGAAAAGCTGTGACTTTATACCAAGATCTTCTTTCAGCTTTGTTTATGACTATAATTAATTAAACCACCACCACCTTAAATCATTGTATGGATGCTCATGTGGGCCACAGGAAGAGCATCCTGAAGGTCAGAGAGGCTTAGAAAACCCAACCAGTTGTTCTTGAAAATTCCTTCCCATTATGGTAGAAAGAATGAGCATGTTGCTAGTACTGTACTTACAGGGGTCAGTGTGATTTATTTTCTGATTAGAGCGTTTTACCTTGTTTAGATAAGAGAAAGCAAAGTTGTAACCGCCTCCAACTCCCCACAGATATTTGATACACAATTGTATTGACCCAGAATAATTTTGGCGTGTTTGTGACTTGACATACTTTTACATACCTCTTTTACTTAATTCACTGTTGGAGTTTTATTTGGGGAAGAATTCCCTATTTAAAATTCACCAAGGAAAGATGATTCAGTGGCTGAATGGCTTTTCCCTAGATAACTTCTGAATGCTGCTCTGTAATCATGTAAATAGTGAAGGTGTTCTGTATTTTGGCCTCCTGTGACCTCATCTGGGAAGCACGGCAGTAAAACAAACACCGCCAGCAGTGTCGCCCCGATGCAGCAAGTTTTTCATATTCTGTAGGCCGAGTGCTTGCAGGTTGCGAAGATGTTCGTGATTTTCCTTACTCTGAAATGCTCGTTCATTCTTTCTTTTTTTGTAAATTCAAGGTGAGGGGAAAGAGAGAGGGAGGCTTCGGTGTGTATCTGAGGCTAATCTGGTTGTATCTTGAAAGCCTGCAGTGCTGTCTGGCTCTTTTTGCATTGTATAAGTGAGTGGTATAATTACAGGTTTGTTTTTGACCTCAGCCTGCTGGAAAAAGTGAAGTATACTTGCATGTCCACCTGCAGGAAAACAGTGTGTTCGTTAAAGTAGTTAGAAGAAAAGTGTGAGAGGATTGTTTTTCTTGGATTGCTTGTGGACTGTGCCACCAAGCGCCTTTCACCTCATTGACTCCTAGTATGTTTGTGCGGGGGGCCTTAGGAGCCCAGTCCAACCTCCTCATCTGAAGGAGGCCCAGAGAAACCATGTGACTTGTTCAGGGTCACGGGGCTGGTTGGTGGCAGGCCGGAACTGGAACCTCTGCAGGCCTGGTCCAGTACTTTTTCACTGGATGGTGCTGCTGAGTGTGTAATGAGGTCTCTACATGTCTCCATTGTCTTTTCCCCCATCTTTTATTTTTCTTTCTTTATAAAGTAGTCAGCCATTTCAGGAGCTTAACAAAAGTTAGTAAAACTGAAAGCACCTTGCATTAAGGCTCTTAGAGCTGAGGCTTATTAACTTGAATACTGTGTTGTATGTTCATTTACATTTTGTCTTGTGCATGTACTTTATTTACTATTTTATGAAAACGGAACCGTGTACTCATACTTTTCTTTTCCGACTTTCACTATTTACTTAGGAGATCTTTCCATGTTAGTGCAAATATATGTAGCTTATTCTTTGCAAGAACTTTATAATTCCAGTAGAACTATAATATAGTTAACTAGTTCCTTTTGTGGGGCATTTGAGTCGATTTACTTTTTTTTCCAGTACAAATCTCCAGGTTATTTGACATTTTTTAATCTGAAAAGAAAATATAATGATAGTAAATCTCAGAATCAGATGTAGACTCTTACCATTGCTGTGAGGCTGGATAGTTGTATAACCCTAGGCAAGTCACTCCATCTCTCTTTAGTTTCTTCTCCCTGTGAAACAAGGGCTTTAGACTTTGTAAGTGCTGACTCTCTTCACCAAAGCTGGATATAGTGCCCCAGCACTCTGAAATCAGAGTTTGTTGTTATAAAACCATAGAGGATATTGTGCTTCCAAGACTCTCTTATTAAGGGCAGATCCCCCGGGCGTGATGAAGTGTTTCCAAGCCCTCAACTCCCCGGCAGGCCTGCTGATCTGGAGAAGTTCACAACTGGATTAGGAGATCAATTCTTACTGACTTTCCAGTTACCCAACTATTTGCATTTTTCCCATTTTTAGATTGTGTTAACAGAAATGTACTATGATGGGTTCCATCGTTCCTTTTGTGACACAGACGACCTGGAAACAGTCCATGAAAGTGACTGCATTTTTGCCTTTGAGACTCCAGAAATATTTAGGCCTGAAGGAATTCTCAGTCAAAGAGGTAAATGAGCATCTGTTTCCATAATACCACCTGGGTTTGCAGGTTTAACAACTGTCTACTCTTTTAGCTTATTGTATGATGGTATAATTTTTTGAAATTGTGGTGAAATACACTTAACATACCTTTTTATGATGGTATCCATTTTAGGTAACGTGTTTCCCTCGAAGAAGGTAATTCTTGAAAAGAACTTTGTTCCTGGCCTTATGTTCTTCAGTTCCTAGGGCTTCTGTTCTTTTTACTCTACTCCAGTGGTTGTCAAGGCATCAGTGTCACCTGGGAACTGATGAGAAATGTAAATTTTTAGGTGCCCCTCCAGACCTACTGAGTGAGAAACGTTGGGGTCAGAACCCAGCAGTCAATTAACAGGTGATTCTGATACAGGTGAAAGTTTGAGAACTGCTGCCAGTCTTACCAGTTTTTTGCACTGGTGATTTTTGGAGCTAAACTCTCCTCTAGCCCCTACTTTTCTTCTGGTTGTGTGCCCTGACTTTCAGCGGTCCACTGGAATCTCTGCTTAGAGCCCCGCAGCCATCTCACACTGAGCATTTCTTTCTTGCTCCTCTTGGGTTTCTTCTGTGGAGTATCACTGTCCTTCTTGTCACAGCTTGGCCCAGGTTCTTTTCTCTTGGATTTTGACTTAAATTCACAACTGATCAAATATTCTGTAGCTTTCCTCTTCATTCTACTGCTGCTGACTCAGTGCAGACCAGTCTCGACTGGGCTTTTCTAGTAATTTCTTTACCCTTGGGCTTTCTCCTGTTCAATTATTTCTTCACAGTGCTACCAGGCTTATTCTTACATAGAGTTCTGATCATGTTACATGCTTATTGATGTCCCAGTGGTTCCCTTTTGTCTGCAGTTAATCTAAATACCTTGGAAGAATGCCTGGCCCCTTTTGTCTGCATTTAAATCTAAATACCTTGGATGAATGCCTTGCTTTTTTTCTAGCCTCTCTACTATTAGGTTGGTGCAACAGTAATCACAGTTTTTGCATTGTTGAAATTGGCCATTTGATAAATTGGAATACATTCTAAATAAATGTGGTGGTTACTTTATACATCATTTTAATATGTGTTTCTTGCTTTGTGTTTTTTTGTTTGCTGTTTATTTTATATTTATTTTAGACTATGGAAAAGATGTTAGACAGAAAGCAAACTCGAGCAATTTTCTTATTTGAGTTCAAAATGGGTTGTAAAGCAGTGGAGACAATTTACAACACCAACAACACATTTGGCCCAGGAACTGCTAACAAATGTCCAGTGCAGTAGTGATTCAAGGTGTTTTGCAAAGAAGATAAGAACCTAGAAGATGAGCCTAGCGATCAGCCATTGGAAGTTGACAGTGACGATTGAGAGCCATCATCAAAGCTGATCTTCTTACAACTACATGAGAAGTTGCTGAGGAACTCAGTGTTGACCATTCTGTGGTCATTCAGCATATAAAGCAACTGGAAAGGTGAAAAAGTGCAGTAAGTGGGTACCTCATGAGCTGACTGGACGTCAAAAACATCGTTTTGAAGTATTGTCTTCTCTTATTCTGCACAGCAACAGTGAGCCATTTCTTGATCAGATTGTGACATACAACGAAAAGTGGATTGTAAACGAGAGCTGGAGACAACCGACCATCTCAGTGGTTGGACTGAGAAGAAGCTCCAGAGCACTTCCCAAGGCCAAACTTGCTCCAAAAAAAGGTCACAGTCACTGTTTGGTGGTCTGCTGCCCATCTGAGCCACCTGAGGTTTTTGAATCCTGGTGAAACCATTACATCTGAGAAGTATGCCCAGCAATTGATGAAGACTACAATGCCTGCAGCCAGTATTGGTCAACAGAAAGGGCCCAGTTCTTCTCCACAACAACAACTGACCACACTTTGCACAACCAGTGCTTCAAAAGTTGAACGAATTGGTCTACGAACTTCTACCTCATCCACCATATTCGCTTGACCTCTTGCCAACCAACTACCACTCAATAAGCATTTCAATAGCTGTTTGCAAGGAAAATGCTTCCACAACCAACAGGATGCAGAAAATGCTTTCCAAGAGTTTTTATGCTACAGGAATAAACAAACTTATTTCTTGTTGGCAAAAATGTATTGATTATAATGGTTCCTGTTTTGACAAATAAAGATATGTTTGCGCCTAGTTATAATGATTTAAAATTCATGCTACAAACCCTTAATTATGTTTGCACCAACCTAATATATTCCATCTTCTTTCCCATGTACCCTATCCAGATTTACTCTCTATTTCTTGAACATGCCACATGCTTTTGTACTTTCCCTCCTGTTTGCTCTGCTGAAAATTCATTTCTGCAGCTCTCATTAACACCTACTCTGTCTCCCCTAAGCACACATTCCAGTCCCCTCATCCCATTCGTCCTAGGCAGCCACTGTGCTGCTTTCTGTCTCTGTAGAGTTTTGTAGTCTAGATGTTCATATGAGTGGAATCATATAATACGTGGCCTTTTGTGACTGTTTCTTTCACTTAGCATGTTTCCAGGTTCATCCATTATAGCATATATCAGTCCTTCAGTTCTTTATGGCTGAATATTATTCTGTTACATGTATATACCACATTTTATTTATCCATTTGTCTGTCGATGGGCATTTGAATTTCCACCTTTTGTCTATTATGAAATAGTGCTGCTGTGACCATTTGTGTACAAGTATTTGTTTGAATACCTATTTTCAGTTTTTTTTTTGGAGTATATACCTAGAAGCGCAAATGCTGGGTCATATGATAATTCTATGTTTAACTTTCTGAGAAATTGCCAGACTGTTTTTAATAGAAACTGCATCATTTTTTTCCTTCCCACCAGCAATATATGAAGGTTACAGTTTCTCCACATTCTTGCCAATAGTTGTTATTTTAGCTATCCTAGTGAGTGTGAAGTGATATGTCATTGTGGTTTTTATTTACATTTTCCTAATGATAAATGATGTTGGTCATCTTTTCATGCAGTTTTAGGCCATTTTTTCTTTAGAGAAATGTCTATTCAAGAAACCCTTCCCTCCTTTAAACTTGGGTTGCTTATCTTTTTGTTTTTGAGTTATGTGTTCTTTATGTTTGCTGAGTACTAGACCCTTGTCAGATATATGATGCAGATATTTCCTTCCATTCTGTGCGTTATCTTTTCACTTCCTTGATACTGTCTTTTGGTGCATAAAAGTCCTTAATTTTGATGAAGTCTAGTTTATCTTTTCCTTCTTCTGTTGCTTTTGCTTTTGATGTCGTTTCCAAGAATCCATCACTAAAGCCAAGACCATGAAGATTTATCTGTTTTCTTCTAAGAAAACTGTAAGTTTTAGCTCTTAGATTTAGGTCTTAGATTCTTTTGAAGTTAATCTTTGTGTGTGTGGTGTGAATTCTTTTGCATTCAAATGTTCAGTAGCCCCAGTGCCGTTTGTTGAAGAGGCTTTTCCTTCCTCTTTGAAAGGCCTTGCTGGTCCCGTGGGCAGTCCTCTTCCTCCTCCTTTCCTTCACCTCTGCTTCCGCACGTCTCGGGTGCCTTTCGTCTCTGAACCTGTGGTAATTCTGTATTATAGGTTGGTCAGCTTTCCCCACTGCCAGCTTAAGATTCAGTTTTCTCTCTTTATTTTCAGGCATATGCTTTTTTTTTTTTAATTGTTTTCTAATTTTACTTGCGTTATAGTAAAAGGCCAGAAAGCCTGTCCTCACTTCTCCAACCCCAGACTGGCAGACTGACTCCTGCTCTTCCGTGTTCCGGTGTGGCTTCTGCTAATCTCTGACACTAGTGTGTTGTGTGCAAATGCTGGTCTCTTCTGTCCTTCCTACCATACTGTGAAATTCTTTGTAGCTGGGACTGCATTTTGCTTCATCTTTCTGTGCCCAGAAAAATGAGTATAATCCTAATACATGGTCAGAGCCGTTCCCCAAATCCCCCTTCATATCCCAGTTGCTTAGGGTTAACACTGTTTCTATTTATAAATGAATTTGGTGAGGTCCATGGTTATATAAGTGCCTGTGTTGGAAGAATATAGCACTTAGCGAATATGTGTAAGCCTCTGCTGGTTACAGAGGCCTCATCAGTATTTCATTGATGTCTGCGAGGCTATTCTTTTCCCCATTTTACAGGGGAGGGAGCTGAGACTTAGAGAGGTTAGGTCAGGGGCCCAGGTCACACAGCTGGTAATGGTGGGCCTAGACTTCGAATGTGGAGCTTGATTTTTCAGCAGCTGAGTGTATCCTCTGATCTCGTTAGGAATCCTGATCACTTTTAGTAGAACAGGTCTTCCCAACCTTACCTCTGCTAAGAACCTAGGAAATAAGCCCATTAATTGTCTCAAATTCAGTATTTTCTCATACCAAAGTTTAAAATGGTTATGAAGTGAAACCTGCTGGTCTTTCGTGATTTCTTTATGGTATTTAATCTTAAAAGGTTTCCTTTCCTCTACAAGCTTGGTGAAGATTCAATTCTTCCTTATTTCTAGTTTCTGGGTTCTCATTTTTAGACTCTAATTAATTTGGAATTTATTTTGGTATTAACTAGATTCAACAAATGCATAGTTAATACCGAAATAAATTTGTTGAATACCTATTGCTGGGTCTTTAGATTATTGCTGGAGTTTTGCTATGAATACTTTTGTGTAAACCAGCTTTTATTTTATTCTCCTTCTGGTAATACTGTTTTTATTTCTTTGGTGTGGTGGTGGTGGAGGGCTTCTTTTCTCCAGTTGGCATATTATTTCCTTAGGCTATCCTTCCAAAGGATTAAGGAAATGAGCAGTTATTTAGTCAAGCACTTATTGAGCTAAGTGTAAGACCTTGTGCTAGATGCTAAATTCCTTAGTACCACTGATTGATAGCTCTGCTTTGGGGGCATGTTCGAAGACCTGCACAGGCCAGCACTGTGCCTGTCAGACATATATTTTTGTTCACTTTCAGTTCAGTTCAGTTCAGTCGCTCAGTCATGTCCGACTCTTTGCGTCCCCATGAATCGCAGCACACCAGGCCTCCCTGTCCATCAACGTCTCCCGGAGTTCACTCAAACTCATCGAGTCAGTGATGCCATCCAGCCATCTCATCCTCTGTTGTCCCCTTCTCCTCCTGCCCCCAATCCCTCCCAGCATCAGGGTCTTTTCCAGTGAGTCAACTCTTCGCATGAGGTGGCCAAAGTACTGGCGTTTCAGCTTCAGCATCATTCCTTCAAAAGAAATCCCAGGGCTGATCTCCTTCAGAATGGACTGGTTGGATCTCCTTGCAGCCCAAGGGACTCTCAAGAGTCTTCTCCAACACCACAGTTCAAAAGCAAGATGTGTATAAGAGACAGGTGTTAGGAAGTGTTCTAGTTTCATTTTTTTNGAGTCCAAGGGACTCTCAAGAGTCTTCTCCAACATCACAGTTCAAAAGCATCAGTTCTTCAGTGCTCAGCTTTCTTCACAGTCCAGCTCTCACATCCATACATGACCACTGGAAAAACCATAGCCTTGACTAGATGGACCTTTGTTGGCAAAGTAATGTCTCTGCTTTTCAATATGCTGTCTAGGTTGGTCATAACTTTATCATAGATGAATCCAGTCTAGTTGATTAAAGTTCTGTAATGGCTGTGAGCGTCTTAGACGCCTGGGTCTAAATCAAAGAAAAGGAGCTGCCTTTGGAAAATTGAAGATTGTTCCACATATACTGGTCTTTATTGTTTATTAAAAAAAATTTGGTTGCTGGTTGTATGGACTCACTTTAAGTCTGTCCTGGAGGGTCATCCTGCAGACTTGCCATTCTAAAACAAATATTCATTGAAGTGAATCGTTTTAATTTTCAGTTTTTAAGGTAGGTAAGGCTAGTTTAAATGATATAATGGATGCCAAGAATTTTTTTTAAGGGCTGGATGAGTAATGTCAAAGTCAATCATTTGTTCCTCATTCAGTTGCAGTGTAAATAACAAAATGACAACTTAGCTTCTTTGATGGGTATGTTTTTTATAATGAAAGAATAAAGACATTTGAAGAGGTAAAGTAAGTTTTCATTTTATTTTAGGAATTCACTTAAACAACAACCTAAACCACTTGAAGTTTGGCTTGGATCACTATAGACTGTCTTCTCCTGCACAAGCAGCAGCAAAGCAGGGGAAAGCGGACTTGCCCCCCTCAAGAGCAGGAAGCGACAAGATCGTTCTGTTAGTGTGCAACCGAGCCTGCACTGGGCAGCAAGGGAAAAGGTGACTAACAACTTACTTTCCAATAAGTATTGAGACTTTAAAAGCCTAACAGTTTCAAATATTTTAAAAAGTAGGGATTAAAAAATTCTTACTCTTGAGTACTTAATTTTTGATTCTGATATTTAGAAAGAGCATGTGTGTAAGTTGACCTGATTTGAGGGGTTGACACGGGGAGAATATAAAAATAGGATGATAGGATCTGAGTTAGGATGGCTTTCAAGCTCATGTAGTTTTCAGAGGCACATTTCTTATCTGTACTTTCAGCTCATGATTCTCCTGGAGCTCTAGACTTCTAGACCTGTATCCAGCTACTTTCTTTATAGCTTAAAAAAAAAAAAAAATCTTAACAAAGCTGCTTCGAGGGCATGTGCACCTCAGGCTTGTGTTCCAAGCTGAACTCATTGTCTTTCCCTATAAACCTGACCCTCCCATCATTTCCTGTCCTGGCAAATGGCACCACTATTTATTCAGTCAGACATTTGGGAGTTAGAAATCTCTCTTAAATCTGTTTGCCTCTCTAAGGATTTATGGGAGTTTTAGACTGTCTTTTAAAGTAACATTATCACACTAGTAATGTAACTTGAGTAATAACAACGTATGGATGTGTTTCAGGGAGGCAGGATATAGTGTTTCTAATATTAGAGTAGCATTTATATTAACCTTTTAAAATGTTGCTTTGAAATAAGTTTCTTATTTAAGAATGGAAAATAACATAAATGCAAAATGTGTTGATTTGTATATTTATGATGCTCATTAGCGAGTGTTTATAGTGTGTTGGGCACTATTCTAAACACTAGGGGTACAGCAGGATCTGTATTCTCTTGGTGCTTGCAACCTCGTTAGGACAGAGCCACTAAAGACAAGTAAACATTTAATTTCAGACAGTCATTGTTACTTTGAAGATATTAAAACATGCTGGTATGATAGAATGCGCTGGTGGGGGTGTGGCTGCTGCTGCTGCTGCTAAGTCGCGTCAGTCGTGTCCAACTAACTCTGTGCGACCCCATAGACGGCAGCCCACCAGGCTCCCCTGTCCCTGGGATTCTCCAGGCAAGAACACTGGAGTGGGTTGCCATTTCCTTCTCCAGTGCATGAAAGTGAAAAGTGAAAGTGAAGTCGCTCAGTCGTGTCTTAGCCACCCCATGGACTGCAGCCTACCAGGCTCCTCCGTCCATGGGATTTTCCAGGCAAGAGTACTGGAGTGGGGTGCCATCTGGCAAAACTACATTAATGAGGAAAGTGAGGGAGGGCCTTCCTGAGGAGGGGGAAGCTCAACCAAGCCAAGTGAGAAGTTGTGAGCTATGTGAGCCTATGGGGAAAGGATCCCATGAAGAGGGGACATTGAGTACAAAGGTGCTGAGATTGTGGCTGAGTAATATTCCATTGTATGCATATACTACATCGTTATCCAGTCCCATGTCCATGGACATTTAAATTGCTTCCATTCTTGGCTATTGCAAATGTGCTGCAATGAATACTGGGGTGCCTGCATCTTTTTGGATTAGGGTTTTCTCTGGGTATTAATGGCTGAAAGGGAAGGGGAGGAATAAATTGGGAGATTGGGGTTGACATACATGTACAACTATCAATATATTTATAAAATAGATAGTTAATAAGGACCTACTGTGTAACACAGAGTTCTACTCAATACTCTAGCCTGTGTGGGAGAAGGATTAAAAAAAGTGGATATATGTATATGTAAAACTGATTCATTTTGCTGTCCACCTGCAACAGAACATTGTTAATTAACTGTACTGGAATAAAATTTTTTTTTAAAAGATGCTGAGATTAGAAGGAGCTTGGCATGTTTAAGGACAGAAGGAAAGGCAGCTCATCAGATTTATATAAAATAAAGAACTTATAGAATCCCTTTCATGATGCTGGTCTCTTAAAAGTAAAGACATTGTCATATGAAAAATATGGCCGCTGATTTACACATCATGCTTACAACAGATTTCACATCACAGTTGTTTTTAGGCAGGTAGGCTTACTGTTGAATTCTACTGTGAGTAAAGTGGTACTTGTTAGGAGCAGGTTTCTTGGTGACATTAGCACCTCTGCTTTGGCCTAAGTCAGGGTCAGTCTATGTATTCATTTGTTCATTCATCCATTCAAGATCTACTGTTTTCTAGGCATCGGCTCTTTGGGCTAGTAAGGTAAGTCAGGCATAGTGCCTGCTGTCAGATAACGCAGTCTATTGGTGGAGGCAGAATAAGCAGATGGTGTTTGCAATGCAGCAGTGCTTGGTCCACAGAGCTTGGGGAATGCATCCACAGGGTGCCACTGGGTCCTTATATGGTTGAGTAGGAAATAGTTTAAGAGTCACAAGGCTTTTCCAGGCTGAGGGAATTGACTGCCTATGGAGGTGAATTGGATGCATTCAGGGCAACAGCAAGTAAGCTGGGGCTTGGGTGAGAGTTAAGGCTAGACCAGTGCTCCCCACCGTGGCTGCACCTTAGAACCACCTGGCGGGGGAGGTGGGGGTTGCCTAAGACGGTCTCAGTACTCAAAGCACAGACCAGAGCGATTACAGCAGAATCTCATGGGCACCACTGTATTTTAAAGTCCCTGCTGATACCAGCCTGTGTGTGTGGCTGAGAACCTCAGCTCTGTCTCTGACTCTCCCTGTGGGCTCAGCATGGGAAAGGAAACCTGGCTGCGGCCACAGGGCTTCTCCCCGTGGCTAGAGCTGACTTTCCAGTGTCACTTGCTTGCCAGTGTCTTCCTCTTCAGACCACCGGGATATGGCCGTCTCCCTGCGAGACCTCCCAGCCCTCTCTCTCTGTTCCTCTGGCACCTAACCCCTTACGTGTTCGATCCATGCTATTTGCTAGTCTCGCGTCCACGCCCACCTGCCTTCCTCACTGTCTCCACTAGTTCTGTCATCTTACTGCCTAATATCATGGTACCAGACTTTACTGGAAGCCATTTGGGCGTATACGTTGTTAAATTTCATTTATAAGTCTCAGTTTCTTTTCTGATTCTTTTCATCCACTTAAGAATGTTAAATTTCCTATTTGCTTTCTTTTGAAAACTGCCCTAAAACTAATTGTATTATGATTCTGTTTGAAAAGATCATGAGAAAGGAGTTACAATATTGAAAGAACTGTCTTACTTTATAAGGTGATGACAGTTATTTATGTATGTTAGATTTGGACTGCCTTTTGTGCTGCACTTAGAGAAGACAATAGCATGGGACCTTCTGCAGAAGGAAATCTTGGAGAAGATGAAGTACTTCTTGAGGCCTACAGTTTGCATTCAGGTGTGTAAGCCTTTTGATACTCCAGAACAGCATGTGTGTACCCCATACAGAAACAGTTACCACAGTGAGGTGGGAAGTTCAGGCCTTTGACCTTGGGGAAGACTAGCCACTGTGCTGGAGTGTTGGGGAGCCCCAGAGAAAAGCTCCGTAGCGGGATCTGCATTCAGGTTTTCCAGACTGAGAACTCATTCCTTGTTTTATGAAGAGAGTTGGCTCTTGCAGGGTTTTCTGTGAACTGCCAGGTATTCCTTTATGCTTGTCTAATAAAGTTTAGCCTGTGGTCAGCTTTAGTAGAGAGAGAGATTTTGTAGACAAACTATATGTTTTCAAAATTCTGACTACTTTGTTAAAGTGTCTGTGGGAAACTTCATGTTAAGCTAAAGCAGCATGTTACTTGTCTTGCATAACATTTGATGTAAATTGCGTTTGGGTCAGTCATATTTAAAGTGTGTTAGAGTGGCTCGGCAACCTCACGGAGTATTGCAGAGAAGCGTTTTGTAGAACAGTGCTTTCCCGCTAACCTGGCTGGGAAATGCCCCTGTGAACCCCATGCCCTGGAAGAGAGACCGGACCTGATTTGCCTTTGCCATTTGATGCAGGTGTGTCCATTCAGTTTGCGTGTGGTCAGTGTTGTGGGAATAACGTACTTGCTGCCCCAGGAGGAGCAGCCTCTGTGCCACCCGACGGTAGAAAGGTAAAAAAAAAAAAAAAAAAAAATCACCTTCTAGGATTTCATGTATGCTTGTGTGTAGTTTCCAGTGATGTCTGATGTAATTTCTGTAGAAGAGTGGTAGGCTCTTCAGGCTCATGTGGAAAGTAAACCCTTACTTTACGTTTGATTCATACTTGAGTGGGATATGTTTTATGATCATTTTTGGAATCAGGAAAACCTAGAGGACTTATGTTAGGAAACTAAGTTGGTCTAAGTCTCAGGATGATAGATGAATTACACTTGCATATTCACCAAGATTGAAGTTTTCCAAAGTAAAATTCTAATCATAACAATTTCCTCCTTGAAATCCTTAAATGATAGGCCCAGTTTCTCTACAGTTTCAACCCTGACTGCTTCTTTTCTGTCAGGCCTCCTTCTTCTCCCCACTGTCTCAGACCTTCAGCAGCATCAAAGTGCCAAGGGTTGTTTGAACGTAACAGCACGGGTCTACATGCGCCTTCCCATGTGCAGCCTCTCTTCACACTGTCCCCTCCCGCTGTTCGCCCCCAGAATTAGTCTCCTCCCTATGCTACTTCTGTGTTTTCTGTACACTTCTGTCCTCTTACAGCACTCTACTGTATTAATGAAATAATAGATATATGTGTACATAGACACACTGCACACATATGGATATATAGAGAACACAGTATTGCCTCTATTATAATGCCTTTTCCAGTAAATACTGAAGTGCCTGCATTTCAGGATTCCAAAAAAGAGTGCAACATTGTTCTGTTCTAAAGGAATTCACTGTTTGGCTTTAGAAATTAGAGTTAATAGATTAGATAATGGTCTAAAACATTGCAAAAATAAAAAGTATTTGAGAAGTAGTATTGACTGTTAATGCTGAATGTTTCAGAAGATGGCTGAGGAGCCAAGGAGCTCAGGGGCAATAAATGAGGTAAACCTTGAGGGGTCCCTTGCAGGAAGGCACAGTTTACATTGGTGTGGGCACAGACTCGAGACCAGGCATGATGTGTGGAGGGAGGTGGAGAGAGGCAGACTTCGTTCTGATTGTTGTCTAGTCTCTGGTTTGGTGAGAAATTAGACAAAAATTGGAAAGATCATACCCTCTAAGAGTTACATGGGTAGCCTTATAGTGTGGTACTAAATTTCTTCCCGTATCTTTATTTCCATGTTGAATATTTTAATTTAACGATTTTTCAGTCCAGCTGTAATCAAATCATTAAGTATGAGGTTTTAATGGTCAGAAAACTTTTCTGATGGGGACCAATGATGAAGATTTTCAACAATCACACTATGATTTCAGATGATTCACATATTTAATTAAAAATCATTTATTTAGAAAGTAATATGTGACTCTCTTCTCTATCCTATAGGGCACTAAAATCTTGTGGACCAGGCGGTACTGCTCATGTGAAATTAGTAGTAGAATGGGACAAGGAGACAAAAGATTTGTAAGTATTGTCTTACTTAGTGTTTATATAGTCAATTGTCTTGATGGTTATTTTAATAGCATACATTTGAGCTTTCAAATTAGCTGAAACACAGACCTCTCTTTTTCTTTAGCAAACTATCCAGGTGTGTTGCTGATTCTTTATTTAAGCAAAGTATTATTTCTCTCCTATACATTCTGTTGTCTGGATCCCCAAATTTTAGAACATTTGTTTGCTGCTAATGAGACAGAAGCTATATATTCAAATTACTTTGATTATTATTACAGGCCCATTAACTCTAGCAAGTTACTCCAAATGCATGCCCTTTAATACAAAAGGATAAGAATATATGAATTAATCAGCATAGTGTGTGGCCAGTCCGGAAAAACCAACTGCAAATTATTTCTTGAAAATGGCTTTTTAGATTGAGAACTTCTCAGGAACATTTTGGGTCCTGGAAAAACTGGATTGCCCCTTTTGCTCTCTTACGTATTGGTCTTTTCAGTCATGAGTTTACAGTCATGTTGTGAAGCCGTTACCTTTATTCTTGTGTCAGTTTGGCATGAGCGTCTCTGATATGTGCTTTTCTGCTCCTCGTTGCAGTTTGTTTGTAAATACTGAAGATGAGTATATCCCTGATGCAGAAAGTGTCCGGCTACAGAGGGAGCGGCACCATCAGCCTCAGACTTGCACTTTATCCCAGTGTTTCCAACTGTACACCAAAGAGGAGCGGGTAAGGGTGGGCAGCGTTCATTGGGTGATGAGGGTAGTAGGGAGGCACCAGGGTGGGATGGCCCTGGAGAACAGATGATGCCCGAGATGACCTCGAGAATTGGTTGCATTTATGTAGCTTCTGCCTGTGTGATGTGCATCTTAGTGTTAATCCTTTTAGGACTTTAACAAAAAGCAGTTTAAATTTTGGGGATTTATGGAAGAAAATGCTCTAGATGCAATCTTTGTATAGTTCTTTTTTTTCCCTCCGTTTTAATAGTTAATGATTAAGTTATTTTTTGTTTTAACTTTGAGATTAAATTATTTTCCTTTGGAACTAGGTCAGTGGTTCTCAACTTTTTGGTAGTGAGAACATAGATGCCAGGACTTATTAAAATTAATTAAAATTGAAAATTCAGTTTCTTAGTTGCATTAGCCACATTTCAAGGGCTCAGGAGACACTGTGGCTGGTTGCTCTTGTTTTGGACAGTGTAGATATAGACGTAAATCTGTACAGTGTAGGACAGCATGATTTAGACCACTTAGCATGGTGCTTTGCAGGTTATAGGGATTCAGTAATTGAGATAGTGGATGGGACCCTTGACTGTGTTTTTTCAACAGGAATATTTAATAGCAAGGTAGATAACATATGCTTATCTAACATATTTTTATATAACTAAGCTAAAGCAAAACATCCTGTTCACTGGATAAGTATAGCCTGCTGTATGTGTGTATAATTCAGAGCAATTTAAAATACACTATAATTTCAAAACTTCAGAATTTGAATAGGTGCCAGTGTTGTCTCATTTTTTCATATGAGAAAAGAAAATGCCTTTGAAAATCATTTGAGGCTTGGATCAAAATTCCATACCCGTATTCTTAGGATCACTCTGTAGAGTCTTCATGATTCAGATGATACAAGGGAAGCTTCAATTCAACTTTCCTTTTAGAGGAGACATCCCAGCTCTCATAAACTCATCAACCAGGAGAATGTTGGTGGCAGTTACAGTGCAGGAGTGATGAAGCTGATTGTTTACATAGTGGTCATCTCGTATGCCTTCCATGGCTTATCTGCATTCAAGTCCACACCCACCAGCTGACCTGATTCTGAATATTCTGCTTGAACTTAACTTGGTGTTTCCTGAAAGTCAAAACCCAAGTTCTGAGCAGGAACCTCATGAATAGTGAGCAATTCACTAGCAATACTTGGACTCCCAAGTTGGGCCCTGCCCCTTACACACTGGACTTGTTTACAGTCAAGGCTATCATCTGCCACTGCCACGCCCGCTGCACCAGCACTGGGGTGGCACAGCCATCATCGCAGCTTTGTAACCACCCTCAAGCCATCTTCTGTTGCCTCTTTGATTTGTGTGAGTGTGTACTTATTTTGTCCTTTTGACCAGTAATGTCACGATGTTGCATTTCTCAGTAAAGGTGAACTTGTCTTCTCCCAGTGTGTAGTCATGACAAGTTCAGCATGTCCCAAACAGCCAGGATTCAGGTCATCAAAAGAATTTAGAGCTTCCCCACCACAGGCCAGAGTCAGCTTCTCCACCTTGCTCTTAGCTCTGTGCACAGCTATTAGGCCTTCTTTAGCAAGAGCATTTAAGGCGAAGAGTCAGTTCCCTTTTGATTAACAGTAGCACACCCTTTAAGTCACAGCCACACTTTATTTTGTAAAGTTTTGTTACTTTTAAAACTCCATCTTTAGTGAATTTTCTTTACTAATTTTTCTCTCTCTCTCCCCTGCACTCTTATTTTTAAAAAACCAGAATTCACTTCTGCTTTTTGTATTCTAATGGCACATTGCATATTTAATTTTTTCTTTTTCCACGTCAGAATGGCGTGTCCCATCATCCAAAACAGGACCGCTGATTGAGCTTATGTAGTTTCAGGTGTATGTTTCATCTCCATGATCTCAACCACGAAGGGTCACTATGTTTATCTTTTTTGTTAATGACCAAGATGGAATCTACTGCTGCTTCTGTTAAAACATCAGCAAGTTTAGCATGAATTTTAGTATGTAGAGATGTTTTGGCCGTGTCAGTAAATGTTTCCTGTCCATCTCTTAGTGTATTTTGATTCGTTGACAAAGCTAATGTGCCTTCTCCTTTGCAGTTTTGTAAAAATCCTTCTCTTATTATTCTGAGATGAAAACCCTGTATTAAACACACAGTTAGAAAACTACCACTAACTTGGAGATCTTTAGTTAGATGCGACGGTAGTTCATGATAAAACAAATTTATGGAGGGATATTCTGGATCATTCATACCCTTTCTTGCAGCTAATATAATGTGCTGACTTCCTCAGTACTTTTAAAAGGATAAATAAATAGCCCTTTCAGTGTAGAGGAGAAGAACAGGCATTACAATAGCAGAGTCAGAATCAAGGAATTAAGGCACTCCTGGTGCTCACTGTGCAGTAGGCCTGTGTGGTTTTTAAGCCTTTTCAGGTTTCGACAGCTTGAGAAACCTTGACGGGAGCACTTAGAGTTCATCGGATTTTGAGTTGATGTTTAGGATGATTGTTCCAGCTACTGATTGTTAAGTACTACTCATTCTTGCATGTAGGGAATCATGGAATTTCAGAGTTGGACAGAACTTTAAAGCTTTTTTCTAGTGATTTAGTTTTTCTGCCTAATTTCAAATAGATGATTGTCCAGCCACTGTTTGTCAGAGACACTATTTCTTCTTTGGATATCTCTGATGGTGACTGACTCATGTTATCCTGAAATACGTCCTCAGTTGCTACAACCCACAGGCAAACTCTCAGGTCATTAAGAACAATTGAGAACAAGTCTTCGTTTTCTTCTACTTGTTTATCCTTCAGATGTTTGAAAGTAGTTTTCATCTTCTTAGTAAGCCTTTTCTCCACTCAGTTAATAGCTAGTTCCTTTACTAGTTGTTCATTAGACATATTTTTCTAATCTTGGGCTTATATAAAACAATTGACATCGAACCTGACTGATTACATGCTCTGTGTAGCCCCTTATCCTATTTAGCTTTTTTTTTTTTTTTGATTTGGGAGATGTTCAAAGATTAAAGTTGGGCAGATCTACTAGATGACAGTGAATCGAACCAGGTCTCCTGCATTGCAGGCAGATTCTTCACCAACTGAGCCATCAGGGAAGCCCAAATGACAACATTGGTATCCTACAAAACATCTCACTGATCTTGTAATCAGGATTTGTTCATTCAGTACATGTTTGTTGAGTACATACATGTGCCAGGTCCTGTGCTTGGCCTGGGGTTATAGCAGGGGCCAAGACAGACAGGCTTTTGCCCTCAGGCTGTTATAGTGTAGTGGGGATATACAAGTAAATAAAGAAGCAAAGGCCCTGGGGTAGAAGAAAGGTTGAGAAACAGAAATGAGGCCGATGTGGTGGGGTACAGCAGGTAAGAGACGTTGTCCTGGTCATAAAATAACCCTAGCAAGTCCTGCAGGGTCCAGCCCTTCCATAGAAGGCTTTCAGTAAATATATCCTGCAATGAATGAGTGAGTGTTCCTTGGGAAGCTCAGTCACTGGGTCCAGAAATAACAGTTCAGATAGGAAAGAGGAGAAGGCCAAACTTAGGCTGTGTGGTGATAATTTTGGGGTCAGGCTGTCTGCAAGCTCAGTGATGGTCGGCAGCGTTTGCGAGTGTCAGTGCAGATGGCCGCCTAAGGATGCTTTGGAAACAGTGTCCAGGTCTCAGGTGGTGACAGCCCTGCTCTCCTCATCACCTTGGCTGTTCACTGTTAAGAGACTGACATCCTAGGGCACGGGCAGAGAGTGTGGATCGTGGATGGTGCGTCTGGAAATCCTGGCACAGCCGAATGTGTTTTGACAAAGGAGACGTAAAGTGAGGATCTGTTAGGTATTTTCATCCATTTCATCTTGTGGATGAGGATTTGGACTTCTTTTAACTAAAAAACAGAATTAGAGACTGGAAATTGCAGGGAGAGTAATTTCATCTTAATCTGAGGACAAACTCTGTAACAGACTGAAAATGGAGCAGCTGCCTCCTGAGCCAGCGCCTTTCCTGCCAGGAGTTTATGAGGCCAGCCATGTTCTAGCTGTGCTCCGTAGACCTGGCAGCTTTGTGGCAGTTTATGATAGGCTCAGTTCAGGAATAGAGCTTTCCTGTAGAAAGTGTCAAAACTATCAGACATTGTCATGACGTTCTTACTGTATCTTATAAAGGAGTATCTGTTCACGATGTGTTGAAAATGAAAAAACAAACAGCCTGCTTCTTTATCAGAAGTGCTGGGCTGGGTGGCCACGTACTTAGGTAGACGGTTTGCATGTTGCCAAGATGTGAACTTGCCAGATGACAGTGTAGGTCCTTCCTGTCTAGCATTCCCACTCAGCTCCAGCCACTCGGACGCCTGTCCCTCCCCGTCTTTCCTACACGCACAACTGGGTCTCCGTCATGAAAGAAACCCCCTGAGCTCTGCTTCCCCTTCAAGCCTTCTTGCCAGTCTCTCTTCTCTTCTTCCTAACTTGATCATTAGTGGTTTCAGCGCGTTCTCCTTCCTCCCTCCCAGACCTCTCGTCATCCCTCTGACTTGGCTTTCTGACAGCTGTCCGGGGTTCTTGGGGCCCCTCCTGGGCTCAGTTCAGTGGCCTTTGCTTAGTGTGCATTCAGCGTCTCCATGGGATGTGGTTCTGATAACCAGCCTGTTCTTGCCACTCTTAACTTGGTCTGCATGAGAGGAGTGCTTCTGACTTGCCTGTGTTTCTGACTATGCATCCTCAGCTTTTGGTGATTTCTTGATCTTTGTTTCCCTTAAAAATCCACATCCCCCCAGGTTCTGTCCTTGGCTTCTCTGACATCTCAGAGGGCATGGCTATCCATTCTGTTCCCATGGCTGCCCTCACTTCATCGTGTTAATGGTTCCAGATCTGAGGCATCTTCTGAAATCCAGAATGAAATTTAGAAACCTCTCTCACCAGACATGTCCTGTTAGTACCTCTGTATCCCCTTCCTGAAACCCTTGCTTGCAGAGGGGACACCCAGGGATTTGAGGCCTCAGACTGGTGTTGAGAAAGATCTTGGTGGTAGCAGGAGGGGGAGGATTGTCTGGAGCAGTTTGATGTTTGGGGAGGAAGAACAATTAAGAGACTAGAGGAAGAAGAGGTAAGAGAGAGAGAGAACTTTGAATTAAGCTGGATTGAGGGGATGCAGAAAGAAGGAGTCAGGTGTGAGGAGTGTTAGAGGGGTGTTATCTTCGATGGATATGGAGTGGAGGAAGAGGAAAGGATTTGAGGCTTTGGGGTGACCCCTGTGTTCTGCTCTTAACAGGTGGTAGTGATATTTGCTGGGGTAGGACATACAGGAGGAGGAGAAAGGGGAACTGTGTTGACAGAAAGGCGGTGAGTTGAGTTTGGGAGTATGACGAGCTTCTGTGACATTTAACATCTTTATATAGGATTTACCTCTTTGGTCATTCCTTTTTGAGAGTCTATTCAGCAGTCATTGGAAAAGACCCTGATGCTGGGAAAGATTGAAGGCAAAAGAGGAAGAGGGCAACAGGATGAGATGGTTACATAGCATTACCAACTCAATGGACATGAGTTTGAGCAAACTCTGGGAGCTAGTGAAGGACAGGGGACACTAGCGTGCTGCAGTCCGTGGGGTCACAAAGTCAGACACAACTTAGCGAGTGAACAGCAATAGCAGCAGCAGCTATTCAGCCAATGTTTGGGAGCCAACCCTAGCCCTTTTATTTGTTTTTCCATTGACTCCCATTAAATGTAGTTTGTGGAGGGATTCAGAGTTGTGCCATGCCTTGCCCAGAAGTGAGGAGACAAGGCTGTCTCCTGTATGGGTCCTGCTTAAGCAACGCTAACAGCGTCGTGCTCCTTGTTTCCAGCTTGCCCCCGACGATGCCTGGCGGTGCCCGCACTGTAAGCAGCTGCAGCAGGGCAGCATTACGTTGAGCCTCTGGACTCTGCCCGACGTGCTGATTATACATCTGAAGAGATTTCGACAGGTAAGGAGATCCTCTGGCCCAGGGAAGAGCGCTGTGACCAGGTGTCTTAGGCCCCCTATTGGCGGGCTGTTGGGGATGGCTCTTTGGTGTCCCCGTGTGAGCCTACGATCTTGTGTTGTTACAGACCCACATTTTTCCCCTGTGTTTGGGGCCCTGTGTTGTTCTTTCCCAAAGCAAAGTTCAAGCTTTTCCCAATTCAAAGTTCCTGTGACCTTTGAATCCTAACCATTTTAGTTCATACGGCAGATATTTTACTTTGTTCCTGAGGATTTGCTTTAGATTTGTAAACGCTGTGCTCAAGTAAATGTGCTTTGGGATTTAAAAAAAATTTTGAGCTCCTTTCTGGGGGCGAGAAGAATTCTGTTTCTACCTAAATTAATAACGGGTGTTGTCCTGCTTCCAAGGAGCTGTTGTACAGTTGGGGAGATGAGTCATACATGTATGCGAAGAAAATCTGCTTTGCATTGTATGGCTTTGTGAGTCAGTTTTCCCAGAAAGCCTGTCTGTTCGTGAGGTTAGAGCTGTCCTGGGCGGCCCCCTGGTAAGGGAGGTAAATGAAAGGTAGATGCTGGAGGAGTCTCTGAGCCTGGCTGCTAGAAGGTATGGGTCTGAAAGGTTAGGAAGAGGCCTGCAGTGGGGGAGGAAGGGGCAGGAGGCTGAGAGCTGAGGCCAGTGTGGCTGGAGGTCCCGGGGTTTGGGGAGAAAGGCTTGAGTCGAAGTAGAAGAGGCCAGCGGTGGCTGGTCATCCAACCCTTGTAGGCAGAGTGGGGTTCTGAACCGGTGAAGCAACATGACCAAAGGCGTGATTTGAAGAGATCGTTCAGGCTGCTGTGTGGAGAGTTAGAGGCTACGAGGGTGCAGACGGGGAGGTCTGAAGGAGGCCATTTATCCAGGGCAGGCCCGGCTCATGGCTGGCAGTGGAGTTGCGGCAGTGGAGGTGGAGAGACCTGGATAGATTTGGGAGATGTCTGGGACTCGCTGATGAAGTGAAGATGTTGGGGGCGCACATGGTCGCGGGGCGGGGCTTGCACGCGGAGGTTTGGAGTCCAGCCCCTGAGCTAGTGAGGAGTGAGCATCTGCCTTGGGTGTCCCAGCTGCACACCTCCATTGAGGTCTGCAGGTGGATGGCCCGTTGGGGGCTTGCCCAGCCCTCTGTCTCTTTCCACACACACAGACTGAAGTCCTTTGCCTTCTGTTTCTTTTGAAGACATATAGTCACGCCTCCAGTACCCCAGCTCAAAACTGTAGTGTCATCCTTGACCATTCTTTCTTGTGGCTGACACCCAGGCTTGGTTGTCCTCCCCGCTTCCTTCTGCGTGTGTCCTCTTCTCCCCATTCTTGCTGTCATCCTGCCAGTTCCAACTTTCCGCTCCTTCCCAGCAGGTTGCAGTTGTGGTATCTTTTTACTGGTTTTGTAACCTGCACTGTTCTTCCCTCTCGAGCACATTTTGGGCACTACTTCATGACAGCTCTGATGACATCACCTCCTACCTCAGCCTCCCCTTGGCTTCCCCCAGGCTTCCTCCCCAAGCTTCCCCCTTGACTACAGAACAGGATCCAGGTTCTTTAGCCTGGTCATGCAGGACCTGCCTCCCTTTCCCTTAGGAAGTTTTTTTCCCCTTAGAATGGGCATTATCTGTACCTGATTCATTTTTTTAAAGCCCCCATAGACACAGGAGGGCTTCCCTTGTGGCTTAGTTGGTAAAGAATCCACCTGCAGTGTGGAAGACTTGGGTTTGATCCCTGGGTTGGGAAGATCCCCTGGAGAAGGGAAAGGCTACCCACTCCAGTTTTCTGGCCTGGAGAATTCCATGGACTGTATAGTCCATGAGGTTGCAAAGAATCAGACACTACTGAGCGACTTTCACTATAGACACGGGAAACATTCAGTAGATATCTTCCAGCTGATGGCAAGATTTCCAGATTGCCTGAGGTTGTCAGCTCAGTGAATGCAGCAAGCTAAGTCACTGTTTCCTTTGAATGTACTTGCTGGAGGAGGTGGGCCAGGAAGAGGCCCTGTTCCGTGAGTTCGGTGCCAACACTGTGCTGTCCCTTGACGTGTTGTTACTCCATTCCTTTTCATGCCTCTGGATGAACCACCGGAAATTGTCATTTTGCACATTAAAAACCTTTATTAGGTAAGGACCAGAAGGCTCATTATCCTCTTACATGTAGTTAATCACGGGTTCCATTTTTGGTGATATTAAAACCCTCTAGGTATTGGGTTGGCCAGAAAGTTCATTCAGGTTAGTCTAGAGCATCTTACAGAAAAACGTGAATGAACTTTTTGGCCAACCCCAATAGTTAACAGTGTTAACTTGTTCGCTGTGTTGTATGTCTTTGGAAACATCAGATAGGAAACTCAAACCTACCTCACCCGATAGAGTCTGCCTTTCACGCTGAACCGGCCTACCCTCTGCTCACGTGAAGGTGCCATCAGGACTTGTTTTTCTTCTTGCAACAGGAAGGAGACAAGCGTGTGAAACTGCAGAACATGGTCAAGTTCCCTTTGGCTGGCCTGGACATGACCCCTCACGTGGTTAAGCGAAGCCAGAGCAGCTGGAGTCTGCCAGCCCACTGGTCTCCGTGGAGACGGCCCTACGGACTCGGGAGGGACCCTGAGGACTGCATCTATGACCTGTATGCCGTGTGCAACCATCACGGCACCATGCAAGGGGGGCACTACACAGGTCTGCAGCGCGAGAGGCCGGGCGCCTGTGCCGGCGGTCTCCCGGCGCGTTGTGCTCGCGACGGGGTGGCTGTGCTTTAGACCTGCTTTCTCTTCCAGCGGGAAGGGTGCCGACCGCGAGGGCAGCTTCCACCTCCCAGTTCTCTGTTCCCTGGCCTCATCTGGCCGGGCTCTGACCCGAGCAGGGAGAGTGGTGGCCCGTGCAGAGGGGTGGCCTCGTCTGGCTCACCCAGGACGTGCCTTCTTGACCTCACCTGCATAGCTCTGTTCAAGGTTCTGCTCTGCTTCCTTGAGGGCCTAGCATCTCCCTGATGTGGAGTGGTTGTGGACCACTTTTTTTTTTAACAGTGTCTTTAAAGTGACTTGTAAGGGTTTTTCTTTTTGCTTTGTGGTCAAATTTATTTTTTTTATTTGTCAAAGCAGTAGTGCTCATCATGAAATTTAGAGACTAGAAAGAGGCAAAAAGAATAGTGCCATCAACCCATAAGGATACCACTCCAAAATAATCTGTGAGATTATTACTCAGAAAATGATGGTGGGCATTCCCTGGAGTCCAGTGATCACGACTCTGCACTTCCCCTGTAGGGAGTGGGGGTTCAGTCCCTGGTGGGGAGCTAAGAGCCCACATGCTGTGCGGTGCGGCCAAAAACTTCAAAAGAAAAAAAGGTGATTCTTTTAGAAACTGATAAATAACACACCACAGAATTTTCCTTTTTAACTTTTTTTAAGCATACGGTTCTGGATAAGGCAATGGCACCCCACTCCAGTACTCTTGGCTGGAGAATCCCATGGACGGGGGAGCCTGGTGGGCTGCAGTCCATGGGGTCGCACCGAGTCGGACACGACTGAGCGACTTAGCAGCAGCATACAGCTCAGTGTCATTAAGTTCATTCATATCTGCGTGCAGTCGTGACCACTGTCCATCTCGAGTTTCTTTCATCTTCCCAAATTGAAACTCTGCATCCATTAAGCAGTAACTCCCTGTTAACCCCTCCCCAGTCCCTGGCAGCCACCGTTCTTCCTATGAAGCTGATTACTCTGGGTACCTCATGTAAGTGAGTCATACAGTATTTGTCCTTTTGTGTCTGGCTTCCTTCACTTAGTGTAGTGGATTCAAGATTCACCCTTGTTGTACTGTGTGTCAAAATTTCCTTCCTTTTTAAGGCTGAGTAATATCCATTGTAAGTAGGTAACATTCTGATAAGTGGCGTTCACTCCCAGTGTTTTCTGTAAGTTTTGGCCGTTACTTTATACTGCTGTGATTTGTACTGATGTGCTCTGTTCAGGTGAACCTCTATGGGGCACCTGCTCTGTTTCTTGCTTGCCATGGGCCATAACATACCAGAGGCATGTTGGAAACGAAAAAAATCTCGGCCTCTGTCTTCCAAGAGTGTAAACAAGTGGTTGGGATGGCGTAGGCTCACATAATATGAAAGAGCGGAAGTGTGTATTAGGTTCTGTGATTGAAGTGTGGACTGTGGGTTCCGGGAGGAGAAAGTGGCTGGAGCACCCCCTTCCTGGAGGGTCAGGGGAAGCTGCGATTAGTAACCTGCCACCTACGGTCACGGGGCAGACACTTACTTTTTGTAAACGTTATTTTTAATGACTGCAGGATATTCTGATGATGAAACTCTAGTGTGTTATATAGCCATTTCCTGTTGTTGAACACATACATTATTTCTGGTGTCTAACTTTGAGGATGACAGTGGTGAACATCTTTGTGCATAGTCCCTTTCTATGTCTCTTTGAGATTGAGTCTCAGAAATGGAGTGATGGGGTTCAGGGCATGCATGCATGCTGGGGAGGCACGTATACTGGGGGCTTCTTGCCTGGACATCTGTGTGTGGGGGGAACTTGATGTGTGGGTGGCCAGGACTCGGGTTTCTGCGTCCTTCCCACTCAGCCTGTTTGGCAGAAACACTTCTCTGGGAATTTCTTGTGTCCTCAATTCAATGGTTTCCACCACAGGGCCCCAGGGTGCTGTTGGTTCGTAAACATGGGAAAAGATAGAGGAGAGTTGGCCCTGCCAGTTGGTCTTTCAGGCTTTCTGAGACTCCTCCCTGGCAGTTAACCCCATAACATGGTAAATGAGCCTGTCGGGTCCTAGACCCCCTCCTTGGCCTTGCACACTTCCTCTCTTAACTTGCTCTTCCTCCAGGAGGCAAGAGCTTGAGTGTGACTGGACACAATCTTTTGTTCTTGAAACCCATTAAGTTCAAATTCTTTCAATATTTAGATGCTGCAAGCTGCAGTCACTTGTGAAAGGAATGATCCACCTTGGAGTGTATCTCATAGTGGAGCGCTTTGGATGGCCTCTACTTGCCCTAGGAGGCACTTTCTAGGAGACAAAGGAGATAGAGGATCTACTGAAAAATCTATTAAGGCCAGATTTTAATACTAGATTTTGTATCTTACATATTTTATATTTATATTCTGTGGGAACCCCTTTGTGTATCTAGTTGGATTTTTCCTCTTGGGGCATTCCTGGTCGTATCTCCATTCCTTGATACTAAGTCACAGAGTTATATACTCAGGGACTCTGAGAATTGAAAGGGACTTAGAGGAAATTTAATTTCACTCATTAGCTGGTGAAGTAATACCTTCTCCAGCATCCCTGGTTGGTATTTGTGTAGCGTCAGCTTTAGTAAAGAATCTTCCATGCGGAACACTGTTTCTCAGGAAAATATGGACAAGCATGTTGCATGGTTTATAGCTAGAAATTGTTGAGGGAAATAGGACATGCAGCCTCATGTTGCTCTTTTTATGGGATAGACTGGAAAGTGCCTGGAAACCCATAGCTACCTTGGAGGCAGTACATTTAGTTAGAGGAGTGTGGGCTAGAAGCTAGACACGTCTTCCTAGTTCTGTGACGTAAGGCGAAGGACGTTATTCTAACCTGGTGGCCATGCAAGGGAGCTGAAAGTGCTCATGTCTGCTTCTTGGGGCCTGTTACCTAGGAGTGACTCAGATATTTTCTGCATTTATTTCCTCTTTCCCATGCTTAGACGGTAAAGCGTCTGCCTACAATGCGGGAGACCCGGTTTCAGTCCCTGGGTCGGGAAGATCTCTTGGAGAAGGAAATGGCACCCTACTCCAGTATTCTCGCCTGGAAAATCCCATGAACGGAGAAGCCTGGTGGGCTATAGTCCATGGGGTTGCAAAGAGTTGGACACGACTGAGTGACTTGACTTACTTTACTTCCCATGCTTAGAACATAGCACTGCTTCTCACATAAGAACATTTAAATACTTGAGCATTGTTAAGTTAAAGATACCTTATTTCTAAGCTTTCACTTGGAATTTTTATTTTAATGTGTTCTTTATTTTGCACTGGTTCTACCTATAGCTTTATGATATACACATGGCTGACTTGTAATGATTCTAGAACAGTGCTTCTTAAACAATCTGTGATGAAGAACCTTTTAAAAGATTTCTTAAATCTTTTAAAAAATCTCCAGTCCTTCGCGAGCCAGAACTTACTCAAAAACACAATAAAAACATCAGACTACATGAATGTTTTTAAATGCTTACCCCGTTTTGGTGCCTCTCTTGTGGACTGGCCCCAGTCTGTGAGACACAATTTGCATAGCACTGGTCTAGAAAACAATTTAGGAAACAGCTCTGGGAAGAAAAGCACACAGAATTATTCTGTAAATACATCATTAGCCCGTTGATGAGGCCCTGAGAGTTTCCATGCTGTGGCTGAGGGCAGAGCACCCCGAGGAGAAGCAGACTGGAGCTGGTACGCGGTTGCCCTGCCACCTTCTCTTGGGCATGCTCCTCCGTACAGTTGTCCTCCCGCCCCCTCTCCCACTCCCGAACAGTACCCTCTCCCGCTGGGCCATAGTGCATCAAGCCTGACCACGCCACTGACCAAACAGTTGCTGTTTTACCAGCTCCATTTGCCCTTTCCCCTCTGGTTCCCGTGAGTCCACAGCTGCAGACGACTTCCTACCCTGCAGTCGTAGGTTCTTCGCCTGCTCTTCTCTGTTGGCACCTGTCGGGCATAGCCGTGCCTCGCCTGGTTCCTTTCATCTCCCCGGAGTCCACGCTCACGCAGCGGTTGTGGCCTATCAGGGCTGTTACTCCTGGTGCCGCTCGGGGGCCTTATGAGCCCTGCCCCTGGGGCCCCGCTGAGCCTGTTCCGGCATGCAGCCAAATGTTGTAGCACTCGTTTCTGTTCACCCCAATCAGTTAGAAAGTACTAGTGCGCAGATAGCTTTCCGGATCAAGCTTATCACACTCCCTGATCAATTCACAGCACAGTAAGCTGTGTCTGTCTATTCTTGCTGGTGCTTCAACGCTCTTGATTTTTATCTCAGGCTTAGAATTTGATGTGGAGAGAAGGCTGCATGCATTCAGCAGCCCCTGTTCTCAGTTTGCTGGGGGACTTCCATGAGGCGCCGTTTTGCTGCCACTGAAGGAGGCAGAGTGGGATGGGGGTTTAAGAACAAGCTCGAGGACCAGATGATTCTGAAACAAACCGGACCCTATGCTTTACCAGCTGTGTGGCCTTGGGCAAGCTGGTTAATCATTTTGAGCCTCTATAAAATGGGAGTAGTAATAGAACAAACTTCATACGATCAAATGAGATATACATAACAAGCGTTAAACAAGTATTAGCTGCTGCAGTGGCCGCAGGACTGGAAAAGGTCAGTTTTCAGTCCAACCCCAAAGAAAGGCAATGCCAAAGAATGCTCAAACTACTGCACAACTGCACTCATCTCACACGCTAGTAAAGTAATGCTCAAAATTCTCCAAGCCAGGCTTTAGCAATACATGAACTGTGAACTTCCAGATGCTCAAGCTGGTTTTAGAAAAGGCAGAGGAACCAGAGATCAAATTGCCAACATCCGCTGGATCATGGAAAAAGCAAGAGAGTTCCAGAAAAACATCTATTTCTGCTTTATTGACTATGGCCAAGCTTTTGACTGTGGATCACAATAAACTATGGAAAATTCTGAAAGAGATGGGAATACCAGACCACCTGGCCTGCCTCTTGAGAAATCTGTATGCAGGTCAAGAAGCAACAGTTAGAACTGGACGTGGAACAACAGACTGGTTCCAAATAGGAAAAGGAGTGCATCAAGGCTGTATATTTTCACCCTTCTTATTTAACTTCTATGCAAAGTACATCATGAGAAACACTGGGCTGGAAGAAGCACAAGCTGGAATCAAGATTGCTGGGAAAAATATCAATAACCTCAGATATGCAGATGACGCCACCCTTAAGGCAGAAAGTGAAGAGGAACTAAAAAGCCTCTTGATGAGAGTGAAAGAGGAGAGTGAAAAAGTTGGCTTAAAGCTCAACATTCAGAAAACGAAGAAATGGCATCTGGTCCCATCACTTCATGGGGAATAGATGGGAAAACAGTGGAAACAGTGTCAGACTTTATTTTTTTCGGCTCCAAAATCACTGCAGATGGTGACTGCAGCCATGAAATTANAACCAGAGATCAAATTGCCAACATCCGCTGGATCATGGAAAAAGCAAGAGAGTTCCAGAAAAACATCTATTTCTGCTTTATTGACTATGGCCAAGCTTTTGACTGTGGATCACAATAAACTATGGAAAATTCTGAAAGAGATGGGAATACCAGACCACCTGGCCTGCCTCTTGAGAAATCTGTATGCAGGTCAAGAAGCAACAGTTAGAACTGGACGTGGAACAACAGACTGGTTCCAAATAGGAAAAGGAGTGCATCAAGGCTGTATATTTTCACCCTTCTTATTTAACTTCTATGCAAAGTACATCATGAGAAACACTGGGCTGGAAGAAGCACAAGCTGGAATCAAGATTGCTGGGAAAAATATCAATAACCTCAGATATGCAGATGACGCCACCCTTAAGGCAGAAAGTGAAGAGGAACTAAAAAGCCTCTTGATGAGAGTGAAAGAGGAGAGTGAAAAAGTTGGCTTAAAGCTCAACATTCAGAAAACGAAGAAATGGCATCTGGTCCCATCACTTCATGGGGAATAGATGGGAAAACAGTGGAAACAGTGTCAGACTTTATTTTTTTCGGCTCCAAAATCACTGCAGATGGTGACTGCAGCCATGAAATTAGAAGACACTTACTCCTTGGAAGAAAAGTTATGTCCAACATAGATAGCATATTGAAAAGCAGAGACCTTACTTTGCCAACAAAGGTCCGTGTAGTCAAGGTTATGGTTTTTCCAGTGGTCATGTATGGATGTGAGAGTTGGACTGTGAAGAAAGCTGAGCACCAAAGGATTGATGCTTTTGAACTATGGTGTTGGCGAAGACTCTTGAGAGTCCCTTGGACTGCAAGGAGATCCAACCAGTCCATTCTGAAGGAGATCAGCCCTGGGATTTCTTTGGAAGGAATGATGCTAAAGCTGAAACTCCAGTACTTTGGCCACCTCATGCAAAGAGTTGACTCATTGGAAAAGACTCTGATGCTGGGAGGGATTGGGGGCAGGAAGAGAAGGGGACAACAGAGGATGAGATGTCTGGGTGGCATCACTGACTCGATGGACATGAGTCTGAGTGAATTCTGGGAGTTGGTGATGGACAGGCAAGCCTGGCGTGCTGTGATTCATGGGGTCGCAAAGAGTCGGACACAACTGAGCGACTGAACTGATTGTTAATATCATTATTTCTAGTTCTCGAAACACTAAAATGTTACAGCATCCTTAAAACAGAGCTTCTCAGTCCTGGCACATTAGCATGTTTGCTGGTAACTCTTCGTTGTGGGGGCTGTCCTGCACACGGTAGCATGTTTGGCAGCAGCCCTGGTCTCGAGCCCCGACTCATCACTAGTATCCTACCTGCCTTGCTGACCCCCAAGTTGTGACAGTCAAAAATGTCTCCATTCATTACCAGGTGTCCCCTGGGGCAAAATCATCTCTGGTTGAAAGTCATTGGTTTAACTAAATACTCATTTTCTAAGATTAAGTAGAGTTTCATCTGTTTGGAATAGGTTGGAATTTTGTGAAACATCTTGCCTGTGTATGATTTGGAATTTGGCTTTTTTTTTTTTTTTAATCCTTTCTGTGCATTACTGCCTGTGACCTTAAAAAGTTATTGAATTATGTGCGACGAGGAAACGGTGTCTGTGGGTGGAGCGGAGCGGCCAGGGTGGCCACCCCGGTGCTGATGGCTGGTGGGCTCTCTTTGGCAGCGTTCTGCAAGAACTCCGTGGATGGCCTCTGGTACTGCTTCGATGACAGTGACGTACAGCAGCTGTCGGAAGATGAGGTCTGCACGCAGACGGCGTACATCCTCTTCTACCAGAGGCGGACGGCTATACCATCGTGGTCGGCCAACAGCTCAGTGGCGGGTAAGACCATTCCACTCCGCGGGTGGTTTTTGTGAGAACAGAAGGTGGATTTGATGATCCAGAGGACTTCTCCAGAAGGTCCTCTGATTCTGCTGGTTGGATCAGGTTAATTGTCACATTTGCATTTAATGTGGAAGGCAGAATGGTTGTAGTCAAGGAGACGGGGCTGGAATGTGTGAGCAACTGTGAACCAGGAGTTGCCATGGAGGTGGAGTGGAACTCGGCTTAGAGCACGCTCGTGTGTTTACTTGTGGAGTCAGTGAGTGAGGGAGCTGAGGAGCACCACCGGGCGCTCACAGAGTAGAGGGACCGAGCGATTTGGAAACAGAACCAGACTCGGCTTTGCTACCCCTTGGTCGGGTTATCTTGGAGCATGTCCCATCTAAGCCATGTATTTGTCATTCGTAACATGGGTGTAATAATACTACCTACCTCATGAGATCATTATGTCCAGCAGATCAGATAAACTTGTGTTAAAGCCTTTTTGTAAAGGGTAAAGCACCGTTACAAATTATTTTTTCTCCAGTAAGATTGGCCTATTCTGTTAGCAGAAGGATTGAAGGCTGTAATAATCTAAGAGGGCTTGGGTTTAGTTTGATGAGATCTACTCTGTTGTATTAAACAAACACAAGAACCAATATCCACACTTGATGTTGAAGCAGCCACACACAATCCAAATGGGGAGAAGGCGTCTTAATGTTGGAGTTGAGAGGCTAGGACAGAGTTCTGGGACGTGGCAGTGTGTGGTCAGTTATTCATCCCTGCGCCCGCGAAGCTTGTGAGGAATAACCCGGAAGCCGCTCAGAGGAAGCATCGCTGAGAGAGAGACCCCTGGCGCATCACGCCCCACGCGATACAGCACTCAGTCTGGAGCTGCTCTCTTCGTCCACAGAAGGCGCGAACTCAGGACTCTAGTGCCGTCCCGCAGTGCTTTCCAGAGTCAGATGTGCTCAGCCCTGACACCCCTTTGGGGCCTCCTAGAGACAGGCATGCTGCTGCACGCTCTCCATCTCAGCAGTGGCTTCTGTTGCCCTAACTCATATTTAAGGGCCTTCCTAGAACAGACAAGACAGAACAGCATGTGGCCCTGTGTGTGTGTGTGTGTGTGTGTGTGTGTGCTTGCTTGTTGTATATTAATACTGTGGTTTAAATGATTTAAAAATTTCACCAAACAGGCCAAGAAAGTAACAGTACACCGCTGCTTGCTTTTGTCTCTCTGTCTGGAGTATTACTGCCAGTGCTTAGAACAGTGCCTAGGCTGCAGTGCTCAGGAAACGTTTATAGGGTAGATGGAAGGTGTGAACAGTTGTGTCTGTTCCATTCTGTTGCTGGCTCTTAAGAGTTTGCTTTACGAAGTGTCCATCCCTGTACTTGGATATTACAGCTGCAGACGTGAGTGGGAGTCTGCCCTCTTTTTCATCCTCACAGCGGGCACTCGATCGGGCATGGTGTGGGGTCTGGGAGTTAGCGCTGGCCCAGCAGTGAGGTCCCTGGGCTTCTGGCCTGACCTCGGTGCCTGCTTCCTTTCCTGCAGGCTCCACGAGTTCCTCCTTGTGCGAACACTGGGTGAGCCGACTCCCGGGGAGCAAGCAAGCCAGCGTGACCTCTGCGGCTTCCTCCAGACGCACCTCCCTGGCCTCGCTGTCTGAGTCCGTGGAGATGACTGGGGAGAGGAGTGAAGATGATGGTGGGTCTGGGTTTCGGTGACAGATTTCCAAAACGGCGACTCGTGGACATGCACACAGGCTCCCTTGTGTTGAGGAGCCAAGTCCCAAGAAGGAGGTGGGGGAACGTAAAAGGGGGTGACAGTGAGGGGACTGTGTGGCTGTGGTCACCATCGTACGTAACCTTTTATATCACCGGGCCTTTTGCTTTTCCTCTGGGATCCAGGACTTTTTCCTTCCACTTTGTCGTTTTTCACTTTTAAAGTGTAAACGTGGAGGCTGGAGCTTTAACTCTGTACAGTAATGGGTACAGTGTAATCAAAGTGCTTTTTAAACTCTTCAGAGTAGCTGTGAGGGTACTCAGTGAGCTTGCGATTTGCCGAAGGCTTTGTGGGAGGCTGCCCTGCTATGCAGGGCCTGGTGTGGGAGCGCCTGATTTGCTCGGCTTCTCCTTCCCACCATGCTATCTCCCTGGAGGGACTTGTGCATGCGTGCTTGGGAAGTGCAGAAGCAGCTAGAACAGAAGCCGTTGCCTTTGCATAAAGCTGTTTGGGGGAATTTTGAAAATAGTCACAGTATGCAAGCTTGGAAAAGCTGATAAAAATTGAACTCTGGTGGTTTTGCCTTCAGCTTCTGCTGGACTAGTGGCAACACAGCCCTCTGCTCCACCCGGGACCCCAGGCTTGGGGGAGGTGATCAGGCAGCTGGAGTCCTGAGCGTTGGGAGGGAGAGAGAGTGAGCGCAGCCTCTATGGAATACCATGAGCTTGGTGACTCACCCCCAGCAGGCCTCAGTCTGTGGCCTGCATTTCCATCACTTCTAGTAAACTGCTGCTTGCTAGTGGTTTAGGTAAATCTGAACACAAACTGCAGGAAGAAAACAGGAGTCTGGAGGAAGGCCTGACGTGGAGAACTCCTTCCCACCTCCAGCTCTGCCCTTGCTTCTGACTGTTGCATCTTCATTTGTAGCGTAAGAGTCTTAGGCTGTAACTACCAAGCTCCTGGCTGGCATTCCTGACATGTTATGAAAACCTGACAGTGCCCCTCGGCTTGTTTATTATTTAGAGGTGGTTTTCAGCAAAGCCTTTAAACTTCGAGCTCACTGTTCTTTCAACAGTGAGCCTAGATGTGGTTTGCCCCCAGTCTGTTTTAAATGGCGGAGTTGGGGGAATCGGTATCCTCTTTGGGGTCATCATCATATAGTTGTGCTGGGTGGTGCCCATGGACCAGGGCCTGTCTCTCAGGATCTCATCCAGACGGAGTTGTATTAATACTACAGCTCCAGTAGCAAGTGTGTGGAGAATTTCATTTAGAATATTTTCTTTGGAAGTTCAAAGTCACTTGCTGCTCTAATTATGAATATTTTTCTTGAAAGTTTTAAGGCAGGGTAGAAGCGTATTGTCTCTAGTTCCTTCCATTAATGGCTTTCACAGTCAGCGATCACAGGCCCGCCTGCCTGTGATGTTGAGTTGGGGGAAGGAGCTGTGGTTCTGCTGTTGGCTCTGCCTCTAATTACCTGTGTGGTCATGGGCACGGACCTCGCTGCTGTGGGCCCCAGTGTCCTTAGTAAGATGAAGAAGCCGTAAATGAAGTAGCTCACGTTTACTGAGCAGTGTGCAATGTCAGGTACCTTGCCAGGCACAGGACTTTGAAGACTTTATTTAATTCTCCTAGTAGCTCTGTGAGTTACAAGGGTCAGGAAATTATGGCCCACAGGCCAAATATGGCCCCTGTCCTTATTTGTTAACAAAAAAAAAGTTTTGTTGGAAAACAGCCACGCCTGTTTGTTTATTTGTTGCCTGTGGCTGCTTTTGCACTAGGGTGGCAGAGTTGAACAGGTGCCCCACAAAGCCTAAAATATTTACTGTCTTGGCTGTTAGAAGAAAAGTCTGCTGAGCCCTGATGTTGAGCAAGAAGGTGCTTTGCTGGTCCCCAAGTTAGAATGCCTGTATTTTATAGGTAAAGGCTCAGAAAAGCTAAAATCACGTGATGACTCACTGACCCCAGACGCACTGGCTCTGAAGGTCACGCTCCCGTCATCCCCTGAGGCTGGCCTGCCTTTGTTCTGTAGATGTTACTAGCACATCTTGTTGGCTTGGCTTAACGGTAATCTCTTTGCTGCATTCAGGAGGCTTCTCAACTCGTCCTTTCGTGAGAAGTGTCCAGCGCCAGAGCTTGTCATCCAGACCGTCTGTCACCAGCCCCTTGGCCGTCAATGAAAATTGCATCCGGCCTTCCTGGTCCCTGTCTGCCAAGCTGCAGATGCGCTCCAGTTCCCCTTCCCGCTTCTCAGGGGACTCTCCGATTCACACCTCTGCGTCCACCCTGGAGAAGATCGGGGAGGCCATGGATGACAAGGTCTCCATCTCCTGCTTTGGTAGCTTGAGGAACCTGTCCAGCAGCCACCAGGACTCGAGCGACAGTCACAGTCGGCGGGAGCACAAAGCTGTGGGTCGGGCCCCTCTGGCGGTCATGGAAGGTGTGTTCAGAGACGAGTCGGACACCCGCAAGCTGGACTCCAGTGTGGCGGACACACGGAGCAGGAGCTCAGCACACGGGGATCACTTGCCCCCCGTCTCTGCTCCATTTGATAACAATAGCCAGATTGCTTATGTGGATCAAAGCGATTCTGTAGATAGCTCTCCAGTCAAAGAGGTGAAATCGCCAAGCCACTCAGGCTCCCTCGCAAAGAAACCAGAGAGCACAACCAAGAGATCCCCCAGTGCCAAAGGCGCTTCTGAGCCAGATCGAAGCTTGCGGAAGGGGAGACCAGCCTTGGCCAGCCAGGAGTCCTCTCTTTCCAGTACGTCCCCTTCCTCTCCTGTTCCCGTGAAAGTGTCCGTAAAGCCCTCCCGCTCCCGAAGCAAAGCCGATTCTTCCTCCAGGGCCAGTGGACGGCATTCCTCCCCTGCCCCTGTCCCAAAGAAGGAGTCCTCCCCCAAATCCCACGAGTCCGTGTCGTCCCCTTCGCTCCAGAAGCAGAAGTCGGCTTCTTCCCTCGCTTACACTGCTTCCTCCACGTCTGCCAAGAAAGCCTCAGGCCCTGCCCCGAGGGGCCCCTTCCCTCCTGGGAAGAGCAGGACTTCAGACAGGAGCTTAAGCAGAGAGGGCTCCAGACACAGCCTGGTTTCCGACAGGGCTAGCGTCACCTCCAGCTCCAAACCCAACTCCCCGCGCGTGAGCCAGGCCAGGGCCGGGGACGGCAGGGCAGACAGCAAGCACGTGCGGAGCTCCTCCATGGCCAGCCTGCGCTCCCCCAGCATGAGCGTGAAGGCTGGTCTGAAGAGGGACAGCAAGTCCGAGGACAAAGGGCTGTCCTTCTTCAAGTCGGCCTTGAGACAGAAGGAGACCCGGCGGTCGACAGATCTGGGCAAGACCGCCTTGCTGTCCAAGAAGGCGGGTGGGGGCTCCGTCAGGTCGGTCTATAAGAGCGCGGTGGATGACAAGGCAGAGAAAGGCTCCCCGGTGCCAGGCTCCCAGCAGCCGAATGCCAGTGCGGTTGCGAAAGAGCCGCTTGCCTCCAAGGACCCCGCTGCTGCTAAACTTTCCCTGCTGTCCGCTCGCAAGCCCAAGACTTCCCAGCTTGATCCTGCAGCGCCCTCGTCTCCTGGGTGCAGGCAGCCTGCCGAGAAATCCTCCAGAAAGTTACCTTCTAGCATGCAAACCTCTGCACGGCCTTCTCAGAAACCTCAGTGATACTTCTGCAGTCCAGGTGTTTTATCTGTAAAGATGTTAATTTATTTAGAACCCCTTCCCTCCCACCAAAGCCCTTTATGCTTCTGTTTTGTATTTTTGGGGGGTCATGTGCCTGCTGTGTGTGTGTGTGTGTGTTTGTGTGGTGTGTGTGCGCACGCGTGCGTGTATGTGGAGAATTCAATTGCAAATTGTTAAAAGCGTCGCCTTATTCTGCCATTGAACCAAATAACAGCCATAGGCAAAGCATTGACACCAAGCTAACTGAAATAATTATAGACGATACCCTGGACGGTCCCTTTAGTAACTACATACTTCTTTCTAGAGAACTCTTAACGACTTTCATTGGACACTAGGAATTTGAAACCTGTGAAACCAGTTAAGCTATCACTGGTGTGCTCTGTAGAAGGATGAATTACTTGGCTCTCGTTTCATCTGAGCGGAATTTGTCGTCAACTGGATTGTCACATGGCACCAGGAACTCTTATAAACTGTGACACTAACAGTGAAATAAACCGAGGGAAAAACTGTCGCTTTCTGCACTTTGGCCCCATCTTACCAGTTTTTGTCAAGGGCAATATTTTCACACTAATGTTTCTCAGGTATATACTCAGCTAGTATAGGACGGTTGCGCATCCGTGAAAGGATCAGAGAAGGTGGCCTGTGGGTTGCTCTCGTTTCTCCTGCTGCCACAGAGAGAAGTTTTTAGAGGTAGAAATGAAGTCTTTCACCACCTTGCTATCTGCAGAGACATGCGTTGCCATAAGCTGTCTTGACCTGTGGGATGTGTTCTAAGAGATGGCAAGTCGGATAGCCAGAAAGCCAGTCACTGGTAGTTAAATTTTTTTTTTCCCTTGTAAATTCGCTCACTAAGGTCATTGGGGTTTTGAAATGGACTAGAGAAAATTCCTGGAAAAAAGAATTCTAGACTGGATGCATAAATCTGTGCCATTTCATTCTCTGGCGTTGCTTTTTTTCCTATGTTAGAAATGGAAAGCCCCATGCTGCCCCGAGTACGCACACCCGTGTTTCCTCGTCTTGTAACCTTGAGAGGAAAGAAGTCGCCTGATGCCAGCAGCCAGTCGTGTTTTCGAGCGACGTGTGACAGTGTTGTGTGCACACTGCTCCTGCCTGTCAGGCTTCATTGGGATTGTTTTTCAGGAATGCATTTATTTCTTCTTTGTGCTGAAGATGTAGTGAAACCCACAAACAGGGTGGAGCCTGTTTCATCTGGCATTGTCAGTAGAAACTGTTTCTTGATTAGAAAAAAAAGGGAACCTCAAGAAATTCACAGATCAGCAAGATATGTATGTAGATTATTTCAAGCTTCTAGGAGGTGTTCTGCCCACTCCAGTGCTCTTGCCTGGAGACTCCCAGGGACGGGGCAGCCTGGGGGTCTGCCGTCTCTGGGGTCGCACAGAGTCGGACACAACTGAAGCGACTTAACAGCAGCAGCAGGAGGTGTTCTGGGATTTTTAGCTTTTTTTTTTTTTTTTTTTTCTATTTTTTAAAAAATGTCAGAGTCATGGTTCTGATTCTCTTTGAATAGCATTTGTCACTTTGCTGTGAAATATAGCATGCTAAGTTTATATGCGTTTACATATTAACTTTTTTTTTTTTTTTAAGTCATGGACTCTTCAGATTCTTCCTGAACACCTTGTGCACGGATCCATTCATACAATGTCCCTTTTCAGTATTGCCGTGTGCGAAGTAACTAGAACATACATTACCTGTATAGCTATGGATTCTGCACTGCCCTGTTCTTTTTTCCCCCTTTCTTTTCTGTGAATACCTCTAGGGAGATGCTTCTAGTAGGTAGCTTTATTTTGCTGCTAATTTGAGCACGAGCAGGTTAACCTGGGCCACGTGTGTTGAGGGTAAGCTGGAATTATAGACCCCTGCGACGTTTAAGACAACACATCTGGCCTTGCGAGAGTTACGCTAGTGCTCCGTGAAATCCACTTACTCTGAGTCTGTTGTGCTTGGTCCTGACGTCGCCACTCTACCAGGGGTCCTCACCTCACCGTGCAGGCGTCTGGCTGCCCAGAGCAGCCTCATTCTCCCCTGCCGGGCTGTGGCTGCCTTCCATCTTGGTCTTGTTGCTTCGAGCAGCACATTGACAGCTCCATCGAGTGTTTAGCCACCACGAGTTTTCCTGTATCACTTTGGTTTCCTAAAAAGATTGCACCAGATGTGGGGTTGTCAATATCTGGAATTGAGTGTTTGTCTATTTGAACCTCTCATCTTTCTTTAATAGGTAAATCTTATTTGAAATCTTTTATCTGAAGCTCTGAAACAGTCTTAAAATCATAGTTAGACTACTCAGTGTTTTAATAACACTTGTTTTGGAGGGGAGGTGGGGAATATAAACAGTTAAGCATTAATAGAATGTAATTTAATTTTCCCAGTGGTAAATATTTTTATTCCAGAGTTCTCCAAGAATAGATTTTCTGTTGTGTTTACTGTCTTTATAATAAAAAAGAAAAAACTAAATCTATGAAATATATTAAAGTTTCATGGGATCTAGAAATAAACTTTGCATATCTATAAACTGTATGTCTATGGAATTTAGTTCCTGTTTCAGATTTTAATGGTAAAAAAATCAGAAAGTATGGCACTGTCTAGGCATCTTGGTAAGCAATGAAAATTTCATCCTCAGTCATTAGGGTGCAGCCTTTAAGCCACAGAAAAAGGATATTTTGCCCAAAAGTTTGGCGATGCATTTTGTGGTGTGGAAAATTACGCTTGGTTCATTTCAGTTCTTTGGTGGAGTTAGGGACTCGTTGTTCTGTTTTCTCTCTTCTCAGTGATGTTTGGCACAATGAGCTTATATGTGTTTGGGGGTTAAAAGTCATCTGCTGAAGCTGGTAGACCTGGGTTTCTAGTTGACAGCCAGGCGGGCCTGCCGAGAGCAGGCATGTTTCCTGACAGGCACAAAATAATCAGCAGCAGTAGTTAGTGTTGCATCTGTAATGCTTGTTTGCTTTTTAAACCCTTTATTCTTGATGTCTTTTCCTGTGAACATCGGGAGCACTGGAGTCTTCACCATTCCTTCCAGCAGCCCTACACCTTGCCTTTGTAACCCCTAATGTAACGTGGAAGCACAAAGAAACCGTTAAGCTTGTGGCACCTCAAGACCGCCTCCCACCTTTTTTGTGTATTTCCTCATCCTAAAAGCAGCCTGACTGAAAGTAAGTAATGCTCCACTGAACCAATAGAAATGGGTGTGGGAGTGTTTGTGGTATAGCAGAGAGAGCACTGTTATTGTCTGTGAGGCTGCCCTCACCTCTTCTGTAACCCTTTCATCATTCATTCTGCAAACATTTGTTGAGGGCCTGCTTTGCTTGGAAAGGCAAGCTGAGCACTTCGGGAGTTCGCTGTAGCTGAGGAGCCCTGGGAGCACAGCTGATGAACCAGGGGTGCCAGTGACGTCCTAGACGGGTTGGCAGTCCTCCCAGGCAGAAAGATCAAGTGGATCCTAGTGATCGGCCGAGGCTTGTGGGCCTCCTGAACAAATCTGTTCTGTTCTGGAAACCAAAAGTGCCCTTCTTCATCTTTGGAGACATTTTACCGTCACATCCTCTCTTTCAGACTGTGCTGTCTCTGCTACTTAGAGGTTGGAAATCCGATCTGAAGTCACTCTTCATTAGAATTTGGTCGTCTGCATTTGTGTGAAGTGGATGTGAGGAGGAAAATGGTCATCCCTCTAAAATAACCTATCATGAAGAAAATAGAATGTAAAGGAAACAGAAGTGACAGCCTTTACAAAAAAAGGAACAGAAGAGCTGTGAACAAAGCTCATTTATTTCAAATAAACGTGTTTTAAAAAGTAGATTGACATCCGATGTTAAATGTCGTTCTGACCAATTACTGAGCAGCTGGAGATACTGTTTTCCTGTGTAGGTTATAATAATTATTGGATGCAAAGATTATTAGTGTTTCTGGGTTGGATTTTTGAGATAGTATGCAAATCACAAGCACAGTTTCAATAAAACATTCTATGAGGCACACTGAACTTTGTATTACTTGGAATTGAGAAAAGCAAAAGTTGCTGACAAACCAGTGCCTATATCATAAACATAAACACAAAACATAGCTGTTACTGTGCAGGCTGTCTGTCTTCAATTTCTTAAAGGGCAATGTTATTGCTAACTTCATATTTTGGGAAGGAAATCCCACGCTTTTATTGAAATGAACATTCCATACTGCCTTTTGATCAACTCAAAGTGTTTTTGCATCTGCATTTTGAGCATGACCAATCATTTTTTTCCCCAAGTAATGGAAATCATTTTGCATGGCCTCCGTCTAACCCAGAAAGCATGCTCTTACTACCTATGCAAACAACTAAGAAAAAATGCAGACTGCTTATGCTCAATGTAAGTTTGAAAAAAGAAGTCTCTTAGATTATGGAGTTCTATTTTTGAATTTGTAATTCTATAATCAGTATTGAAAAGCATGAATGTGATTTTTTGTTTTGCTTTGCATGTGTTTCTCTTGGCCGATTTTTTTTTTTTTTAATCATTGGCAAGATTGTGTGTAAAATAAGTATTTTGCAAGCAGGAGTGGAAATGGGTGTGTTGAACACACAGTGGTTTATATACTGTATTTAGCCAGAAGACTTTCCTAAAGTATTTTGTTCTAAAAATAACCTGCCATTTTTCTATAGATCTTACTTTTTTATATTTTCTAGGGTTCTATCGTGGTCACAAGGAAAGAATGTGACTTCTAACAGTGCTAACAATTTTCAGACACTTTGGTAGAGACTTAGAGCTATTCTGGAAGGCTTTGGCGCTTTCCCCACCACTGGTCACGGTGAGACTGAGCTGTAAGGTGTACAGCAGCATCCACAGAGGGTTGGGTTCTAGAGCTGCTCACAGTCGCCTAAGACTGGTGCTTCCCAGTTGAGGGAGAAGGGAGACCCAGACTTGGGAGGCTTTTTTCAGATCTCACGTACTCTCCCGTATTCCATCAAGCCTCTTGTGAAGAACTTGTCTGAGGTGCGGATGCCCAGCGCTCACTAGAATTGTCTGGGGAACTTTTAAAAATGCCTCGGTCCCACTCCTCAGCTTTTGATCTAATTAGTGTAGTGGCAGGTCCCAGGAGCTACCATCAATATATTTAAAGTTCTGAAGTGTTTCTAATTTGCGGAATTGAGAAGCACTGTGATAAACACCTTCCCTTTGCTGAGAAATATGGCAAGAATCACTGCCGTGTGAAGTACTCACAAATGACTCAAGAGTCCTCTCTTGCTTTGGAGAGACAAGGGAAAAAAGAGTTACTGATCAACTTCCTGTTTGAAATAAGGCTGGGGGGGGGGGTGCCTTTCTGATGCGAGGAGCTTGGAGCATTGTGTGCCTCAGCCCTTGCCCGTCTGGTAGGAGTTGGGGGTCTTGAGCTCGCTGGAGCCGTCAGTGTCCCGTGGGGCTTGCCTCCTTCCTACAGCCTCTCCACCAGAGGCCACAGCAGGGCCAGACCTTGGCAGGGAGCAGGGCAGTCACTGAGTTAGAAAATGCTAAAGTAAAACCTCCAGTGGCTTTGAAAAACCTGTCCCTGATTCTGATAGACCATGGGCACTTTGTAATAGTTATAGTAGCAAACCCTAGGCTGCTGCCCAATATCCTATTTAGGAATATTTAGCTCACACTCTTACTGTTCAGAATGTAGTTTCAGGATTTTTTTTTTTAATGACTGTGAAGCATTTTATTTGGGTTGGGGGGGCGGTGAGTAACCCTCAGTATTTTTTTCATGTAACTGAAAAAGTGAATATGCATCCAAAAATTTGGCAGTACATGTTACCTGTGGAGGCGAATGGAATTTAGTTTTAATCTGTGGTGAGCTGAATGCACTATGAATATATTCAAAATAAGCTGCTGTGCTTCTCAGGTGGTTTCTTCCTGTTAAGCATGATGCTGCCTACAGAAAAAGAAAACACAGTTTACTGGAGGTTTTCAACACGTCAAGGAATAAGTTAGAAGTAAAAACCCAAGTTGGAAATGCTCCTTTAGAAAGGCTGCCCTGAGCAGTGATACCTGTTGTAACTGAAAATGCAATATGAAATCCCCTAGGTGCTATTCTAAATGGTGAGGTGTCATTATACCAAATGGGGAGGCAGTTACTGTGTTTCTGGAGCTGAAGTTCTCTTTGTAGGCCTTTCAAATATGTATTTATGTTCCCTTTGGTTTTGCTCACCAACTGTGCCTCTCACCACTGGTTAAAATTGAATTCAAGCCCCATTACAAAAGTAGTTTCTTGATTGAACTCTTAAGTTTTTACAGTGGAATTTCTATAGTTGTCTTAAAAGCTGCATGTCATATCACTGTATAACAATGCTTTGGTGGTGGTCATGCACCATTCATAGTGATTTGTGTATGATTTTCTTTTTTAGTTGTACAGTAATATGGAAGCCAGGATGTCTTTCCTTGAGGCTGGAAACAAAGTGTATCATACATTTTAAATTATTTTAGAACAAGTGCATGAGATGTGTCACTGATTTCTGTTATTTATTTGTATGTTTTATTATTCAAAGTGTATGCACTTTTAAGAAGCAAAATTTATATTTTTATGTTTAAAATGTTTTATTCTGGAACAGCAGTTGATTATATAGTATACAGTTGGAATTTAAGAGAAAAGTGGAAAAATGTAATGAAATATAATAAATTTATTACATGATGCCCTCTTCAAGCCATATTCCTCTTTCTCCCCTTGCCAACCTCCATATTTTTGATGTTAACTAACGTTGGAAATTAAACAGGTACTTGTATTTCACTGATGGATACAAAATGCTTTAAAGTTATAGTATTAAGTGAAAACAAGTTGCAGAAGGATACAACATTTTGTAAGTAACATTTTAAAGCAAAAAAAAAAAAAAATCACATCCATGCTTATTCAGTTTTCATAACCAAGAGTAAATGAAGCCATTTTCTTCGAGAGGCAGTTTTTCCTGGGCCATGGAAGTAGATAAAAACCTCACATTTTAACTCAATTCCAGTGGGCTTTCAAACTTTTGTATTATTTCTCTCTTCTACCAAGATCTTATGATGGGAGGCAACTGCAGTATAAAAGGAATCATCTTTTCTGGACCCTCTTGCCCCTGATATCCAAATCAGCCATCCTGTTGTGATAAAAATGTCCAGGTGGCAAAGATTTTGCCACCTCTCAGGATGACTCCCTATTGAGGATGTCACATCACTTACAACCACTTGGGGGCACTAGAGATCACCATTATCAAAGGTGTTTGACAAGTCGGTTCTTCAAACCTATGTGGAAATGCTTATTCGATATGAGTTGAGCATTATAAGTGGACAGAGGTTTCAGTTTGGATAAGTACCACCAGTCCTCATTGTTCCTAAGAATTGTTGGGTCCAGATCACAGGACAGATCTTATTTTCCTATAGCACAGCATTATGGTTTAGGGTTAGGGCGGGGAGGCTGTTCCTAACCAAGGATGAGTGAACCATAAAACCTAAAGTACAGCACCATAAACCTAATTTTAACTGGTAAGATTGTGCTTTAGGTTGTATGAGAGAATGTAACCATGTAGTGCACTGGTCATTTGAGAGGCATCTTTATGTCCGAAAATGTTCACATGCTATAAAATATGTACTGTAGTCATTTTAATAATAAGGCAAGTATTGAAAGATCACTGTCTCCTTAGAATTTGGAAGATGATTTTCAAATATTTGAGTGATCAATATCTTCCCACACATGTTTCCCTTCTGTGTCAGTCTTCCTGGAAAAAGCAAAGGCCTGATAAATCCCCTCTCCCTGGCCCACGTATTCCAGTGGGTCCCGTGACTGATTCCAGGTCACTGTCACTCCACGGGGTGTAGCTTGAAGCCACCCTCCCCTCCACCCCCAGGATGCCCTTTCTCCTTCCCTGTCACCTCCTGAATTCTCCCAGGTGGATGTCTCAGGTTTTCTTTTTGTGGCTCTGCTCTCTCTCTCAGACGGGTCGTCTGGTAGGTGTGCCCTCTTTGGGTGGGTTGGGTCTTACTCGTTTAGAGCCCTCTGCAGCTCAGTCCTGACTTGGCCTGGCCTCAGCAGTGTTTCTCGCCCCCTCCCCACATTTCCGCACAGAGGACCAGAGCGCTCCTCACCAGACAGGGTTTTGCTTAATGCTGTGTAACCCATCAGCTTGGTATCGTTTCTTGGTGTGTGCAGGAGGCTGACATTAATTTGACTTGCTCTTTGGATTTAAAACAGCTCAGTTTTTCTTTAAGAAAGTGGAAAGACAACGTGAGTGAAACCAGTGTTGTGGTCAGAATTGGGCTTCCCTGCTGCCGGCAGGCTCTCCTGTAGCTTTCCTTGGTTTAGGAAGATTTCACAGAGGCCCTCGGTGTACAGATCAGTTCCTAGGACACGGGCGTCCTGTCAGAGTCCTCATCTCCAGAGAGCAGGGAAGGGAAGGCACAGGGTGGGTGGTGGTGCTGTGTGGTCAGTGCCAGCTTCAGGATTCCAAATCCATAAAAGGGTCTGTTGGGGAAAGTGCCCCTTTAATTGTCTGATTCAAAATTTAAGTCCAAGCTTCCCTGGTGGCTCAGATGATAAAGAGTCTGCCTGCAGTGTGGGAGACCCAGGTTCGATTCCTGGGTCGGGAAGATCCCCTGGAGAAGGAAACAGAAAGCCACTCCAGTATTCTTGCCTGGAAAATCCCATGGACGGAGGAGCCTGGCAGTCTACAGTCCATGGGGTTCCAAAGGGTTGGGCATGACTGAGTGACTTCACTTTCACTTTTCTTTGTTTAGCAATGCCTCCTGTCTGTCTGGAGACAGGACCGTTCTCCGAGGAACTCGCTGTCTAGTCGGGGTCAGATTGGTGGGCGGATAATGAAGATTTCAGCGTATGCCTTCTGCTTTTCCTCCCTCAAGGCACCTCCACATTCCCACCCCATCTCCAGCCACTTCCTGCTGTTGTGCTCAGAAGCCTTTTCTCTTGAGGAGCCCCACAGCTCACTCCCTTATCTCCTATTGTCTTTGATCAGATGTCAGCCTCTTAGCTAGGTCTGCCCTGGCCACCTTTTAAAACACTGCGCCCAGCCTCACATTCTCTCCCTCCTCCCTGCTTTGCTTCCTGTCACTTAGTACCAACAGCCGCTATGTACACAGTGTATTTGCAGCATACAGCCGTGTGTGTGCCAGGTCGCTCCAGTCATGGCCGACTCCATGGCCCTACGGACTGTAGCCCGCCAGGCTCCTCTGTCCACGTGGATTCTCCAGGCAAGAATACTGGAGTGGGTTGCCATGCCCTCCTCCAGGGGGTCTCCCCATCCAAACATCAAACCTGCGTCTCCTGCATTGGCAGGCGGGCTCTTTACCATTAGAGCTGTGTGTGGGGTACAGTGTGTATACCTAAAATGGTTTGTGTGCTCACAGCAGGGCAGGGCTGTTTGTTCTTTTCCCACCACCTAGGAGAGTGCCAGGCACAAGTAAGTAACTACTAAGTAGTTACTAAGTAAATATTTACCAACTGGAGGAGTGGATTTGCTTGGGTAATCCACTTAGGCTTTCTGCATTTGGCTTTCTGTCTAGAAGATAAAGAGTGGTGGTACTTCATGGAGTTAAATGGGAAAGGTGCCCTAAGCATTCAGCATGGGGCGTGGCACAGAGAAAGACCTGGGGATGGGGAGGAGGGGCTGACCCTGACCTTCAGGGGACCTCTACAGAGGAGCAGGCATTGGAGCATAACTGCATTGGAGCATCCCAGGCTGGGGAAACTGCTTGCGGTTTCTGAAAATCCCAGGAGTCCAGTCTTCCTGGAATGTAGGACAGGAAGGCAGGAAGGAGTGGATGAAGGGGGAGGGAGGTTGCCAGAGGCTTCATCTGGAAGGATCTTTTATGACCATATACATTTGTCCTGAAGTAAATGTGAATCCAGGAAGAGATTTTAATTTGGAAGAGAGATGAGATCCAGTTTGTGACTTAGCTTGGTCACCATGGCAACGATGTGGCACCAGCAAGCCCTGGTTAGGAACTTGTTACACGAATTGGGTAGAGTCCTGTGGAGGGGCTGACCTAAAACAGTGTTGGGTGAACAGAGGGGAGGCGGCGTGCTCAGGCCTCGGGGGCAGGCTCCTAGGTTTGAACCCTGGTACCATGACTTCCTAGCTGAACAATCTTGGACAGCTCACCTCTCTGTGCCTCAAATTCTTTACCTGTTAGTTGTGGCTAACAGTATCTATATGATGGTGGGGAGGCTTAATTGGTATGCTTGGTTTATTTACTTTTAATGTGATCACTAATGTATTTAGTTTTACCCCATTTGTTTTGTATTTCTTTTTCTCTTCTTTCTTTTAGATTCAATTCAGTTCAGCTCAGTCATGTCCTACTCTTTGCGACCTCATGAATAACAGCATGCCAGGCCTCCCTGTCCATCACCAACTCCTGGAGTTCACTCAGACTTACGTACATTGAGTCAGTGATGCCATCCAGCCATCACATCCTTGGTCGTCCCCTTCTCCTCCTGCTCCCAATTCCTCCCAGCATCTTTTCCAATGAGTCACCTCTTCGCATGTGGTGGCCCAAGTACTGGAGTTTCAGCTTCAGCATCATTCCTTCCAAAGAACACCCAGGGCTCATCTCCTTTAGAATGGACTGGTTTCAGTTTAATCAACCATTTTTTAAATTCCAGTTTTCACTTCTGTTATTCATTCTTTTGCTCGTCTTTCAGTGGTTATCCTTGTGATTTTAATAGGCATCCTTGATTTTTAATAAGAGTGTAAGAAAAACTGGTAATTTTTACCCCTTCAGGGTTTTAGAACACTGTAATCCCATTTTACCCTTTCTGCCGTTAGCTATTTGTGGTGTATTCAGATTCAATGTGTATTTAGCATATATATGCAGTCAGCCCTCCCTTCTGTGGATTCTACACAGTGATTGGTTGAATCCACAGATGGGGGCCTGTGAATATGGAGGACTGACAGTACTAAGGCATCCTTGGACTTGAGCAGCCTCGGACTTTGGCATTCACGAGGTGGGGGTGGGGGTCCCGGTACCAATCTCCCATGATACTGAGGGATGGCTATATATATAACTTATACAACTAACATTACTATTATTTTATTTTTTCTATCCTGTTTTTGCATTTACTTATTTTTGGCCGTGCTGGGCCTTTGTTGCTTTTGGGTGGACTTTTCTCTAGTAGCAGGGGGCAGGGGCTCCTCTCTAGTTGCAGTGGGCAGGCTCAGTAGTTGCGGCACCCGGGCTCTGGAGCACAGGCTTAGTAGTTGTAGCTCAGTTGCTCCTTGGCATGTAGGATCTTGCCAAACCAGGGGTCAAACCTGTGCCCCTTGTGTTGGCAGGCAGATTCTCATCCACTGTGCCACCAAGGAAGTCCTCACTGACACTATCATAATTGATATTGGAAGCCAGTACTCACTTAGACTTACCAGGATATTTACTGTCCGTCGCTCTTCTTTCCTTCCTGCGTTTCAGTGTTTCTTCTGTGGTCAATTTCCTTCTTCCTGAAGAATTCCTTTCATGTCTCTTTTTTAAGCCCATGCGAATGATGCATTCTCTTAGTTTTTATGTGATTGGAAATGTCTTTATTTTGCCTTTGCTTTTGAAGGGTATTTTCAGTGGGGATAGAATTCTATGTTGGAGGTTATTTTCTTTCATTTTCATTCCATGGTCTTTCGCTTTTTATTATTTCTATAGATAAGTCAGTTCCTTTGAAGGTGTGTGTTTATTTTCTAAATGATTTGAAGGTGCCTCTCTTTGTTTTTCTTCGGTTTCATCATGATGGGCCTGGTGTGGTTTTTTGGTATGTTTCTATCCTGCGCTTCATGAATCAGACTTGGGAAAGTTTTCAAGCATTATCTCTTTAAATATTGCTTCTGACCCATTTTTCCATCTGCTTCTAGGGCTCAGTAAATGGCATCACCATCCGCTCCAGGTGATCAGTCCAGAAACCAGCGATCCATCCTTGACTCTGCTTTTCCCCTCAGACCTATCTTTACATCTAATCCATCTGCAAGCTCTGTCTAAGCCTGGTTGTTTTCAGTTGCTAAGTTGTGTTTGACTCTTTGTAACCCCGGGGACTGCAGCACGCCAGGTTTCCCTGTCCTTCACCATCTCCCAAAGTTTGCTCAAACTCATGTCCATTGAGTCAGTGATGCCATCCAACCATCTCATCCTCTGTCACCCCCTTCTCCTGTCCTCAGTCTTTCCTAGCATCAGGGTATTCTCCAGTGAATTAGCTTTTTGCATCATGCAGCCAAAGTATTGGAACTTCAGCTTCAACATCAGTCCTTCCAATGAATATTCACAGTTGATTTCCTTTAGGATTGACTGGTTCGATCTCCTTGCTGTCCGAAGGACTCTCAAGGGGCTTCTCCAACACCACAGTTCAAAAGCATCAATTCTTTGGTGCTCAGCCTTCTTTATGGTCCAACTCTCACATCTGTACATGACTACTGGAAAAGCCTTAGCTTTGACTATGCGAACCTTTGTTGGCAAAGTGATATCTCTGCTTTTTAATATGCTGTCTAGGTTTGACATAGCTTTTCTTCCAAGGAGCAAGTGCTTTTTGATTTCATGGCTGCAGTCACCATCTACAGTGATCCCACAATTATGTACTGAATCTGCACACCTTCCTTTGCACACCTTCCTTTGCACTGATGACGTCTGACTTCAGGTCACTATAGTCTCTTGACTGATCTTCTGCATCAGCCTCTTAAATAAATCTGTCCACTTCTCCAGTCCTGTCTTATGTCACTCTCGTTCACTACAGGCACAGAAGCCACCTGGGTGTCTTGACCACAAGGCCTTGGCACTGGCTGTTTCCTCTGCCAGGAATGTTCTTCCCTTGCATGTCCATATGGCAACTCCTTTCTCATCCCAAATGGAGTCCCACATCCAGAGTCACTGTCACCTGACTCTGCAGTCATTTTTTAAAATGAATACCTCTATATTCAATTCTTTAATTCTTTTCCTTCTTTATTTCATTCCCCTATTGAATTTTCATAGCACATCCCAGTCTCTGATATTCTTATTTCTTCACTGGCACTAATTTATCATGAGTCTCCCCACCAGAATGTAGTCACCATGAAAGCTGAGTCCTTGTCTTTGCTGTGTTACTTGTGTCCATTTGTATGTTTTCAGCTCTAAGGAACAAAGTGTACAGCTAAATTCGACTGTGCTAGTTCAGTGTGATATGCATATACGCTGAGGTGCAGAGAGAGTAAATAACTTACCTAACAATCATACCAGTCTAAGTGGTACATATTGGATACAAACATAGACCCACTACTTCAAAGCTTGTCTTCTTTTTCATTATTACTCCAATACTCTGGAGATCAGCCCTGGGATTTCTTTGGAAGGAATGATGCTAAAGCTGAAACTCCAGTACCTGGGCCACCTCATGCGAAGAGTTGACTCACTGGAAAAGACTCTGATGCTGGGAGGGATGGGGGCAGGAAGAGAAGGGGACAACAGAGGATGAGATGGCTGGATGGCATCACTGACTCGATGGACGTGAGTCTGAGTGAACTCTGGGAGTTGGTGATGGACAGGGAGGCCTGGCGTGCTGCGATTCATGGGGTCGCAAAGAGTTGGACACGATTGAGCGACTGAACTGAACTCCAATACTCTATACTATTATTAAGGAAATTTAATAATCAGCCTATACAACTGCATTTAGTAATGCAGTTACTAGAAGAGGAATCCTTCTACACTGTATAAAGTCCTCTTTTGTGTGGAGTAAATTTTTACTGCAGTGAATTCCAGAAGTGAGGAAATTACTACTTTTTGGAAACACAGTTTAGGAGAGTGTCATTGGCTTAATTTTTTGAAACCTAAAAATTAATTTTAGTCTCAGAAAAGTTGCAGAAATAGCTCAGAGGATTCCTACATATTCAGTTCAGTCGCTCAGTCATGTTCGACTCTTTGTGACCCCATGAATTGCAGCACGCCAGGCCTCCTTGTCCATCACCAACTCCTGGAGTTTAGCCATACCAACCTGGGGAGTTCCTCTTTCAGTATCCTATCATTTTACCTTTTCATACTGTTCATGGGGTTCTCAAGACAAGAATACTGAAGTGGTTTGCCATTCCCTTCTCCAGTGGACCACATTGTGTCAGACCTCTCCACTATGACCCATCTGTCCTGGGTGGCCCCACACGGCATGGCTTAGTTTCATTGCGTTAGGCAAGGCTGTGGTCCGTGTGATCAGATTGGCTAGTTTTTTGTGACTGTGGTTTCAGTGTGTCTGCCATTTGATGCCCTCTCGCAACACCTACCATCTTTCTTGGTTTTCTCTTACCTTGGACATGGGGTATCTCTTCACGGCTGTTCCAACAAAGCACAGCTGCTGCTATTCCTCCCTAGCTTCCCCTAAGGTCAGTGTTCTGCAGAACCAAAATACTTACTAAAACTCAAAATTAATATTGGTTTACTATTATAAACTAAATTACAGACTTTATCTGAATCTTACCAGTTTTTCCACTAACGTCTTTTTTTTCCTATTCCAGAAACCAGTCCAAGACCCCATGTTATGTTGAAGTGACGTGTCTTCTTAGTTCCTCCAAATGGACAGACCTCACTCTTTCACAAGGGGCTTCCCTGATAGCGCAGTTGGTAAAGAATCTGCCTGCAGTGCAGGAGATCCCGGTTTGATTCCTGGGTTGGGAAGATCCACTGCAGAAGGGATAGGCTACCCACTCCAGTATTCTTGGGCTTCCCTTGTGGCTCAGCTGGTAAAGAATCCACCTGCAATGCGGGAGACCTGGGTTTGATCCCTGGGTTGGGAAGATCCCCTGGAGAAGGGAAAGGCTACCCACTCCAGTAGTCTGGCCTAGAGAATTCCATGGACTGTATAGTCTATGGGGTTGCAAAGAGTCAGACACGACTGAGTGACTTTCACCTTCACTCTTTTACAACCTTAACAATTTTGAAGAGTATTAACCAGTTATTATATAGCATGTGTCTCAGTTTGGATTTATTTCATGCTTTGTCATGGTCAGATTGAGATTTTTCATTGTTTGGCAAGAATATTCCAAAAGCAACGTGTCAGAGGGAGAAGGTGACTGATGATGTCCTTTTACTGGTGGTGTTAAAACCTTGGCCATTTGGTTAAGGTGATTGTCTTCTGGGTTTCTCCACTGTAAAGGTGCTGTTTTTCCCTATGGACTTAATAAATGTCTTGGGGAGGTAACATTAGGTCGTGCAACTGTCCCATCTCTCCTCCTGTGGGCCGCTAATTTCAGCACCCACCAGTGGATCTCGCCTGCAACAACTTTTTTTATTGCAGAGGTATTTTTTTGTAAGGAAGGTTTTTATTTTTATTTTTTGGCTGTACTGGGCCTTTGCTGCTGCGTGGGCTTTCTTCTAGTTGCAGCGAGCAGGGGCTGCTCTCTGATCGTGGTGCACAGGCTTATTACGGCGGCTTCTCTTGTTGTGGAGCAAGGCTGTAGGGCATGCAGGCTTCAGTCATTGTGGCTCCTGGTCTCTAGAGCACAGGCTCAATAGTTGTGACACACAGGTTTAGTTGCTCCATAGCATGTAGGATCTCCCCAGACCAGGCACGGCACCCACATCTCCTGCATTGGCAGGTGGATTCTTCACCACCGAGCCCCCAGGGAGGCCCATGGGGGTATTCTAGTGGTGAAAGAAAGACATGGTAAAAACCTCACTTAATAAGAAGGTCAGAATCAGGGAAGTGCAGGGCTGGCTCAGTGCCTCAGCCTCGACCAAACCTCTTCTCTCTGCCATGCTCAGCAGGTCCTCAGATTTGGCCTTCAGTGATGACGTCCGGCAGAGAAAGATGGGACCTTTCTCTACCAGAGTGTCTTGACCAGGGAGGGGAATGTTTCTCAGATCCGCCCCCCAACCCCTCACCATTTTCTGAAACCCTCCCCTCAGATCCATTGACCAGGATCTTGGTTACCTGCCCATGGCCAAGCTACAAGGAAAGCGAAGGAAGTGACTAACCACCATTTCCAGCCAATGTTGGGGGAGGTGTGGGAGGGTGGGCTCCAGCAGAGAAGCAACTTAGAGGAGGTGGTGAGCGCTGGGGAGAGAGCCCGGTGTCTGCCACACTGCACTGTCCTCGGCACCTAAGGCAGCGCCCCACACCTGCAGGCACTCAGTTAATCCTTGTGGAGCCTGTGAGTTCTTTGTCTCTTGGCTGGAGACATAATCTGCCATGACCTGGAAGCATTAGAGCTTGGGACGGTGATCCCAGACAGAAGAGAGTGATGTGGGGAGTGGATCAGGGGATTGGTGTGTTCAGCGTGGCAAGGATGGCGGAATGGCAAGGGGAGCCCGGTGGGAGTCCCCTGCTCATAGCACCTTAGCTTCCTCATGCGTCGGTCTCCAGCAGGGTCACACACCTCCAGCCCCCCCGCCCCCTCCAGGCAAGCCTGGGGAGAACCTACAAAGGCGTCATGCAAGAAGGCAGAGAGACCTGTCTGCCAGACCCAATAGCCTCTACTGAGAAGGTTCTCCAGAAGAAAAAGGGGTGCTGGGATGGGGGGAAGCCCTGCTCTGTACATGCAGGAGCCAGGCTCTGGGGACCTCGGACACAGCCTGGTAGCTTGTTTGGTAAATAATGACATTGTTATAAATATTTAATAAGTCAAGGGACTGCAGCACATGAAAAATGGATGAGGTCCCTGTGTGGGAAAAGCAGGCTTTCTCCCCACGTCTGCTCTGGGGGAGGCAGTTAGAGGCTGATGTCTGTTTGGCCTGACACCTGTATTTGTGGTGGGGCTGATGAATGGCTGGAGAAATAGTCGCCATGTTTAGGAAGCATCAATCCATCAAGCTGGAGTTCAGGCTGAGGGAGGAATTCACAGCCATCAATATTCCTGCGTTTATTAAGCAGCGCGGGTTTCAGGAGGCAGCGAGCCTCGAGTTGGTCCTGGGAGCAGCGCCTCCAGAAAGGGCACCATGGCTCCTTGATGAATGACTTTAATAAGAAGCAGCTGAGAAGTACCTTCAAGTAAGAAACTAATAACAATAATTAGATGTTTCTTAATCATTTATTTATTTTATAATTTATGCCCTGCCTGCTTCTGGAAAAAGAATGGAAGTGGCTTGCAATTAAAACACATCTACCCAGGATGGTTCAAATGAAGATAAACATGCGATCAGAAGCCGTGTTGAGGGAGTGAATTTTTCTTAATCAACTTGCCTGCTACCCGCTGAGAGTGTGGTGTGCCCTCTCCTTGCCAGTCGCCTTTGGCTCCTCGGTGCCACTGGGATGTGGCAGATGCCAAGTGGCGGCTGCGGGTGTCATGGGACAGGTGGGTGAGGCCGGAGCAGGGTGTGACCTGCGGTCTCCGCATCTCAGCCCTGTGCTCCCAATCACATTTGCATTTCGTTTGTCATCGCTCCAAACAAATCTGTGTGTCTGTGGCAGAGTGGCATGAAAAATTAATGGCCCTGTGTCAGAGCTTGTCAGAGTGACAGTGCAGAAAGGGAGTAACGGGGGCAACACGTGTGGTGCTTTCTACTTAACAACCACTCTTGTGTTCCCTGACCGCCTTCTCCCGAGCCTGCGTGGCTGGGCTAATGGGGTTTCAGCAGCCAGACCCTCCCCATGGGCTGAGGCCAGAGAGCCTGCCTTCACACAGTAGCTCAGACCGTGTGTCTGGTCTGTGCTCACCCTCCACCCAGCCCAGGGGAACAGAAGTGGCTGTGGTCACATCTGGGTGACCAGTTGACCAGTCTTGGCTTAGAGAAGGCGGAGGAGGGTGGGCAGAGGGAAGGGTGAGGCAGAGATGTTCTGGCGAGGCTCTGGTGTGGGAGAACCTGGAAAACAGGTGGGCGAGGGGCAGAGAGGGAATTGGGGGAGGCTTAAGTGTCTGCTGCTTCAGAACCTGCACGAGTGTCAGAGTCAAAATTTCCCTGCACATTGAGACATTCCACAAGTGCTCGTTCACTCTGAATCTGAGGTTGGCTTCTTTCTGACCTGAAGTCATGGGGACGGGAGAGGCCACCTCCTCTCTGCGGCAGGTGTGGTCTCATGTAACAGAATAAAATCATGGACTCTGGAGCTAGACCACCTGGGTTCAGATCTCAGTTTTACCATGCCCTAAATTGTGAGTGAACATCGCTCAGTTGCATCCAATTCTTTGTGACCCCATGGACTGTACAGTCCACAGAATTCTCCAGGCCAGAACATTGGAACTGGGTAGCCTTTCCCTTCTCCAGGGGATCTTCCCAACCCAGGGAACGAACCCAGGTCTCCCGCATTGCAGGTGGATTCTTTACCAGCTGAGCCACAACGGAAGCCCTAGGGCCCGAATTTGTGGGCCTAGGAAAATTGTTTAACTTTTTTTTTTAGTGCCTCAATGTCGTGTGTGTAAAGTAGGTAGAAGAATGCCCAGTGCTTGGTGTTAAACGGGTTAGCAACTGGATTTCCCTGTCTTCATCCAAGGTGAGTGGATGAGGACAGGCCCTGGAGCTCAGTGACCTGGCCTTGAGCTGTGTGGGGAAGGTCGTGTGGTTGGAGCTCTGGGGAGGGAGTTAGGAGCTTGTTGGCCTGCTGAATGGCCTTGGGAGGATACACATCCTCTTCCGTCCGCTTGGCCAATCGATCAAAAGAAATCCCCTTTGCCCCCCTATCTATTTAGATGAGTGTGAACACAGTGTTAGGGTTAATTGAGATGAACTACCCTCACCCAAGCCAGGGCCCAGCCAGGTTCCCTGCTCTGGCCTGTAAAACTTCTGTCAACACCCAAGCAAGTGCTAAGAAGCATTGAAGAAGTGAACTGATTTCTCTGGGTTAATGATCTTGTTTTCTGCAGTAGATACTGGCAACTGTTCTGCATTATCCCTTCTCTATGCTACAAGAGGCTGCATCTCCCTACAAGTAGGTATGGTCACATGACTAACTTCTGGCTGAAAGAGTGTAAGAAGTGATATATACAATGTCCAGATCACATCTTTTTTTTTTATTTTTGGCTGTACTAGGTCTTTGTTGGGGCTTCCCTGATGGCTCAGACAGTAAACTCATAGCTCAGTTGGTAAAGAATCTGCCTGCAATGCAGGAGATCCCTGTTCAATTCCTGGGTTGGGAAGACCCACTGGAGAAGGGATAGGCTACCCACTCCAGTATTCTTGGGCTTCCCTTGTGGCTCAGCTCGTAAAGAATCTGCCTGCAATGCGGGAGACCTGGGTTCGATCCCTAGGGTGGGAAGATCCTCTGGAAGAGGGCATGGCAACCCACTCCAGGATTCTTGCCTGGAGAATCCCCGTGGACAGAGAAGCCTGGCGGGCTACAGTCCATGGGGTCACAAAGAGTCCACATGACTGAGCGACTAAGCACCAGCACCAGGTCTTCGCTGTGTCATGAGGGCTTTGCTGTGGGATCTTAATTCCCCAATCAGAGGTCAGACCCACATCTCCTGCACTGGAAGACAGATTCTTAACCACTGGCCCACCGGGGGAGTCCCCAGGTCCCATCTTTTAAAAGGAATTAGGTTGCCCTCCACTTCCTCTCCTTCCCCCTTCCTGCTGGCTGGCCCCTGGAGCAGACAGGGAAGCCACATGTCAGGGTAGGCAGTGCAATCCTGCAGTTCCGGACTGTTGTGTAAAAATAAAAGCCTGTTAATTTACTTAAGGTATCACATTGTTAGGTCTTTGTTTCAACAGAAGAGCCTCTTCCCTAACTGTCACAGGATTCCTTTGGCACAACTTTGGCACACTCAGAATTCTAGGACAAGGACTGGAAGAGTAGAAAGAGGAGGGAGAAGAAAAAGAAATGAAGGAAGGAATAGGATGTCCCCCTCTTTGTCACCTAGTTGATCCATATTAATCCCTTCTCAAGTACCAGAAAAGTCTTCCCTGACTTCTACCCTCCTCCAACGTCACTATCACATGCCTCTCTAGTTCCAAGTAACCCTAACACAGCATTTATCACAATTGCAACACACACACTCCTTTGGCTCCTGTTTCATCTTCATGTTTGCTCTCAACTGACTCAGATTCTAGGTCTCTTGTCCAAAGCCTGCCAGGGCAGGAGCACATTAGTCCTTGGCCCCTGGTCCCACTAGCATTTGGAAGCAATGATCTACAGCCAGGCTCTGTGCCCTCTCTTGGGGTCAAAAGATGGAGCTGCGGGATTAACTGAAGCCCTCCATTTTCATTATAGATTCCACGTGGTTGCCCAGTGTTTGCTGAAGATTTGATCATTCTTTCAACGAATGTTTATGAAATGCCTTCTACATGTCAGCCACAGTTCGCTAGACTCTGCTGTTGCTGTCCAGTTGCTAAGTTGTGTCTGACTCTTTGCCACCTTGTGGACTGTAGGATGACAGGCTTCTTTGTCTTCCACTATCTCCCAGAGTTTGCTTAAATTCATGGCCATTGAGTTGGTNACCAGTTGACCAGTCTTGGCTTAGAGAAGGCGGAGGAGGGTGGGCAGAGGGAAGGGTGAGGCAGAGATGTTCTGGCGAGGCTCTGGTGTGGGAGAACCTGGAAAACAGGTGGGCGAGGGGCAGAGAGGGAATTGGGGGAGGCTTAAGTGTCTGCTGCTTCAGAACCTGCACGAGTGTCAGAGTCAAAATTTCCCTGCACATTGAGACATTCCACAAGTGCTCGTTCACTCTGAATCTGAGGTTGGCTTCTTTCTGACCTGAAGTCATGGGGACGGGAGAGGCCACCTCCTCTCTGCGGCAGGTGTGGTCTCATGTAACAGAATAAAATCATGGACTCTGGAGCTAGACCACCTGGGTTCAGATCTCAGTTTTACCATGCCCTAAATTGTGAGTGAACATCGCTCAGTTGCATCCAATTCTTTGTGACCCCATGGACTGTACAGTCCACAGAATTCTCCAGGCCAGAACATTGGAACTGGGTAGCCTTTCCCTTCTCCAGGGGATCTTCCCAACCCAGGGAACGAACCCAGGTCTCCCGCATTGCAGGTGGATTCTTTACCAGCTGAGCCACAACGGAAGCCCTAGGGCCCGAATTTGTGGGCCTAGGAAAATTGTTTAACTTTTTTTTTTAGTGCCTCAATGTCGTGTGTGTAAAGTAGGTAGAAGAATGCCCAGTGCTTGGTGTTAAACGGGTTAGCAACTGGATTTCCCTGTCTTCATCCAAGGTGAGTGGATGAGGACAGGCCCTGGAGCTCAGTGACCTGGCCTTGAGCTGTGTGGGGAAGGTCGTGTGGTTGGAGCTCTGGGGAGGGAGTTAGGAGCTTGTTGGCCTGCTGAATGGCCTTGGGAGGATACACATCCTCTTCCGTCCGCTTGGCCAATCGATCAAAAGAAATCCCCTTTGCCCCCCTATCTATTTAGATGAGTGTGAACACAGTGTTAGGGTTAATTGAGATGAACTACCCTCACCCAAGCCAGGGCCCAGCCAGGTTCCCTGCTCTGGCCTGTAAAACTTCTGTCAACACCCAAGCAAGTGCTAAGAAGCATTGAAGAAGTGAACTGATTTCTCTGGGTTAATGATCTTGTTTTCTGCAGTAGATACTGGCAACTGTTCTGCATTATCCCTTCTCTATGCTACAAGAGGCTGCATCTCCCTACAAGTAGGTATGGTCACATGACTAACTTCTGGCTGAAAGAGTGTAAGAAGTGATATATACAATGTCCAGATCACATCTTTTTTTTTTATTTTTGGCTGTACTAGGTCTTTGTTGGGGCTTCCCTGATGGCTCAGACAGTAAACTCATAGCTCAGTTGGTAAAGAATCTGCCTGCAATGCAGGAGATCCCTGTTCAATTCCTGGGTTGGGAAGACCCACTGGAGAAGGGATAGGCTACCCACTCCAGTATTCTTGGGCTTCCCTTGTGGCTCAGCTCGTAAAGAATCTGCCTGCAATGCGGGAGACCTGGGTTCGATCCCTAGGGTGGGAAGATCCTCTGGAAGAGGGCATGGCAACCCACTCCAGGATTCTTGCCTGGAGAATCCCCGTGGACAGAGAAGCCTGGCGGGCTACAGTCCATGGGGTCACAAAGAGTCCACATGACTGAGCGACTAAGCACCAGCACCAGGTCTTCGCTGTGTCATGAGGGCTTTGCTGTGGGATCTTAATTCCCCAATCAGAGGTCAGACCCACATCTCCTGCACTGGAAGACAGATTCTTAACCACTGGCCCACCGGGGGAGTCCCCAGGTCCCATCTTTTAAAAGGAATTAGGTTGCCCTCCACTTCCTCTCCTTCCCCCTTCCTGCTGGCTGGCCCCTGGAGCAGACAGGGAAGCCACATGTCAGGGTAGGCAGTGCAATCCTGCAGTTCCGGACTGTTGTGTAAAAATAAAAGCCTGTTAATTTACTTAAGGTATCACATTGTTAGGTCTTTGTTTCAACAGAAGAGCCTCTTCCCTAACTGTCACAGGATTCCTTTGGCACAACTTTGGCACACTCAGAATTCTAGGACAAGGACTGGAAGAGTAGAAAGAGGAGGGAGAAGAAAAAGAAATGAAGGAAGGAATAGGATGTCCCCCTCTTTGTCACCTAGTTGATCCATATTAATCCCTTCTCAAGTACCAGAAAAGTCTTCCCTGACTTCTACCCTCCTCCAACGTCACTATCACATGCCTCTCTAGTTCCAAGTAACCCTAACACAGCATTTATCACAATTGCAACACACACACTCCTTTGGCTCCTGTTTCATCTTCATGTTTGCTCTCAACTGACTCAGATTCTAGGTCTCTTGTCCAAAGCCTGCCAGGGCAGGAGCACATTAGTCCTTGGCCCCTGGTCCCACTAGCATTTGGAAGCAATGATCTACAGCCAGGCTCTGTGCCCTCTCTTGGGGTCAAAAGATGGAGCTGCGGGATTAACTGAAGCCCTCCATTTTCATTATAGATTCCACGTGGTTGCCCAGTGTTTGCTGAAGATTTGATCATTCTTTCAACGAATGTTTATGAAATGCCTTCTACATGTCAGCCACAGTTCGCTAGACTCTGCTGTTGCTGTCCAGTTGCTAAGTTGTGTCTGACTCTTTGCCACCTTGTGGACTGTAGGATGACAGGCTTCTTTGTCTTCCACTATCTCCCAGAGTTTGCTTAAATTCATGGCCATTGAGTTGGTGGTGCTAACTAACCACCTCATCTTCCGTCGCCCCCTTCTACTTTAACCTTCAATCTTTCCCGGCATCAGGGTCTTTTCCAGCGAGTTGGCCCTTTGCATCAGGTGGCTGAAGTATTAGAGTTTCAGCTTCAGCATCAGTCCTTTCAATGGATATTCAGCATTAGTTTCCTCTGGGATTAACTGGTTTGATCTTCTTGCAGTCCAAGGGACTTCTCCAGCACAATTCAAAAGCATCAGTTCTTCAGTGCTCAGCCTTCTTTATTGTCCAACTCTCACATCCATACATGACTATTGGAAAAACCATACCTTTGACTGTATGGACTTTTGTTGGCAAAGTGGTGTCTTTCGTTTTTTATATGGTGTCTATGTTTGTCATAGCTCTTCTTCCAAAACACAAGCATCTTTTATTTTCGCGGCTGCAGTCATTGTCCATAGTGATTGTGGAGCCCAAGAAAATAAAATCAGTCACTGCTTCCACTTTTCCCCCTTCTGTTTCCCATGAAGTGATGGGACCAGATGCCATGATCTTAGTTTTCTGAATGCTGAATTTTAGGCCAGCTTTTAATTCTCCTTTCACCTTCATTAAGAGGCTCCTTAGTTCCTTTTCACTTTCTTCTATAAGATGGTATCATCTGCATGTCTGAGGTTATTGATATTTCTACTGGCAATCTCGATTCCAGATTGTGATTCATCCAGCCCAGTGTTTCACATGATGTACTGTGCAGAGAAGTTAAACAAGCAGAGTGACAATATACAGGCTTGACGTACTCCTTTCCCAGTTTTGATCCAGTCTGTTGTTCCCTGTAAGTTTCTAACTGTTGCTTCTTGACCCATATACAGGTTTCTCGGGAGACACATAAGGTGGTCTAGTATTCCCATCTCTCTAAGAATTTTCTGCAGTTTGTTGTGATCCACAGAGTCAAAGCATTTGTGTAGTCAATGAAGCAGAAGTAGATGTTTTTCTGAAATTCTTTGCTTTCATTATCATACAATGAACGTTGGCAATTTGATCTCTGGTTCCTCCATCTTTTCTAAACTCAGCTTGTACATCTGGAAGTTCTTGGTTTAGATACTGCTAAAGCGTACTTTGAAGGATTTTGAGGATAACCTCACTAGCATGTGAAATGGGAACAATTGTCTGGTAGTTTGAACATTATTTGGCACTGCCCTTCTTTGGATTGGGATGAAAACTGATATTTTCCAGTTCTGTGGCCACTGCTGACTTTTCCAAGTCTGCTGACATATTGAGTGCAGCACTTTACAGGCATCATCTTTTAGGATTTGAAATAGCTCAGCTGGAATTCTATCGCCTCCCCTGGCTTTGTTTGTAGTCATGCTTCCTAAGGCCCACTTGATTTCACATTCCAGGATGTCTGGCCCTAGGTGACTGACCACACCATCGTGGTTATCCAGATCATTAAGACCTTTTTTGTATAGTTCTTCTGTGTAATCTTGCCACCTCTTCTTAATGTCTTCTGCTTCTATTAGGTCCTTACTGTCCTTTATTGTGCCCATCCTGCATGAAATGTTCTTTTGATACCTCCAGTTTTCTTGGGAGATCTCTAGTCTTTCCCATTCTATCGTTTCCCTCTACTTCTTTGCATTGTTCATTGAAGAAGGCTTTCTTATTTCTCCCTGCCCTTCTCTGGAACTCTGCATTTGGTTGGCTATATCTTTCTCTCGCTTTTTGCTTGTCTTCTTTCCTCAGCTATTTGTTAGACAACCACTTTACCTTCTTGCATTTCTTTTCCTGGGGATGATTTTGGTCATTGCCTCCTGTATAATGTTATGAACCACTGTCCATAGTTCTTCAGGCAGTCTATTTACCTATATATATGCATAAATAAAATAAGAAGGATTTTCACAGCCTGAGGGTGGTCATATGCCATAAATGAGAGGTATATTTATCTCAAGTTTCTGTAACTGAGATCAATTAGATAAACAAACAGTCTAATGTAGAATTTCCTTTTCCTTTGGTCTCACAACTCATCAATATGAGGAATTATTGATGAAACTCCCTCAGCTACTGGCGTTAAACTGTCTTCACCTTATTTCTGAGAAAGCTCTCTAGACACATGAAAACATTCATCAGACTGAGTCTCTGAGGATTCAAACCAAGTGCCATGTTGTGAGGCCATATTTTGCAGCAGTGAGATTGGGGAGGATACGGCAGTGAGGTAAGTAAAAGCAGGCTACTAGGAAAAGGCATTATCAGCGAAGCAAAAGGAAGTTTTGGAGCTACAAAACATGATTGAAAAAGTAGACTAGCACAATTAATTAATTAAAAAGCTCTGTTTAAGAAGCTCCTCTAGCGCTTGGTTAAAAAGGACAAAGAAACAACAAGCCTGAAAGACAAAATAAGATATCAAACTCGGTAGAATGATTCCGTATTTATGGAAAAGGAATTTGAAAAACATATAGTGAAAGACAGAGGAGAAAGAAAAAATAAAGGAAAAATGAAGAATTGCTTGACCTGAATATTTATTTTTTTGACCTGAATATTTAAATCTTTATGCCAAGAGGGTTTCCTGATTTATTCCCAGAAATGATTGGAGAAGAGTCTGTACATGGATGTGTTTTATGGATTTCTATAAATCCTCAGTGCTGACATAGTAAGGGCAGGTCAGCAGGTTAAAGTGTGATTAAAGAGGAAAGAAAGATGCATTAGATCGTTCCCCTTCAGCAGTGAGTATTAGAAGGCAGTGGCCAAAAGTTTACAGAGTTGTGAGGAGAAATGATTGCAACTCTAGAATTCTGTACCCTGCCAAACTATCGTTTGTGCATAAGAATAAAAGACAAATGTTTCAGTTTTTCAACAATGCAGAAAAGGTATTACCCACATATAGCCATAAGAAATCTACTGAAGCAGCTCTCCAGCAAAATGAAAAAAAATTTCAAGTGAGGAACTGAACAAAAGGAAGACTTGGTATTCAGAAAACAGTGGTTCCAACATATATATAATCACATTAAGTGTGAATGAGTTAAACAATCTAATCATAAGGCAGAAATTGTCAGACTGGATTTGAAAACAAGATATAACTATCTGCTGTTCATAGAAGATACACTTTAGACTCAAAGATAGAAGTGGGTTGGAAATAAAATGATGTAAGAGAAATAACATGCAAATAACAACCATAAAAAAGCTGAATGGTTATATTAATACTAGAAAAAAATAGACTTTTAAACAAACAAAAGATATTAAAGTAGGGCATTTGATAATGAAAGGATTGATACATTAGGAAGATATGGCAAGTATATATATTCACCTAACAACGGGTACCCTCAAATACATAAAACAGAAATGGACAAAATTGGGAGAAAAATAAATAATTCAACATTAATAGTTGGAGACTTCTTTAGCCCATTTTCAGGGATGGGGATGGATAGAACTAAACAGAAGATCAACAAGGAAATAGAAGACTTCAACACAAATGAATTAGACTTAACAAATACCTATAAAACACTCCATCCAACACTAGCAGAATATATATTTGTCTCAAGCTCACAAGTGGGACATTCTCCAAGGTGGGTCATATAATACACCATGAAACAAGTCACAATAAACTTAGTAGGATTGAAATCATACAAAGACTGTTCTCTATATAATGGAGTAAAAGCAACAGAAAAAAATTCTGTTTTTCACAAATTCACAAATATGTGGAAATTAGAAACACACTCGTCAAGAGCCAATGTATAAAAGAAAAAAAAAATCACAGGGAATTACAAAATACTTTGAAATGAAAGGAAAAGAAGATACAACATGCCAAAACTTATGGGAAGCAGCTAAAACAGTGAAACATGTATAGCTGTAAATACCTACATTTAAAAAAGAAAGAAATCAACAACATAACTTTCTACATTAAGAAGTGGGGGAAAGGGACTTCCCTGGTGGTCCAGTGGTTAAGAATCTGCCTGCCAGTGCAGGGTAGGCAAATTCAATCCCTGGTCTGGGAAAAGTCCCACAAGTGCCTGGGCAACTAAACCCTTGCACCCTAACTATTGAGTCTGTACTCTAGAGCTGGGCTGCAACTACTGAAGCCCATGTGTTCTAGAGTTCATACTCGACAGCAAGAGAAACCTGAGCATTGCAACCAGAGAAAGAGCCCCATGGGCAGCAAGGAAGACCCAGTGCAACCAAAAATAAGTAAATAAAAATTTTAAAAAAAGAAATGGGGAAAAAGAACACAGTAAACCCAAAGAAAGCAGAAGGAAACAATAATGTGTAGAGTAGAAATTAATAAAGCTTAGAAAAACAATAGAGAAAAAACCAAAGAGTTGGTACTTTGAATAGGTCAACAAAAGTGGCAAATCTTTAGTTAGACTGATCAAGAAAAAACAGGACTCAAAATATTAAAATCAAGAATGAAAAAGAGGACTTTGTGATTTATAATAAGAAATATGTACTTGGTCTTCATCAGGTTACTGATAACAGAACTTTTAAAACCTTTGGAATTTCCTGAGGAGAGATAATGATGAAAGGAGTGCCATGTCTTTTTTTTCAGTCCTAACACTCCCCTTTCAATCATACCTGAGTTTATGATGATGTGATAACTTTGGGAAACCTCCTAAGGGCTGGGGAAGGAAAGAACTGGTTCCCAGGGGAACCAGCTACTTGTTTAGAGGGTTGAAAATTTCAATCCCACCCCACAACTTTCTGAGAGGAGTTGGGGCAGGCTGGAAGTTGTGTTAATCACCAATGGCCAACAATATAATCAATCATGCCTACATAAAAATCTTTAAAGTACAGAGTTTGGAGAGCTTCCCTGCTGGTGAACACAGAGGTTGCTGGGAGCATGGCTTGCTAGAGAGGGCATGGAAGCCCCTTGCCCCTTCTCGCATAGCTTGCCCTGTGTGCCTCTTCCATGTGGCCATCCTGAGTTGTATTCTTTTATAATAAACTGGTAATCTAGTAAATTATTTGCTGAGTTCTGTGAGCCATTCTAGCAAATTATCAGAAGGAGAGGGTATAATGGGAATTGGTGATTTATAGTCAGTTGGCCAGAAGCACAGGTAACAACCTGGAATTGCAATTGGCATCTACAGTGGGGGCATGTGTGCAGTCCTGTGGTGCTGAATCCTTTGTCTGTGGGATATTTGCTAACCCCAATAGACAGTGCCAGGGCTATTGCACTGTAGGGCATCCGGTTGGTTTCTACAGAAAATTGGAAAATTTCTTGGTGTTGGAAAAACCCTCCCACATTTTGGTGTCAAACGTTAAGTATTGAGAAAAGGCATAGAGTAGAGATTTGAGAGAAGAAGCTTTTTTCTTCTTCTTCTTTTTACAGCATAACTATTGACCTTACAGAAATAAAAAAGATTATAAGAGAATACTCTGAACACTGTAGCCAACAAATTAGATAACTTAGACAAAATGGACAAATTCTTAGGAAGATATAAACTACCAAAACTGACTCAGGAAGTATCAGAACATCTGAATAGACTTTTAACAAGAGATTGAGTTAGTAAAACAAAACAGAATTACCCACAAAGAAAAGCTTAGAGCCAGAGGGCTTCATTGGTGAATTCTACCAAACATGTAAAGGACTGATACTAAACTCTTCCAAAAAACTGGAGAAGGGAACACTTTGCAACTCATTCTTTGAGACTAGTATTACGCTGATACCCCAATAAGGTAAGGCTTTCACAAGAAAAGGAAACTGTGACTATGAATGCAAAAATCTGCAACAAAACCTAGCAGGCTGAGTCTAGCAATATATAAAAATGATTACACCCCATGACTAAATGGGATCTGTCCCTGCAATGGGAGGTCCCAAACTCAATTATTTTAAAAGACCGCATGAATAAAGGACAAAGTCACATGATTATCTCAGTAGCTGAGGAAAGAGATTTGACACTATTCAACACTCCTTCATTAGAAAAATACTTAACAAACTAGGAATGGAAGCAAACGTCCTAACCTGATAAAGAACATCTATTGAAAACCCACAGCTAACATCATACTAAATGGAAAAAGACTGAATGTTTCTTCCTAAGATTGGGAACAAGAAGGATATCTGTTCTCACTTTTTAAATTTCATTTTGACTTTTAATTTTAATATTCTCTTTAATAGCCAAAGCAGATGTCACCATTATTGATGTTAGTGTTTCTTTAGGTAGAAGAAGATGCAAGAACTGAGACTCATAAAATTTTATCCTGAAAATATCTAACGTTTTGAAGACCTGTTCTGCCAGTTTTTCCCAGAGCACAGAGTGCCTTATTCCTGACCTCCACCCTGAACTTCTTTCAGGGGATGTTGAAGGTCAGCAGCTTCAGTGGCCAGGATTTAATCCTTGTAGAGGTAGATGACAAGGTCCAGTTTCCAGTCGGCAGGAAATCTGACCATGGTTTGTGGGGCATTTCCTGACCATTTTATCCCATGGTGCTAGGAATGCTTATTCCCAGGTCTGGTGATGCTTTCACTGATAGACCACTCAGTGCGCTGTTATTGGGGTGGGCCTCATTCACAGTCCAAAAGGCAGACCACCTCCAGACGACTTGCCCGTTATGGTCCAGGAAAGTATTCCCTCTTGTTACTTCTTCCCATATCTGGAGTTACACTATTGATCTCGTATGTTCTCTTGTTCTCTTACTAAACATTGTGCTCGAGGTTCTAGTCAGGGAAACTAGACTAGAAAATGAAATAAAAGACACAGATTGGAAACAATCAAGTCAGATTACCTCTACTTGCAGATAACATGGTCTTATATATAGAAAATTCTGAAGGAACCCACTAAAAAAGCAATTAGAACTAATAAATTAAGTTTGCAAGATACAAGATCAATGTACAAAAACTAATTGTATTTCTATGCACTAGTGATGAACAACCTGGAAATGAAGTTAAGAAAACAATTCCATTTACAACACCATCATAAGAAATGCAAGGTTTGTATGTTGAAACTACAAAACATTATTGAAAGAAATTAAAGAAGATTTAAATAAATCAAAAGACCGCCCATACTCATGGGTTGGAAGACAGTATTGTTTAGATGGCAATATTTCTCAAATTGATTTACAGAGTCAATGAAATCCTTATCAAAACCACAACTGTCTTCTTTGCAGAAATTGATAAGCTGATACAAAAATTCATACTGAAATTTAAGGGATCCAGAATAACCCAAAAGAAATCTTGAAAAAGAAGTTGGAGTACTCTTATGTCCTAATTTCAAAACTTACTAGAAAGTTATGGTAGTCAAGGAAGTATAGTACTTGAATAAGGACAGACATCCAGGTCAATAGAATAGAACTGAAAATCCAGAAATAGACCCTCATATTACTAAAAGGCAACTGACTTTCAACAAGAGTGTGAAGACAACCCAGTGAGACAAAAAACAAATACTGTAAAGGCAACTGGATATCACATGCAAAAGAATGAAGTTAAATCTCCATCTTATAGCATGTGTGTTGGTACGAGAAGCAACCAACTCATACTCAGTTGCTTCAGTCACATCTGACTCTGTGCAACCCTATGGACTGTGGCCAGCTAGGCTTCTCTGTCCATGGGATTCTCCAAAGCAAGAATACTGGAGTGGGTTGCCATGCCTTCCTCCAGGGATCTTTCCAACCTAGGGATCAAACCCGCGGTGTCTCCTGTGTCTTCTGCATTGCGGGAGGACTCCTTCCTGCTGAGTCACCTGGGAAGCCCATCTCACACCATAAACAAAAATTAACTCAAAATGAGTCAAAGACTAAAATTAAGTGATAGGGACTTCTCATGGTGGCCCAGGGGGTAAGAGCCCACAGTCCCAATGCAGCGAGCCTGGGTTCAATCCCTGCTCTGGGAACTAGATCCCACATGCACGCTGCAACTAAGAAGTCCACACACTGCAACCAGGAGACCCTGCATGTTGCAGTGAAGACTGAGGACCCTGTGTGCCACAACTAAGACCCAGCACAGCCAAATAATTAAGTGATAAGGCTATTACATTCTTGAAGAAAATATTGATGTAAATCTTTGTAAAGTTGACACCAAAAGCACAAGCAGGGGGTATAAAGGAAAAAAATAGATAATTGGCATCATCAGATTTAAAAACTGTTGTGCTTTGAAAGTCACTATCAGAAAGTGAGAAGACAACCTATAGAATGGGAAATAATTTTTGCAAATCATATTTCCAATAAGAAATGTGTGCTAATATATTTAAAAGATTATTTTTTAATATAAATTTATTTATTTTAATGGAGGCTAATTACTTTACAATATTGTATTGGTTTTGCCATACATCAACATGAATCCGCCACAGGTATACACGTGTTCCCCATCCTGAATCCCCCTCCCTCCTCCCTCCTCGTACCATCCCTCTGGGTCGTCCCAGTGCACCAGCCCCAAGCATCCAGTATCATGCATCGAACCTGGACTGGCCATTCGTTTCATATATGATATTATACATTTCAATGCCATTCTCCCAAATCATCCCTCACCCTCACCTTCTCCCACAGAGTCCAAAAGACTGTTCTATACATCTGTGTCTCTTTTGCTGTCTCGCTTACGGGGTTATCGTTACCATCTTTCTAAATTAAATATATATGCATCAGTATACTGTATTGGTGTTTTTCTTTCTGGCTTAGTTCACTCTGTATAATAGGCTCCAGTTTCATCCACCTCATTAGAACTGATTCAAATGTATTCTTTTGAATGACTGAGTAATACTCCATTGTGTATATGTACCACAGCTTTCTTACCCATTCATCTGCTGATGGACATCTAGGTTGCTTCCATGTCCTGGCTATTATAAACAGTGCTGCAATGAACATTGGGGTACACGTGTCTCTCAGTTCTGGTTTCCGTGGTGTGTATGCCCAGCAGTGGGATTGCTGGGTCATAAGGCAGTTCTATTTCCAGTTTTTTAAGGAATCTCCACACTGTTCTCCATAGTGGCTGTACTAGTTTGCATTCCTACCAACAATGTAAGAGGGTTCCCCTTGTCCAGGCTCTTAACGCTCAACAATACAAAGACAACCTAACTTAAAAGTAGGCAAAGAATTTAAATAGACAGTTCCCCAAAGAATCTACACATATGGCCAATAAACATATGAGATGTCAGTATTGTTAGCTGCCAAAGAAATGGAAATGAGACCCACAATGAGGTATCACCCTCCCTCCACGAGCTAAAATAAAAAAGAAGGTAATAACAAGGGTTGGAGAAGATATGGAGAAATTGGAATCCTCATAACTGTTGGTAGGAATGCAAAACAGTGCAGTGATTTTAAGGAGCAGCGTGGAAGTTTCTCAAAAAATTAACACTGAGTTAATATACAATTCAGCAATTCCGCTCTCAGATATATATCCAGAATAACTGAAAACAAGTCTTTAAATGAACACTTGTATAGGAATATTCATTGTAACATTATTCATAATAACAAAAAAATGGAAACAAATCAAATGTCCTTCTACCAACAAATCAGTGAAAATGTGATATATTCATACAGTGTAATATTTAAAAAGAAGGGAAGTACTGATACATGCTAAAACATGAACTGTAAGTAGAAGAAACTAGTCTAAAAGACCACATAATGTATCACTCCATTTATGAGACGTCCAGAACAAGCAAATCCATAGAGACAGAAAGAGATTAGTATTCATCTAGGGCTGTGAATTCTTGCCTAGAGAATCCCGTGGACAGAGGAGCCTGGTGGGCTGCTGTCCATAGGGTCGCAGAGACTTGGACACGACTGAAGAGGCTTAGCAGCTTAGCAGCAGGGCTGTGGGTGGGACTGGAGTGAAGGAGGAGTGAGAGGGGTGGGGGGCAGGTTGGGGTGAAATAGGCACTTCTGGTGGGTACAGAGTTTCTTGTTGGGGTGATGAAACTATCCTAAAATAGATCGTGGTGATGGCTGCGCAACTCTGTGATCATACTAAAATCCACTGACTTACACTTTAAACAGCTGAATTATGTGTTGTTTATGTATTGTATCTCAACAAAGCTGCTACTGCAAATAAGAACAGCGAAATCTAAAGTTGTCTAAGTAATTNAGTTTCTTGTTGGGGTGATGAAACTATCCTAAAATAGATCGTGGTGATGGCTGCGCAACTCTGTGATCATACTAAAATCCACTGACTTACACTTTAAACAGCTGAATTATGTGTTGTTTATGTATTGTATCTCAACAAAGCTGCTACTGCAAATAAGAACAGCGAAATCTAAAGTTGTCTAAGTAATTGTTAGTGTGGTTGTTAAGCCTATTATGTGTGTGTGTGTGTGTGTGTGTGTGTGTGTGTGAGGTGTGTTGACTCTTTTCAACCCTATGGATTGTAGCCCACCAGGTTCCTCTGTACATGGAACTCTCCAGGCAAGAATACTGGAGTGGGTTGCCATTCCCTTCTTCAGGGCCTCTTCCCAACTCAGGGATCGAATGTGAGCAGATTCTTTACCATCTGAGCCACGTGGGAAGCCCAAGTCTATTATAACTGATAAAACAAAGAGAGAGAGAGGGAAAATAGTTTCTTTGTGCTACAATCAGCAACATTTTGCAAACCTTATTTCACAGCGTATTTTTATTTATTTATTATCTATTTTTATTATTTTTGTGTTTGCCTGCACTGGCTTCATTGCTGCACATGGGCTTTCTCCAGCTGCAGGGAGCAGGGACTGCTCTTTGTTGTGGTCTGTGAGCTGCTCCCTGCAGTGGCCTCTCTCCTTGCAGAGCACAGGCTCTAGGGTGCACAGGCTTCGGTAGCTGTGGTGCACAGGCTTAGTTGCTCCATGGCATGTGCAATCTTTCCAGAGCAGGGATGGAACCCATGTGCCCTGCATTGGCAGGCATGTTTTTAACCACTGGACCATCAGGCAAGTCTTCACAGCGTAATTTAAGGATAAAGATTTTGTGACATTTGGAATCACATAAACTCTTTTGCATATTTAGAAAGCACTCAGCATTGTGTTTGGCTGTCTATAGATAAACAGGAAAAGGTCACCCCTCTTGTGTCTTTCATCCTTAACTCTCATACTTACTACTGCTATTGCACTTACAACACTCTGGCACAGAAACTTTTGTCCCAGTGGAGTTGGGGTGAGTCGCCTTCCTAATACAGGGATGTGTTCAACCTGGATGTTCTCTAAACCCTATACTATTGGATTTTTTAAGTGGCAGCTTCCTCACATAGGCATAATCAATTATTAACTTCATTGGCAGCCCCTCTCCCCTCTCTGAAGAATTGGGAGTAGGGCTGAAAATTCCAAGCTTCTGGTTATGTCTTGGTTTCTGGTGACTTGTCCCTCCCTCAGCCAGGAGTACACCAAGAGTCCCCTCATGAGGACAAAAGACACTGCTATCACTGAGGGAATCCGTGGGATTTAGGAGCTCTGGTCAGGAACTGAGATCAAATACCAAATATTAGAACAAAAGATGCTCCAAGGGCTCTTACCATTCCGAAAATTACAAGAGTTTTAGGAGCTCTGTTCAGGAACCAGGGTCAGAACATATGTGTGTGTGTGTGTATGTGTGTGTGTGTGTGTTGCTTAGTTGTGTCCAACTCTTTACAATTCCATGGACCTTAGCTTGCCAGGCTCCTCTGTCCATAGGATTTCCCAGGCAAGAATGAAACAGATGACCAGTCCAAGATCAATGCATGAATTAAGGGGTTCAACCTGGTGTACTGGGACAACTTGGAGGGATGGGATGGGGAGGGAGGTGGGAGGGCGGTTCAGGACGGGGGACACATGTACACTCGTGGCTGATTCATGTCAATGTATGGTAAAACCCACCAATATTGTAAAGAAATTAGCCTCCGATTAAAATAAATTAATTAAAAAAAAAGAATACTGGAGTGGGTTGCTATTTCCTTCTCCAGAGGATCTTCCCAACCCAGGGATAGAACCCGGGTCTCCTGCGCTGCAGGCAGATTCTTTACCATCTGAGCCACCAGGGAAGCCATACAAACATATGTGTGTATATATATTCCAATATGTATATATTCTATATTCTATTATCTCACAGCAGAATACTTCCAAAGGATTATCATTCACTGAAGATGGAAATGGTCTGTCTTGTTTATATGCTGAATTATTATGCGGATCAGAAATGCTTTCAATAGGCAGCCAGCTTGGTGCTCTGACCTAGAGGGGCGGGATGACCTTGAGGGAGGCCTGAGAGGCAGGGCATGTGAATGCAAGTGACGGATTCACTTCATTGTATAGCAGAAACCTATGCAACATTGTAAAGCAACTACACTTCAATAAAATAAGTAAATCAATAAAGATTTAAAAAAAGAAAAAAAATGTCCTCAGAGGCAGGTAACAAGAAACAACCACGGGGGCTTGTCCAAACCTGAATCTAGTTTTTCTTCATATGAGAAATCTGAAGGTAGGCTGCTGCTGGTTTTGGTTCAGATGCTCAATAATGTCAAGCAGCTGGGATTCTTTTGGCCTTTCCCACATTAGCAGTCAAGACAGGGAGAAGGAGGAAGAAGACAGGGCAGCACCAATATCAGAAAAGCAAACTCTTTCCCAGGAGCCCCACCAACTTCCACTTATATCTGGGTCACCTGGCCACCTCTGGCTGGAGAATGGATGGGAAAAGGGGGACTCGAGCTAAAAGGTGTCTGTCAGGATCCCAATGTCTGTAACGATCTAGGATGTATAGTAGGTGTTATCCCCATAGTCCTTTATAAGTATCTGTTGAATGCACATGGTAGCATGCTTAGTCGTAAATACTCACTACTCCTCTCTTTAGAGGATAAGACATCCATGCTCCATGTGTAAAATAGATAGCCACTGGGAATTTGCTGTATGGCTCAGGAAACTCAAGGAGGGGCTCTGTATCAGTNCCGACTCTTCGTGACTCATGGACTGCATCACACCAGGCTTCACTATCTCCCAGAGTTTGCTCAAATTCATGTCCACTGAGTCACTGATGCCATCCAACCATCTCATCCTCTGTCATCTCCTTCTCCTCCTGCCTTCAATCTTTCCAAGCATCAGGGTCTTTTCCAATGAGTTGGCTCTGTGCATCAGATGGCCAAAGTATTGGAGTTACCGCTTCAGCATCAGTTCTTCCAAAGAATATTCAGGGTTGATTTCCTTTAGGATTGACTAGTTTGATCTCCTGGCAGTCCAGGGCATTCTTGGGTCTTCTCCAACACCACAGTTCAAAAGCATCAATTCTTTGGTGCTCAGCCTTCTTTCTGCTCTAACTCCCACATCTCTGCATGACTACTAGAAAAACCATCACTTTGACTATATGGACTTTTGTCAGCAAAGTCTCTGCTTTTTAATACACTGTCTAGATTTGTTATAGCTTTTCTTCCAAGGAGCAAGCATCTTTTAATTTCATGGCTGCAGTCACTGTCTGCAGTGATTTTGGAGTCCAAGAAAAGAAAATCTGTCACTGTTTCCACTGTTTCCCCATCTATTTGCCATGAAGTGATGGGACCAATGCCATAATCTTAGTTTTTTGAATGTTGAGTTTTAAGCTAGCCTTTTCACTCTCCTCTTTCACCTTTATCAAGAGGCTCTTTGGTTCCTCTTCACTTTCTGCCATTACAGTGGTCTCATCTGCATATCTGAGGTTGTTGATATTTCTCCCTAGAGTAGACCCTTGCCATTGTATTATTCATCCATCCATATATTTTTATTCCATTCACTCAAAAAATATTTCACACCTACTTTGGGCCAGGCATTTTTGTAAGCACTGAGGATTCAACAGTAAAAATAGCAGAGAATAATCCTTGTCCTCCTGGAGTTAACATTCTAGGAGGGCAGATAGACAATAAACAGAATAAATGGGTGAACTAAAAAGGTATGTCAGCAGTAAAATCTATGGAGAAAAATAAAACTAAGTGGGAGGATAGGGAGTGTGGGGTAGTGGGAATTTTACATGGGATGATCAGAGCCCCCCACCCCCACCCAACTAGAGGTGACATTTGGATGAAGACATGGAGTAATGGAGCAAGCCTGCAGATTTCAGGGAGAGACAAATTCCAGGAGGCGTGAATGGTAAATGAAAAGCCTGGAGGAGGAAGCACGGGAAGAGTATCCAAGGAGGTAGCTAGGAGGTCAGCGAGGCTGGAGCTGAATGAGCAGAGGGAAATTAGGAGACAAAGTCAATAGGAGCTACAGGGTGGAGGCCATTGACAGAACTCTGGCTTTCTTCTGTGTGAGCTGGCAACCACTACAGGGTCCTGGGAGGGGAGGGGAGAATGGAGGGACTCCAGCTGCTGGTGGGAACAGATGGTGGCGGGGCTGAGATAAACAGAAGAGGCCAAGAAAGAGGTTTCTGCAGTAATCTGGGCAAGAGGGGAATGTGGCTTAGATCTGGATGATGGCCTGGAGGTGATGAGATGTGGCTGGATTTTGGTGACGCTAAAGGTAAGGCTGCTGAGAAGGGTTGTGGGAGAAAGGTGCCGGCAATGGCTCCAACACCAGCTTTTAAAACCATGAGCCAGCTCTTTCTATAGGAAACCCTACAGGGTAGCGTGAGTTCTCATAGCTCATCTTTTAACCACCCAGGTCATCTCTGAGGACTGGCGTGAGATCATCTCCGAAAGCTCTTCCTAAGAACTCAGTGATTCTCCCTCTAGAGGGCCCTGCTTCCTGTTGTTTGAAAAATGAATGGGATGCGAGTAGGGAGGGGGCCCCGGCTCATCTGAATTCTGCCTCGGTCCCGTGCTCTCTTCAGTGACGGGGAGAAAAACACTACTGTGTAAGCTGCTCAGTGAAAAACAATATTTAACTAGGACTGAGAGAGTTAGACAAGCAAACAATTAAATGTTCTATTACGATCAGTCTTGAGCCATTTAAGCTTCAGTTCAATAAGAAATCATTATAAAGGTCTAATAGAAATGAAAATATAAATAGTGTCGTTTTCTGTTGCATTTCAACTCTCTCCTCGGCCTTGAAGATCTAAGAGTGGATTTGGCCATGGTGGGTGAAGTCTCTCAGCTACAAGGGGATTTAGCACAAACAGGAAGGTGGGTGTGTCCACCAGCTGGCTGGGGAGCCGGCAGGAGCCAGTCAGTTAAGCTGGTTCAGATCTAAATGACAGGGGCTTTCTCGTCTTATTTTTTAATGTCTGAAAAGCAGCATGAGGATTCTTCCTGGGAGGGAGGAGAGGCAGCTTAAAGGAAATCCCTGGATGTCTTGTGAGAAGCTGGGTTACAGAATAGACACGTCTAATAAAGTCCCCCTGGCTACACAGCTTGGAGGATTTGGAAATAACTTCAGACTGTTTCATGAAGGAATTGCTTTGTCATAACAGGAAAAAATGCCTGCAAAGGGCACCACCATCACAGCAGAGGGCTTTGGGATAAAGATAATATCCATCTGTGAGATCTGAGTCTCTGCACTAGGACTCCTGCCCATAGGAATCCATGCCCCTCACCCTTGACTCTGCTTTCTTAGATGTTGGCATCACTCTCAGACAAACTCTCCCTAAGCAGTGGCAGGATGGCTCCCAGAAGTGCCAAGGTTATGTATCACCGTCTTTCAGAAATGATAACAGGGAAACCTCTTCTCCCAGTAGCTCTAGTCAAAGACCAGCATGACCTATGTGCAATGCAACGTAATTACTTAGTCATGTCCAACTCTTTGTGACCCTGTGGACTATAGCTCACTAGGTTCCTCTGTCCATGGAATTCTCTAGGCAAGAATCCTGGAGTGGGTTGCCACGCCCTCCTCCAAGGGATCTTCCCAACCCACACTGTCCCCACTCCGCAATTCAGTTACAGTGTCCAGAGGAATGGAACATTCAGATAGGCCAGGCTAAGGTCTCATGTTCATCCTTGGATCCAGAGGTGACATTCGCATCTCCAGAAACCACATGATTTTGAATGGAGGGGAGGTGGTTTCCCCAAGGAGAATCAGAGTACTGTTCCCCAAAGTGGTAGAGGTGTGATGGGTAAGAGTAATAGGTTACACCACATCCTTGCCTCATGATTTTCATAGCCATAGTCAAAAGCTTGTAGGCCCCTTTAAGCCCAGACGCACACACGGCATGGCAGGATGGCTTTGTAGCTTCATCAGGAAGGCAGTGGCCAGTGGACAGAGCCAGTCTGAACATGGCGAGATAACACAGATCCTCCTTGACCTTCCAGGCTCTGAATTCTGTACTTGTAGTTCCTTATCTACTTCAGAGTCTTGTTTGAGACCAGTTATGAGTCAGGGAGAAACACACATAAAATGGGACACAGAGAGGGTGTCTCAGGCTCATGGGTCTAGGCTTTGGGAAAAGACCTCATTTTTCATTGCATTAGTCTGTGATTGCCCTCAGAACTGTCATATCTAGAGCGGAGGTTGTTTTTTCATTTCAAAATATGAAATATTTTAGGCTTTGTAGGTCTCTGTTACAACTGCTCAACTCAGCCACTGTAGTGTGAAAGCAGCCAGAGACAATAAGTAGACATATAACCAATAAAACTGTATTTACAAAACAGGCCACAGGCCAGGGCTGGGCCACGGGCCACAGTTTGCTGACCTCTCATCTAGAGCATGGCTGCAGGCTGGGATCCTCACGATGTTGGAATGGACGAAAAAGCAAAACATTTTCCTGGAAGTAACTCCTGTGTAAAGAAAATGGGAGAAGGCAGGATGGGCCGGAGGAGCTGTGAGACCACACTGCAGACCCTGTAAGGCCTCTGCCAGCCCAGGGGATGCTCCAGAACTCAAGTTGCCCATTAGCAGGGTTTTGCATTGGGCCGAAATGGCCAGGCCAGAGTACACTGCCTTGCTCAGTCATTGGCCAGGGGCTAACCCAGGAGGAGTGGTGAAGGCTCCTGAAGGAGTCTGTCAGTTAGGCACACTCCTTTCTGCTGGGCAGTGTGTGTCTCTTGAAGGGGGCCTTGAGGGGCCCATCTCTGGGTCTTCCACGAGCCCCGAGATCAAGCATTAAACACAGGGGGAGGGGCCTGGGAGGAGACTGGCTTGCATTGGAGGAGGACTTTGGTCTGCTCCTAGAATGGGCCAAAAGCTTTAGATTTGGGCCAAAAGCCTTTCTGTGCAAAGTGTGCTTTGGCCTGGAGCATACCTTCTCTTGAGAACCCGTGGGGGCATCCGCCGCCAAATGAGGAGTGAGAGGTCCTGGGTCCTGGCTGAACTCATCACGGCCACCACATCTGAGGTCAGTCAAACCTGTTTTGTTCATTTTTATTTATTTATTTATTTGGTTTCTTTCTTTCTTTTTTATTTTTACAGTGTTGTGTTGGTTTCTGCCATACAACAACGTGAATCAGCCATGATTATACATATATCCCTTCGGTCTTGAGCCTCTCTCCTCCTCCCCATCCCACCCCTCCAGGTCATCACAGAGCACCAAGCTGGTCTCCCCAACTTGTGAATATCATTTGGCTTCCCATGCAGCCTCCTCTATAGTAAAGAACATGTAGGTCACTAGGCTTGAGTGAATAATTGTTTTTCTCATTGTAAGTGAATGTGTGTGTGTTAGTCGCATCTGACTTTTTGCGACCCCATGGTATGTAGCCTGCCAGGCTCCTCCATCCATGGGTTTTTCCAGGCAAGAATATTGGAGTAGATTGCCATTTCCTTTTCCAAGTACTTTGTAAGTGAATACTTTGGAATTAAGGCACATGTTCAGTCTCAGTTTCATGTGAGTCCACATCAGAGAAATCGGTTCACTGTCAGAGCCCGGACAACATTTCAGCCTAATAAGCTGAGAACTGGACTGTGAACCCTTGAAAGGCAGTGCCACCTTGTAAGGCTTTGTGGAACGTAGAAATCTGCCTCCAGTAGACACTCCCCTGCCTCGTCCAGCTCATCTTTGGATTGTCCACATTGCAGATATTTGAGAAGGTCATTTGGGTGGATGGGAGCTTCTCTGGTGGCTCAGATGGTAAAGAATTTGCCTTCAATGCAGAAGATCTGGGTTGGATCCCTGACACCCTGGGGAAGGTAATGGCTACTCTGGGATTCTTGCCAGGAGAAATCCATGGACAGAGGAGCCTGGTGGTCTACAGATCATGGAGTTGAAAACAACTGGACATGACCGAGCAACTAACACTTTCACTTTGGGTAGATAACAACCACCAAATCTTGCGAGATGTGGAAGGACTCATCACTCACAAACGTCTGAAACACCATGAGGGTAGCATGGGAGGCCGATAACCACAAGCATATTTCAAACTTCAAACCTCCTGGAGAGAGTCTGAAGGCACAGGTTCCCAGCCAAAGGCTAAATTTCCCTGACTCCCGACCTGGAACCCCTGTGGTCAGGGTCCTTATTCCATTGGGAACAGCAGAGCTGTGCTTGCAGAACTATGACCTGAGCCAGGGACCACACAGGACCACAGGGGGGCGGTGACTTCCTGAGGGATAGAGAGACACCACTGGAAATGCAGAATCTCCATCATCTTGTTAGGCATGGAGGGTTGGCCACTGGTACCTGGTGCTGCAGCTCTGGTGGGGGGGGGGTGAGGAATGAATGTGTGTGTGCTGGGGCTGCTGTGTGTGGAGGCACTGTCCCTGGGTGGTCTCTGGGTGAGTGGGACTAGGCAGAGAGGGGAATTTTGCATCTGATTGGCATCGGGGTGAATGCAGGCACTGTGTCTGCATGGACGTGATGGATGAGGAGCCTGTGCCTGAGCAGAGGGTGGAGATGTGTGGCTGCGTCTGAATGAATGCGCTTAATTTTTATCATCACACAGCTCTTTTATCAGCATTACTATTTCAGTTTAATTGATAGTAGCTCTCCCTCCTCCAGGATAATTCATTCAAGTTTATCATTAAAAGCAGAACTAAGGTCTATCCATCCTGGTTTCACAGGATGTTGCAGGCTTATCTCCTGGTTTGCCTGTCTGTTTAACTGGTTAGCTAGCTGGCTGAGCAGTCAGACTTTAGATCTCCTCTGTGGGTTTCCTCTCTTTTCTGAGCCACATTTTCGGCTTGTTCTGTGGAGTCATCAAACCCCTGTTTCCTCTGCAGCTCATCATTGCTGCAGAATTCTTTTTTTAAAATTTAAATGAGTTTAAATCACTTAGAATATATTAGATTACCCTCTCCCTTGGGCTGGATCTTTGTAGGGATGGAAGTAAACTGAACATTTAGCAGTCATCTCTTCTTGGTCTCAATTGAGCAGGGGCTGGCTGCTGGGCAGATGGGTATTTTGCCCAAAGACGTCCCCCAGCATCTACAGCTGGGCTCCTGTTGTGTCTGTAAACATGCAAGGCCAGGCTAGGGTGAAGATGCGTCAGGATTTAGAGCCAGAACCTCAGTAAACAAAGCCCCATTTGAGGCCCTACTGAATTTATGATGGCCAGTCCCTTCTTAATTGGCAGCCATCTGCCTCACATAGTAATTCGCAGAGACCTCGTGTCAGTGTTTAGGCAGTGTCCTCTTTTGCAAATGATTTATGATTCATAATGAGCAAAAGACTGCTCTTCGGATGACCCATCAGGGTTAGCTGACCCAGCACTGGGGTCCACAGAAGAGGAAGCTCTTCTCCAGGTTCAGGGTGGGAGAAGAGGAGGGGCCGCAAGAAGCAGGCGGGCTGCAGATCAGGGCCGCTGTCAGCCTACACAACGCCTTTGTGTGCATTTGCAAAGTGCTTCTTCTCTGGGGAGACACAGCCCCACGGCCATATGGTTTGAAGGGGAGGACTCCTTCTAGGAAGAAACATGACTTTCTCTGGGCACCCTCAGCCCTGTGCCAGGGAGCATGCCGTGGAGAGGAGAGTGGCAACCATATTTCAGGCCGGTTAGACTTCTTGACCTGGCCCTTTAGCGCACAGCCCTGAAAAGATGCTGCTGCTTCTCTTGTGGCCACTGGGCCAGCTGCTTCCGGTGCTGGTTCTTCCCACCTTGAGGGCAAAAATAATCTACCATCTTTTCTTTCCCATATCCTCCTCATGCCTTAACCATTCTGCTATGGTTCAGGAATAATTGGCTCCACTGTAGAGATGAGAAAACTGAGGATCCAGTTTTCCAAGGCTATGCAGTGTGTGAGTAATTGGACTTGGTTGACTAGAACTCAAATTTGTTCAACACCCATGGTCTTTCAACTATATTTCCTTGTAAAATCGTTGGATGGATACTAAAGTGTGATCAGAATGCAACCATCCTTCAGTACTCATAGAAGAATGATTCTAGGAGCCCCCATGGAACCAAAATCTGCAGACACTCAAGTCCCTTATATGAAATGGTTTAGTTCATTGAAGACAATAGGCCCTCCAAGCTCATGGACTCAAGCAACCGACATCGAAACTCAAGAGTTGGACTGTACTGCGGTGTTGGGTCTCCCTTCTCAACCCTGTGATGATGACTTCAGTCAGCACTAGCTACTAACTCCTTGTCAGACTCTGGGATATACATTGGGTTTAAAGAAGTAAGTGAGCAAAAGGGGCTTCCTGTCTAGTTGGGTGAGACTGAGAAATCCTGTATCCAGCACTCCCATGTCCATTTCTGCCTCTCCAGAAACAGACAAGAAGGGGCCCTGGACTGGGGATCAGGGGTCTGGGAGCCCCCCCTAAGGCTGGCTGCTGATTTGCTGTATGATGCCCTGAGCAAATCAGGGTGACTAGGTGACTAGGTGACTAGTCTAGGTGACTGACTCACTCTGGTTTGCTTGGGACCTCCCCATTTTTAGCGTTAGAAATGCTATATCCTGGCAACCTCCATCCCCACCTCTGCAAAACGTTGCACAGTTAGTTGGTCACCTTACATTCAGCCCTAAAATGTCCATCTGGCTCCTTTATGGACTGTAAAGCACTTTGCAGAAAAGAGGGGGCCAGCATTTTTCTTTTCTTTCTTTAATTATATAAGTCATGCGTGATGATTGCTGAAAACAGAGACAACCAAAAAAGTACTATGCGAAAATGGCTAATAAACATAAGAAAAGATGCTCAATTTCACTCTTAAAGAAATGCAAATCAAAACAAGATATCATTTTCACCTCTCAGATTGGAAAAGAAAATGAAAACAGTGAGAACACTTAGTTGATGCTGGAAAGACTGTGGAGGACACGTGCCCTTTCATTTTCTGTGGTGGGAATGCAAATTGGTGCATTGAGAAGTCCATTTGGCATATCTAACAGTGTTTGAATGTGTGTACATCCTTCATGCTGGTAAATCCATTTTTAAGATTGTGCCCTACAGAAATACTAGCATGAATCCATAAAGATGTATATATGAGAGGATGTCTGATACAGACTTTTTGTTGTTGTCAGAAAAAATTGGAATTAATCCAGGAGTCCACCAACTGGGGTGAACAATAGAGCAATCGCACATCATTTGAATTTGAGGCAGCTTCTTCTGACGCCTGTCGACAAGTGTTCTCAAATGCCTGTATGCAGCAGAATCCTCTGGAGGGCTTGCTCGAGCAGATTGCTGGACCTTGTCCCCACAGTGTTTGTGGTCTGGGGTGGAGCTGTAGGATTTGCATTTCAAATAGCTCCCAGGTGATGCTGCAGGTGCCAAAGTGTGGTCACACTTTAAGAACCACTGATACAGAGGGAAATGAGAAAACCTTCTCCAAGTATGACCTAATCCAGATCAGGGAGCAGCAGAAAGACAGAGAGGCCTGGGCGGGGCTCCAGGAGTGGGGTCAGGGGTCCCCTCTGATTTCCCCTCCACTGGCCTGAAGCCCCCCGTCTGATCACTCAGAGCATGCGCCAGGTAAAAGGCAGCTGGATTCCTTGGCACATATGAATGCCAGGACTTTCTACAGAGTGGGTCTTAGCTGTGGGCCGAGGGAGGGAGCACCATGTGGGTTGGCCTCACCAGCAAAGTTACAGGGCTGGGACGAGGAAGGAGGCCAGCTGGGTGACTTTTGCCAGCTGTGTTTGTTGGTGTTTCTGCTCCTCCCTGGGAAGCTGGCATTCTGATTTCAAGGACAACATCAGATGCTGGGGGAATAGAGGAGCAGGTGTTCTCAGGAACCAAACCTTGCAAATGAATTAACAGGTGTTGATTGCTGCCGGGCAGAGGTGTGTTATGTGTGGATATGTTTTCTGCCTCCTTCTCCCTTCAATCTCAGGCTAACACCATGACCTCACCCTCGGCTGGAGCTGCTCTTGAACTCTCCCCATATACATACTGTGACAATTTGGGACATTCCCTTAGGTACACAGCTTTGCTCTTCTTTATCTAGGGCAATGGTTTGCGACATGATGATGAATATGAGAAAGGAGCGGGGAAACACCCTATTCTTGCCTCCCTGTTGAAAACCCCTCACAATTCCCATCACCACCGCCTTTGCTAGGAACCACCCCTAGAGAAGGCCCTAGGATCTAGGAAAGGTCAATGGAGGGATAGAAAAGGACAATAGACCACTGCTACTGCATTGCTCCTCACCCGCCAACTGGGCAGTGCTCCATTTCTAGATTTTGTTTCCCCATCGGGTGCTCTGTCTCTTGTTGACCCAGCTCCTTTGAAATGGATATTCTCCTGCATATTCTGTGCAGCACTTTGAAAGAGCATTCTGGTGCCCACTAGCTACTCACAGTCTTATTCTTGAACCACTTTGATCCATGCATTGCATCTTGCTTTGTTGTGAACTTGAATCTTCTGGGTATTGAATTTGCTATATATTCTCCCATTTGTTTCTCTTCGTCTTCTTTCAGATTCATACCAACTTGGCTCTTCTGAAAAAAAAAAAAGAAAAGTTCTTCTCCACCCAAGCTACACTGTTCTGGATTATCAAGGGTAATTCCCATTCCTAGTTCTCCCAAGTAACCTTTGTCTCACCTTTCCCATTTCAGAAACCCACACCTGCAGGCAGAGCAGTTCCTTTCAAAGACTGGGAATTTCTTCTAGAGGAATCCCTGACCTGAACTAGAGGAGAGAAATACGAACTGGGAAGCAAATGTTTCCCACTGATGAGAACCAGAACCACAACTCCAGGCCAATACCAAGTTAACAGTACAGCTCACAGTAAGTCTTTGAGCCCTGAGCTGACAGGAAGGGGCTAAAGTGCCAGCCAGCCAGTGAACACCATGATAACCAGGCAAAAAGCTCCTCTGCTGTCCGTGGTGCTGAATCCCTCTATTTGCCTCTGGAAGAGAAACAAGTTCAAGAAACCCACATGAAGGAAATTAAAATTGTTTTGAAACCTAAGCCCCCATCAGGAAGGTGAATACCACTAAATTAAGATATAAGGACTGACCTGGCGGTCCAGTGCTTAAGACATCTTTCTTCCACTGCTGGGGGCATGGGTTCTATATGGTTGGGAAGCTAAGATCCCAGATGTTGCCTGGCCAAAAAATAGAAAGAAAAAAAATCTAGTTAAACTCTTTGTTGTTTAAGGTCATTTGGTTGGGCTTCAGGTCCACTGATCAAGAAGAAAAGAAATAACATTGAACACCTGGACAGGCGATGTGCTTGACACCTTGGGTACATTATTTATCTTAATCTTTAAAATAAACAGTGGGGGTAGGCCTTGTTATCTTCATTTTACTGCTGAGGAACTAGGGGCACAGAGAAGTTGCTCCCACTTTGGCTAAGCTCATACAGCTATTAAATGGTGGAGCCAGGACCGAAGCACAGAGGTGCTTATTCCCAAAGCTAGAACTGATGGCGTTAGACCCTCATGGCCCTAAGGCTAGTGCTGATGGTTCTTTGTTAGGCAGCTGCTGACATTTGGGCAGGTCACCAGATTGCATGTTTTCTCCCTGGGACATGTCAAATTTCAAATCTTCAAGACTCTGAAACCATTTCAAAAACCTTCATTGTCCTCGGGAAAAAAAAAAAAAAAAAAAACATACCACATCCACACAAATGAGCAGGCTTCATTTACTTTCTCATTTATGGGAAAAGGATGTGAATATAAGCAAGACGTTCAAATTAAAATTGACTGTTTCATTTTAATTGACCTTTGAGTCCCAGCTCACTATCTCCCTGTGTCCCCACTCTGGCCCCTTCCATCCCTTGCTGTGCTCTGTGATTCATCAGGGCCTGAGGCTCAGCAGCTGTAATTGCTTTGTAACTTCCTGGAATGTCAAAGCCAAGATGGAAATTTTACGTATCACTCTACCGATTCCATCCTGGCTTTAATAATAAGTTGGCAGAAGGGAAGGCAGATTTACAGCAGGAGAGAAATGTAATCAAATTTGGAGGTGAAATGCAATAAGTACAAATGCTAGTTTTCATTTGGAAGCTTCTTAGATAAATGTGATCTCACCCAGCTCCCCAGCCAAATCTATTGTTTCTTCTGGAGCAGTGGGGGCCCCCACTGGAACAGTAGTCCTCAGAGGAGGTGTTGGTATCCAGTGCTGCCCCATCCCAGTCCCAGTAGAGTGACCCTGGTGGATGGAAAGCAATGAAGGGAGAAGCATGAAGAGTCATTTAGGGAGACAAGGCTTAATAAAGACCTCTGATAAACTGCATGTGTGTGCTGTGCTAAGTCCCTTCTGTCATATCTGACTCTTTGCAACACTATGGACTGTAGGTCTCCACGCTCCTCTGTCCATGGGCTTCTTCAGGCAAGAATACTGGAGTGAGTTGCTGTGCTCTCCTCCAGGTGAGCTTCCCAACCCAGGGATCGAACACTCCTCTCTTACATCTCCTGCATTGCCAGGCAGATTCTGTATCACTTGTGCCACCTGATAAACTGCATACTTGAGGTAAAAACAGTTAAGTACTTTCTAGGCACTGTAGTAAGTGCTTTCCATGGCTTATCTGAGTTTCTTGGTGACTCGGTAGGGAAAGGAATGTTATTCTTCCCGTTTTAAAGAGAAATACAGTGAGAACTAGGGAGGAGATTCTTAGCTACAGTAGGGCAAGGTTCTGTTTCACTTTGCAGCTTATACTATTATTTATTTATGGCTGTGTTAGGTCTTTGTGGCTGCATGAGGGGTTTCTCTAGTTGCAGCAAGTGACCAGGGAAATCCTAGCTTATACTGTTAACCCCTGTCTTGCAAGAACAGACCCAGCTAACATTTCTTAAATCCTTATGTGCCAATCACTCTTTAGGTGCTTCATGAAAACTTGCACAGCATCTCTGTGTGTTACATGCTATTGCTGTTATTTTCTTTATTTACCAAGTGAGAAGGATTTCTGAAGATGGATCCTATAAAAGTCAGTGAGGGTCATATGAAAAGATGTTCACATGGTTAGCTGTTGGAGAAATGCAAATTAAAACCACAAAGAGATATCACTATGTATCTATCAGGATGGTTAAAAGTAAAAAAAAAAAATAGTGATAAAACCAAATGCTGGTGAGAACGAGAGGACTGGGGTCATTGATTCATTGCTGAGGGGGATGTAAAATGACACAACCTCTCTCAAAAAAGAATAGGGTATTTCTTATGACATTAAATATGTGCTTCCCATATAGCCCAGCAATTGCACTCTTGGGCATTTGTCCCAGAGAAATGAAGACTTAATGTTCACAGAAAAGCTTATACATGAATGTACGTAGAAGCTTTATTCATAATAAGCAATAATTGGAAGAAATCCAAATGTCCCGCAATGGGTGGGTGGTTAAACAAACTGTGGAGCATCCGTGCTATGAATTACTGGTCAGTAATAAGAAAGAGCAAACTGTTGATACATGTAACAACTTGGATGGATCTCAAGGGAATTAGGCTGAGTGGGGGAAAAAAAGCCAGTCCCCAAAGAGTACATACTGTACAATTCCATTTAAGTAACATTCTTGAAATGACAAATTTATAGAAATGGAGAATCCAGGTTGCCATGGATTTGACAGTAGGGGAGGGAGGCTTGTGGTAATGGATCTTGAATCACATAGATCTATGCACATGATAAAATTTAACAAAGCTACACACACACACACACACACACACACACACACACATTGTGTGTGATGTTGCATCTAGAATACAGCCTACTCAGTAATGCCTGGGCCAAATCTCAGGCAACAAAGGCACTGTCCTCAGAACTTTGATTCTCTTTAACAGCTTAATGAGGTAGAAATGAACACTATCTCCAGTTTTTGGAGAAGTAAACTGAGGCACACAATGCTCAATAACGTTTCCAAGGTCAAACAGCCATGAATGGAACAGCCAGAAATGGACTCTGGTGCCCATTCTTTTATTCACAAGCGCTATTTTGATTTCCAGATTGACTAGGTATTTTTGACATTTAAACATTTTCAGGTATCTAGCTGTTTGCTGCAAGCTTATCTCCAAGGGGATGATTTTGCCCCAAGACTTATAGGCCATGGGCAAAACCTTCTCCCGGGGCAATAATAAACAGTCTTTCCCAGCATGCAGCTCTCCCCTGCAGCAGTGGACGTGGCCACACTATGTAACCAGGTAGGCTGCAGCATCAGGATGGTGTGCTGTCGGGAGACAAAGGAGGGGTCTGCTTGCTGCTCTGTCTTGGGCAATCTCTCATCATCTCCTCCTCAGCTCTTCATCCCTTTAGGATTTTTTTTTATCTTGAAATATCTGGAGGTTATAGATTTTTTACTAACCAGTGTGGTACTTGAGTCTCCTTTTGACTCCATGTCCTGATGGGTACCAACATTAAATTCATCCTTCAGAGCAATGAGACGTATTTCTCACAGCAGAGTCTGTGGCCAGGCTCTACCCTAGAACCACTGGGCCCAGAAATCTGCATTTTACTAAACCATACTCAAGCCGGGTAAAACTTACTCAAAGGAAAGGTTGAGATTGCACTGATAGAGGCTCTAAATTTTAGAGGAAAGTTAAAAGTCAATGGGGGGCTTCCCAGGTGGCTCAGTGGTTAAAGAATCTTCCTGCAATGCAGGAGACGCGGGTTCGATCCCTGAGTCAGGAAAATCCCATGGAGGAGGGCGTGGCAACGCACTCCACTATTGTTGCCTGTAAGCATCCCATGGACAGAGGAGTCTGGTGGGCTACAGTCCATGGGGTCACAAAGAGACATGACTGCAGCGACTGAGCATGCACGCATATACAAAAGTCAGTGGGAGCTGAGTCTTCCCTAGGTGGCTCCATTTGATAGATAAGGTTTGGCAGGATGGAGAGCTGCAGTGTTTAAGGCTGGGTTTGAAGGCTTTAAGCATTGAAAAGTTTATGGTGTTCCCCAGATCACCACTATTACTTCAAAATAAAAATACTACTGAAGCATGAAACACAAAATGTACATGTCGAAAGAGCTTTCTCCTAGATGTGCTAATTGGCAAATGTTGAGTAAGTTTATTGAAATGCAAACTGTCTTATTCCAGGGCTGCCACTTCTTAAATGGTGTCCTACAGGTGATGTTTGTTCTGCCTCAAGTCATCTGCCTCTGGTAACGTTCATTCATCTGTTGGTTTCGTTCATGCAACAAATATTTATTGAGCTTGGCATAGCAATTAACCAAACAGCAAGTTCTTTGCTTCCATGAAGCTTGCGTTCTAGTGCTGGGGAGACAGGCAAGAAACAATGTCAATACGTGACAAGTCCTTTGGAGAAAGTAAGATGGGGAAAGGGGAGAAAAGTTCTGGAGGTTGGAGGAGAGGTTTTCAGAGAAGTTTTCTCCAAAGGTGAAGTGTAAAGAAAATTCTGAAACTTCCCTGGTGGTCCAGTGGTGAAGAATCCATCTGCAATGCAGGGGAAGAATCCATCTGCAATGCAGGGGCCACAGGTCCAATCCCTAGTCTGGGAAGGTTCCACATGCTGTGGCACAGCTAAGCCCGTGTGCCACAGCCACTGAGCCCAAGCTCTACAGCCTGTGCTTTGCAACAAGAGAAGCCACCTAAGTGAGAACTCTGTGCATCACAGCTAGAGAGTAGCCCTGCCTGCCTCAACTAGAGAAAGCCGTCACACAGCAATGAAGACCCGGTGAAGCCAAAAAAATAGTCTTGAAAGAAGTGAGGGAGCCATCACCCTGGAGGAGGAGGGTTCAGGCAGAGGAGACAGAGCTTTGCCTGATCCTGGAGCAGCCCAGAACACAGACCCCTGACCACCACCCCTCCCCGCAGCCACCCTCCACCACCCAATACCCTTGACCACCACCCCTCCCCGCAGCCACCCTCCACCACCCAATACCCTTGACCACCACCCCTCCCCGCAGCCACCCTCCACCACCCAATACCCTTGACCACCACCCCTCCCCGCAGCCACCCTCCACCACCCAATACCCTTGACCACCACCCCTCCCCGCAGCCACCCTCCACCACCCAATACCCTTGACCACCACCCCTCCCCGCAGCCACCCTCCACCACCCAATACCCTTGACCACCACCCCTCCCCGCAGCCACCCTCCACCACCCAATACCCTTGACCACCACCCCTCCCCGCAGCCACCCTCCACCACCCAATACCCTTGACCACCACCCCTCCCCGCAGCCACCCTCCACCACCCAATACCCTTGACCACCACCCCTCCCCGCAGCCACCCTCCACCACCCAATACCCTTGACCACCACCCCTCCCCGCAGCCACCCTCCACCACCCAATACCCTTGACCACCACCCCTCCCCGCAGCCACCCTCCACCACCCAATACCCTTGACCACCACCCCTCCCCGCAGCCACCCTCCACCACCCAATACCCTTGACCACCACCCCTCCCCGCAGCCACCCTCCACCACCCAATACCCTTGACCACCACCCCTCCCCGCAGCCACCCTCCACCACCCAATACCCTTGACCACCACCCCTCCCCGCAGCCACCCTCCACCACCCAATACCCTTGACCACCACCCCTCCCCGCAGCCACCCTCCACCACCCAATACCCTTGACCACCACCCCTCCCCGCAGCCACCCTCCACCACCCAATACCCTTGACCACCACCCCTCCCCGCAGCCACCCTCCACCACCCAATACCCTTGACCACCACCCCTCCCCGCAGCCACCCTCCACCACCCAATACCCTTGACCACCACCCCTCCCCGCAGCCACCCTCCACCACCCAATACCCTTGACCACCA
>SJYA01002948.1:24800-76784 GCA_006410615.1 Neotragus moschatus | reverse complement strand
GCCCTCCACCACCCAATACCCTTGACCACCACCCCTCCCCACAGCCACCCTCCACCACCCACACAGAGAGCCCCAAATAACCCTCAGTTCAGAGAGAAGCCAAGCCAAGCCGTCCCTCCCATCTCATTGCAGCATGAAGTCTGACCGGCTCCTCACAGCAGTGGCCTTACAGCTGCCATCCAAACCCTCCTGATAGGTACCACTTTCTCCCTTGGGGGGTCAGGTCAGATCTGTTCAGTGAAAACTGGTTAAGCCCTGATTCTGTGCCCAGGCCTCTGTTAAGACCCATCAGAGGCTGGCTAGCAAACCTGACACAGGAATGTACTAATAGAATCCAAGGGTGAAGGGTTAGAGAAGAGGGGTGGAGCCAGCCTGGGGGTGGGGCCTTCTGGATCTCTCTTGGCCCACTCCCATCACTCCTGGCCCCCAGACACACAGGTGCTTTCAGTTCTTAGACTTGGCATGTCTGTTCTCACATCAGGACGTTTGCTGTCTCTTTCCCTTGAATTCTCGCCCCGACCTCCCTGGTGTTGGTTCTCACTATTCAGGCTTCCGCCAAGGGCCTCTTCCAGGAAGCTCTCCAGGACGGCCCTGCAGCCTGCACCGGCGTCACTCTGGGTGTCCTTCTTTCCTTCCTCTCACCGCCTCCACCACCAACTGAGATGAGTGGTGTCGAGGTCTCCTCTCTCCCCTGCCTCCCAGAAACTGGGACCCAGTTCCTCCTATTTGCTCTTCCATCCCCAAGGCCTCAAAAATAAGAGGCGCTTAATAAATATCAACCAGTGAATTTATTTACCGTGTAAGGGACTATCAATGCTTACCTGAATGACCCATGCCATCTGACCGGCTCTTTCCCTGTCCACACCGTTCTGCCTGCTGCCCAGGCCCCTGAAATACATTCTTGGCTGCTCCTGCTGACCATGGAGAACTGTTTTCATCTATCCTACAAAGCGGAGGGCAAAGTAATGCCAAGAATGTGGTCTGGAGATCCAGCTGAGTTTGCTTTGTCCTCTGGCTCTGCCACTTTTAACCTGTGTACCCTAGGCAAGTTAACTAACCTCTCTGAGGCTCAGTTTCCCCACCTGAGCAAAGTCGTTTTCAGCAAAGAGTAGCCTTTGTTATTCTGCCCAAATAACAATGATTACTAACTCTCACTGTCTAGAGAGGAGGTTTGTACCACCTTCTTCCAGAGATGAGCACCTGGGCCCTGGCTGGAGCCCCCAGGGACCCTTGCAGAGAGACCAACCAAAGGAAAAGTCCAAACTCAGTGATTGTGCCCCTGGGGACCCAGAGTTAATGATCTGGGGACAGTTAATGAGCTCTCTTCTCTGCTCTCTCCCATCGCAGGTGGCGTGGCAGCCTTCCAGGCCCGGCGGCTGCTCCCTGCACCTGCCCCTCCACATCCAATTTCTTTGCAGTGTCCTAAAAAGCTAACCAAGCTGAAATCACTGATGCCAAGGCTTTAAAGCTCCTGCACCAGAATTTAGTGTTCTCCAAGGCCCCCAGCCTCGTCTCTGACATCTAATCCTTTCCATCTGTTGGGAACGGTCGAAGGATTCAGTGATGATCACTGCTGAGATGGTCTCTTCTACTTGGGGCTGGGAGAATGGCTGTCCTGGAGGCTCACTTCTCATGAATTCTTGCAGTGTCCCTTCTTGTGCTTGAGCATCTTCCTGGGTGCCTCCTGAGTAATCCCTAGGCATTAACATCACAATCGTATTATGATATAATAAATCTGTTGGTGATTACCCTGGAGAGGTGGCAGGCCATAGTGACAGAGAGCATAGACTGAGAATCAAGTTGCCTGGGTTGAATCCAGGCTCCATTTAATAACTGTGTGATCTTGGTTCAGAATAATGCTATTTTCTATATTACATACAGCTTATCTGGTGGGAGCCAGGCATTGTTCATGAACCTTCAATTTAATAATAATAATTATAACAACAACTGATATTTATTGAGAACCAGAAATGCTTTGATGAATCCACTTAATCTCCAGAAGACAGCCATGTTAATGGACAACTTTTGTGGTGATCAGGGCTGTTCCTCAGTCAGGACTGGACCCAGAAGCTTATGCACCTGAGACATTAATTGCATGGGTGGCTTGCCTGAGGGCAAGGAAACTGGGATGAGGATCCTTTAAGGATTCATTTCGAGGCCCAGAGGAGACAGGATGGCATGCCTCCAGCCCAGCCCACACTATATCCCTGGGCGCCAGTTAGATTTCAGCAGCAGCCTTTGCAGGCAGGTCTCATGCATTTGGATGGTGTCCCGCCTCAAGTGCCTACATTCTCTCTCTGCTTCTCTACCTTGGTGGACGACAATGCCCCCAGGGATAGTCTCAACCAATGAGCTACGGAAGGCAGTAGATAAATGTCCCAGCCTCCTGTCCTCCAGAGGGATGGTTCTTCAGAGTGTCCACAGTGGGACTGAGTCATAATCAAGTAGTCAGGTCAACAGCTCACCATTTATTGGTCTTTCCTCCTTCCCTCATTACTCTCCCTGTTTCTTCAGTTCTACTTCTTGCGATCCCCTCTCAAATCAGCTCAATTCAGTTCAGTCACTCAGTCATGTCCAAGTCATTGCGACCCCATGTACTACAGTACTCCAGGCCTCCCTGTCCATCACCAACTCCCAGAGCTTGCTCAAATTCATGTCCATCGAGTTGGTGATGCCATCCAACCATCTCAGCCTCTGTCATCCTCTTCTCCTCCTGCCTTCAATCTTTCCCAGCATCAGGGTCTTTTCCAATGAGTCTGTTCTTCGCATCAGGTGGTCAAAGTATTGGAGTTTCAGTTTCAACATTAGTCCTTCCAATGAATATCAGGAGTGATTTCCTTTACGATGGACTGGTTGGATCTCCTTGTAGTCCAAGGGACTCTCAAGACTCTTCTCCAATGCCACAGTTCAAAAGCATCAAATCTTCAGTGCTCAGCTTTCTTTATATACCAACTTTCACATCCATACATGATTACTGGAAAAACCATAGCTTTGACTAGATGGACCTTTGTTGGCAAAGTAATATCTCTGCTTTTTAATATACTGTCTAGGTTGATCATAACATTTCTTCCAAGGAGCAAGCATCTTTTCATTTCATGGCTGCAGTCAACATCTGCAGTGATTTTGGAGCCCCCCAAATAAAGTCTCTCACTGTTTCAATTGTTTCCCCATCTATTTCCCATGAAGTGATGAGATTAGCAAAAGATGGTGGAGTAGAAGGTTAGTAAAAGATGGAGGAGTAGAAGGATGTGCGCTCATCTTCTCCTGCGAGAACTCCAAAATTACAACTTGCTGCTGAACAACTGTCGACAGGAGAATGTTAGATCCCACCAAAAAAAAAAAAATACCCCACGTCCAAGAGCAAAGGAGAAGCTCCAGCAAGATGGTAGGAAGGGTGGAATCGCATTTAGAATCAAACCCCATACCCACCAGACATGCCCAGAGGGCTCAAACAAACCTTGTGTGCACCAGGACCCAGAGACCCCACAGAGACTGAGCCAGAATTGTGTTTGAGTGTCCCCTGCAGAGGCATGGGTCAGCAGTGGCCTGTTGCAGGGGCAGGGGCTCTGGGTGTAGCAGACCTGGGTATGGCATAAGCCCTCTTCAGGGAGGTCGCCAATAACCCCACCACAGAGCCGCCAGAACTTACACAGGACTGGGGAAACAGACTCTTGGAAGGCACAAAAAAACCCTTGTGTGCACCAAGACCCAGGAGAAAGGAGCAGTGTTCCTACAAGAGACTGACCCAGATTGGCCTGTGAGGGTCCAGGAGAATCTGGTGGAGGCATGGGTCAGTGGTGGCCTATGAAGGGTCAGAGGCACTGAGTGCAGCAGTGCCTGGATGGGACCTTTTGAAGGAGGTCACCATTATCCTCTTTACCTCCACCATAGTTTGGCCTCAGGTCAAGAAACAGGGAGGGAATACAGCCCTGCCCATCAACAGAAAACTGGATTAAAGACACCGAGCATGGCCCCACCCATCAGAACAAGACCCAGTTTCTTCCTCAATCAAATCAACTACCTGCACCCAAATACTTGCCTCTGGCTTGGCTTGGAGGGATCCCTAACTAAGACAGTGCTGGGAGCCCAAGAGGATACCTGGTCAGGGCAGTGCTTTCCATGAGGATTCCCAGAGCTCTGACAAAGCAGAGATGGATGACACACAGGGATTGTGATATTCAGGTGGTCAAGTTCGTGAGAAACAAATCCCAAGGTTCCCAGCAAGCTTGGGTTGGTGCTGTCCCATGAACTCCTTATGGCTCCCCAGAATGTAACCTTCTCATCTTCCAGCGATAGGACTCTGCAGCTACCTAATGAGGACCACATTTCCCAGTCTCCCTTGCAGGTATAGCCATGGTCTTGCCATTGGAGTGTGAGAGGAAGGGATGTGCCACTTCCTTAAAAAGAAATTGCTTGGTCTCCACTTCTGTTGCTTGACCTCTTCCCCCTCTTCCCCTTCTCTGAGGACTGGAACATGGACTTGAGCTCTGACTTGGATGAGAACATCTCAGGTAGAAGGAACCAGGGACCTAAAGCAACAGTGTGGAGTAGAGTCACCCTCCTGCTCAGGACTACTGCCTGTCTTTGAGATGTTACATGACAGAGAAATAAACTTCTATTTTGCTTCAGTGTGCAAGTTGCTCAGTCATGTCCGACTCTTTGTGACCCATGGACTATAGAGTCCATGGAATTATCCCGGCCAGAATACTGGAGTAGGTAGCTTCCCTTCTCAGATCTTCCCAACCCAGGGAGCAAACTCAGGTCTCTCTCATTGCAGGTGGATTCTTTACCAGCTGAGCCACCAGGGAAGCCCGAGAATACTGGTGTGGGTAGCCTATCCCTTCTCCAGTGGATCTTCCCCACCCAGGAATGAAACCAGGGTCTCCTGCATTGCAAGTGGATTCTTTACCAGCTGAAATAAACTACTATGTATTTGCCTCTCTCTGTTCCAGGAGCTTATTTTGTGCCTTAACTAATACAGTCAACAGGAAGGGGTCTGAACAAGCAAATTATGAGTATGAGTGCTGATGTGACCTCATTTGTGTCCCCAGGCCAGTGACGCCTGGGATGTTCAGGTCATGTGGCTCTCTCGCGTGGTGTGCAAAGTGCTACACCTCGAGCAAGACCTCACTGGGAGTGAGGTGAGACCCAGTCTCCTCTCAACTTGTCACAGGCCTCAGGGGCCCCTCCTTGGCGTGTGGCCCCTTGCCTGGAATGCTGTGTACTTCCACATTCTTTTCCCGGTTCCTCTCCTCCCAGGCTAGGCTGTGCACTGGGGCGCTGTTGCACTTGGCTTCAAGGGTGTATCCAGTCAGCTTGGGGAACTGGGCTGCACAATAAGTGGGCAGCTCATCGTTGTTCTCCAGGTGTGGGCAGGATTACACCCCTTAGTGTATCTCTTTATCTATTAGACAGAGCCAGGTGGTGATGTCATTAGTTTTCTCTTTCTTTTTTAATTTAANCCACCTCATGCGAAGAGTTGACTCACTGGAAAAGACATGCTGGGAGGGATTGGGGGCAGGAGGAGAAGGGGACGACAGAGGATGAGATGGCTGGATGGCATCACTGACTCGATGGGCGTGAGTCTGAGTGAACTCCGGGAGTTGGTGATGGACAGGGAGGCCTGGCGAGGTGTGATTCATGGGGTTGCAGAGTCGGACATGACTGAGCAACTGAACTGAACTGAACTGATAGTCAAAGTCAATGAGGATATGTATCTTTCTCATCTTTTGAATCTTCTGTACTTACTCTTCTGCTGTCAACCTGAGAAAACTCTGAGCTTTTAAAGCTCATATGATTATATTAGGCTCACTGGATAATCTCCCTTTTGATGAAATTCAAAGTCAACTGATAAGTTACTTTCATTAAATCTAAAAAATGCTTTTTGCCACATAAGGCAACGTGATCACAGGCATATTTTTGCATCATATTCATAGTTCTGGAGATTTGAGCAGGAAATCACGGTAACATCTTAGAATTCTGCCTACCTCATCTACAATCCCTTGAATTTTAGAATGTTTCGCCTTCACCTTTCCTTGGAAGGGGGCAGGAAAGCTGATAACTTGATGCTTGATTTGGAGGAAATCTCTCACTAGGGCAAAGCTTCCAAGAGAAGGAGGTGAGATTAAGAGTCAGAAAGATGAATAAATTAGCCTTGGATAAAGGATAGACATTTTATTTGCTTATCCAGTCGTGTTTATTGAGAATCCCTCAGTGCTCAGGATCTAGCAGTGGACAGAAGAGACATAGTCCTTGCCCTTGTGGAGCTGACGGTCTGGTGGGTGATGACGTTTCCCCAAAGAGAAGTATGGGGTTCAGTGAGAGGAGGGAAATAAAGGCTAACGTGTCATCTAAGGGTGATGAGGGCAGGGGTTCAGGGAAATTTTTAGTTTCTGTGAGGAATGGAAAAGAAACCATCTCCTAGGTGAAGTAGAGCTCAAACAATTATAGGCTGGTCTCAAGAACATTAAGCTCTCTAAGGATCTTGAGTCTCCTCTCATGCCCCATGGATCACCAGGAAATTATCTTGGTTAATTTGCTTAGCCTGGAAGTCACTAACTTGAGTATAGAAATGCCTACTAGGGCAGGAACTTAACATAAATAAATGAAACAGCCTGAGTGTGAACAAAAGACTAGGGCATGTGTAATGGCAAATGGTGACTGGCCAGTGGCCTCAGTGTCAGAGGGTTAGAGGGAGTGCTGGGGTCCCCTCACGCTGGAGTATAGACACCTGTCTATGGCGGTTGCCAAGATCCACTCCAGCTGGTTGTGCCATCAGGGACATATCATCAGATCTTCAGACTGACAAAATTCAGATGATTTGGTGGAATAGCTCAGATTTTAAAAATTTAAGTAATTTTTAAAAATGTAAGGGTCTGCAGATGCTTGTGACCCAGGGCCAGCCCTTGGGCATCTACTTGTGACGTTCGATAGAGTTGCCCTCAGTGAGTTACGTTTGGCTGCTCCATCATCAGCTTTAACTGAGAAGCACAGGTGGCCTCTGCGGCCCAGGGTTCCCATTCTGAAGTTCTGCATCATAAATGCCCTTGTGTTTTCAACAGAGGAATCCCCTTGTCCTTGGGATTTCTCTGCTTTCTCCCCTTCTGTCGTGACCATGGGAACAATCGCATTGCCCTCTCTGCCATGCATGCTTTCACTTCCAATTATTGCTTTTCTGGTGTCCAGGGTCTGCCTTTCCCCCTCATGGTCTCATTAACTGAGGCAGCTGTCCAAGTTTCTGTTCCATTTCCTAGTAACCTGCTCTCTGACTCTGGGCTAAGAACCTAACTGTTTTATTTACCTTGGTATCTACAGTGCCTGGTACATGGCAGGCATGAATCTCTCTGTGAGCACATTTTCCTGGGTAAGCATTCTTAAATTCTCAATAAATATTTGAATGTTGAATTTTTTTTTTTGGTTGACACAAGAAATGAACATATGTGAAAATAATTCTGTACATTAAGACAGTATCATTGAGAACTCAATGCTCAGTGTCTGTTAAAAAATTAGGATGAACAACCATCCTCATTTGCCCAAGAATGAGGAGGTTCTTGAGATGTAGAACTTTCAGTTTTTAAACTGGGATGGAGGAGTTTCTCAAGACATGAGACTTTCATTGCTGTAACTGTGACTGTCCTGGGAAAGCGTTGTTGGTCACCCTCTTCTAAACCAAACAAACAAAAAAACCCAAAATACCACCAAAGGAATACAAGATTCTCTTGAAGCTCAAATAATGGGAAAAGAGCGATTTTCCTTCTAAACCAGGATGTTTTCTTCTATCTGCTGATGGGAGGTTCGAAACTCTCACGTTTCCCTCTTTGCCTTGACCTCTAAGAAAGTCCAAAGTAAGTTCTCTGAATAAGGTCAGCAGCATGTCAGTCTAGGCTGCCTGAGATAATCATTTCATTGCCTCTGCTTTGATTTTTTAAAATCCTTTTTCTCTTCAAAAGTGTTAACGTGGCATAAATTTCACCCAGAATTACATTAAATAACTGTTGCCAAGCAAACGTGAGTGAAAACCTATGTCTTTTGATTTTTTGCTTCTCTTCGACTGGCTATTATTTCATTCCATGTGTGTATTATTTCAGGGGTTGGCAGTAAGCTATGGCCTGTGGGTCAAATTTGGGACCACTGCATCTTTTTGTAAATAAACTTTTTTTGAGGATAACAGCCACATATATTAATCTATGTATTGTCCGTGGCTGTTTTCAAGCTACCAGGGCAGAGTTGAGTAGTTGTGATGGACACTGTGTGGCCCATAAAGACTAAAATATTTGCTCTCTGTAAAGTTTGTCTCTCTCTCCATTATGTCACGAACTGTAAGCCCTTTTGAAAAGATTGCTATAGAAATTCAAATTATACATATATATGTAAAATTTGTTTTCAAATGTAGTTTCAAAATTTATATATATGTATGTGTATATATATATGTTCTGTTTACAGAAGTAATACATGCTTATTATAAAAATGTTAACATGACAGAAGTGTGTAATGATGACAGTAACCATCCTTTTAAAATAGTTTTATTTGCTTATCTATTGGCTGTGCTGGGTCTTTGTTGCTGCACAGGCATTCTCTAGTTGCGGTGAGTAGAGGCTACCTTCTAGTTGCCGTGCTCAGGCTTCTCAATGAGGCTGCTTCTCTTGCTGTTGAGCGCAGGCTCTAAGAGGGACGGGCTTCAGTAGTTGCGGTTCCCAGGTTCTGGAGCACAGGCTCAATAGCTGTGGCACACACCTTTGTTGCTCCGTGGCATGTGGAATCTTCCCGGATCAGGGATCGAATCCGGGTCTCCTGCATTGGCAGGTGAATTCTTTACCACTGAACCACCAAAGAAGCCCAGTAACCATCCTTTTTAAACTTCAAATCCTATTGGTGGCCTCGGTTAGCTAGTAATATAGATTGCTCCTGATTCCTTCTGGTGCATAAACTAATCTATCTATATACTATATATAATCTATATTAAAATAATAGTGAAAAAGACATAAATCTCTCTGTGAGCACTTTTTCCTGGGTAAGCATTCTTAAATTCTCCATCAGCAGCATTTTCCACCCATGTCTCCACTGACGCATTCGTAGACACTCTCGCTCATTGTTTCCAATATCTTCCCTCATTGATCTAGTTTAATCAAAAGCCCTTTCTAGCTTGTCTTCAGAACAGCATCATTGCAAATTCTAATTATTCCTGGTACCTCTCATTATGATAATTATTCTTTTTTATCAGTACTAATTACTGTTCCTTTAAAACCTCTCTCAGAACCAGTGAGGATGTCAGTTGCCTGAAGACTGTCACTTAGCTTCTAAACCGTCAGGCCAAGTATTCGGGACATGGCTTCAGCTGATCATCCACTTGCTTTTGAGATGTTCTCAGGACCAGAGCCCTGACTGCAGGGGCCTGATTGTATCATTCACCCTCAGAACTCCAAGTCTTCAAGGGCGTCTGCCTTCACCCAGCATCATAGACCCACACTGCTTTCTTCACACTGATTGCACCAGCTTCCCCTCTCTCTCATCACTTCCCTCCCCAAACATTTCCTCTGAGCTCCCTAGAATCCCCAGTTTTTTTTTAAAAAATTCTTTTATTCATATAAGTTCCCAGTCTTGAGATAGTGAAGGACAGGTAAGCCTGNTAGGAACTTAACATAAATAAATGAAACAGCCTGAGTGTGAACAAAAGACTAGGGCATGTGTAATGGCAAATGGTGACTGGCCAGTGGCCTCAGTGTCAGAGGGTTAGAGGGAGTGCTGGGGTCCCCTCACGCTGGAGTATAGACACCTGTCTATGGCGGTTGCCAAGATCCACTCCAGCTGGTTGTGCCATCAGGGACATATCATCAGATCTTCAGACTGACAAAATTCAGATGATTTGGTGGAATAGCTCAGATTTTAAAAATTTAAGTAATTTTTAAAAATGTAAGGGTCTGCAGATGCTTGTGACCCAGGGCCAGCCCTTGGGCATCTACTTGTGACGTTCGATAGAGTTGCCCTCAGTGAGTTACGTTTGGCTGCTCCATCATCAGCTTTAACTGAGAAGCACAGGTGGCCTCTGCGGCCCAGGGTTCCCATTCTGAAGTTCTGCATCATAAATGCCCTTGTGTTTTCAACAGAGGAATCCCCTTGTCCTTGGGATTTCTCTGCTTTCTCCCCTTCTGTCGTGACCATGGGAACAATCGCATTGCCCTCTCTGCCATGCATGCTTTCACTTCCAATTATTGCTTTTCTGGTGTCCAGGGTCTGCCTTTCCCCCTCATGGTCTCATTAACTGAGGCAGCTGTCCAAGTTTCTGTTCCATTTCCTAGTAACCTGCTCTCTGACTCTGGGCTAAGAACCTAACTGTTTTATTTACCTTGGTATCTACAGTGCCTGGTACATGGCAGGCATGAATCTCTCTGTGAGCACATTTTCCTGGGTAAGCATTCTTAAATTCTCAATAAATATTTGAATGTTGAATTTTTTTTTTTGGTTGACACAAGAAATGAACATATGTGAAAATAATTCTGTACATTAAGACAGTATCATTGAGAACTCAATGCTCAGTGTCTGTTAAAAAATTAGGATGAACAACCATCCTCATTTGCCCAAGAATGAGGAGGTTCTTGAGATGTAGAACTTTCAGTTTTTAAACTGGGATGGAGGAGTTTCTCAAGACATGAGACTTTCATTGCTGTAACTGTGACTGTCCTGGGAAAGCGTTGTTGGTCACCCTCTTCTAAACCAAACAAACAAAAAAACCCAAAATACCACCAAAGGAATACAAGATTCTCTTGAAGCTCAAATAATGGGAAAAGAGCGATTTTCCTTCTAAACCAGGATGTTTTCTTCTATCTGCTGATGGGAGGTTCGAAACTCTCACGTTTCCCTCTTTGCCTTGACCTCTAAGAAAGTCCAAAGTAAGTTCTCTGAATAAGGTCAGCAGCATGTCAGTCTAGGCTGCCTGAGATAATCATTTCATTGCCTCTGCTTTGATTTTTTAAAATCCTTTTTCTCTTCAAAAGTGTTAACGTGGCATAAATTTCACCCAGAATTACATTAAATAACTGTTGCCAAGCAAACGTGAGTGAAAACCTATGTCTTTTGATTTTTTGCTTCTCTTCGACTGGCTATTATTTCATTCCATGTGTGTATTATTTCAGGGGTTGGCAGTAAGCTATGGCCTGTGGGTCAAATTTGGGACCACTGCATCTTTTTGTAAATAAACTTTTTTTGAGGATAACAGCCACATATATTAATCTATGTATTGTCCGTGGCTGTTTTCAAGCTACCAGGGCAGAGTTGAGTAGTTGTGATGGACACTGTGTGGCCCATAAAGACTAAAATATTTGCTCTCTGTAAAGTTTGTCTCTCTCTCCATTATGTCACGAACTGTAAGCCCTTTTGAAAAGATTGCTATAGAAATTCAAATTATACATATATATGTAAAATTTGTTTTCAAATGTAGTTTCAAAATTTATATATATGTATGTGTATATATATATGTTCTGTTTACAGAAGTAATACATGCTTATTATAAAAATGTTAACATGACAGAAGTGTGTAATGATGACAGTAACCATCCTTTTAAAATAGTTTTATTTGCTTATCTATTGGCTGTGCTGGGTCTTTGTTGCTGCACAGGCATTCTCTAGTTGCGGTGAGTAGAGGCTACCTTCTAGTTGCCGTGCTCAGGCTTCTCAATGAGGCTGCTTCTCTTGCTGTTGAGCGCAGGCTCTAAGAGGGACGGGCTTCAGTAGTTGCGGTTCCCAGGTTCTGGAGCACAGGCTCAATAGCTGTGGCACACACCTTTGTTGCTCCGTGGCATGTGGAATCTTCCCGGATCAGGGATCGAATCCGGGTCTCCTGCATTGGCAGGTGAATTCTTTACCACTGAACCACCAAAGAAGCCCAGTAACCATCCTTTTTAAACTTCAAATCCTATTGGTGGCCTCGGTTAGCTAGTAATATAGATTGCTCCTGATTCCTTCTGGTGCATAAACTAATCTATCTATATACTATATATAATCTATATTAAAATAATAGTGAAAAAGACATAAATCTCTCTGTGAGCACTTTTTCCTGGGTAAGCATTCTTAAATTCTCCATCAGCAGCATTTTCCACCCATGTCTCCACTGACGCATTCGTAGACACTCTCGCTCATTGTTTCCAATATCTTCCCTCATTGATCTAGTTTAATCAAAAGCCCTTTCTAGCTTGTCTTCAGAACAGCATCATTGCAAATTCTAATTATTCCTGGTACCTCTCATTATGATAATTATTCTTTTTTATCAGTACTAATTACTGTTCCTTTAAAACCTCTCTCAGAACCAGTGAGGATGTCAGTTGCCTGAAGACTGTCACTTAGCTTCTAAACCGTCAGGCCAAGTATTCGGGACATGGCTTCAGCTGATCATCCACTTGCTTTTGAGATGTTCTCAGGACCAGAGCCCTGACTGCAGGGGCCTGATTGTATCATTCACCCTCAGAACTCCAAGTCTTCAAGGGCGTCTGCCTTCACCCAGCATCATAGACCCACACTGCTTTCTTCACACTGATTGCACCAGCTTCCCCTCTCTCTCATCACTTCCCTCCCCAAACATTTCCTCTGAGCTCCCTAGAATCCCCAGTTTTTTTAAAAAAATTCTTTTATTCATATAAGTTCCCAGTCTTGAGATAGTGAAGGACAGGTAAGCCTGGCATGCTGCAGTCCATGGGATCACAAAGAGTTGGACATGACTGAGACAATAGCAATCGCAATTTTCGTTACCATTGTAACCAACAGAAACATTATTATTGAGATATTTCACATTCTATTTTTTCTTCCTTTTAAAAAATGACTTATTTATTCGTTGAGTTATACCAAGTCTTTGTTGCAACATATGGGATTTTTAGTTGTGGTATTTGGCATCTTTAGTTGCAGTGTGTGGGATCTAGTTTCCTGACCAGGCTTCAAACCTGGACCTCTTGCAATGGGAGTGCGTAGTCTTAGCCACTGGACCACCAGGGAAGTCCCACATTCTATTTTTCATACTCTTTGAAATATGTGTGATTTATACTTGCTGTATATATCAATTTCAACCAGATGCATTTCAAGCATTTGATAGCCACATGTGGCTATCATATGGGAAAAAGCATCTCTAGTCCATTGACCTAAATCCTGTCTCTTGAATGTCCTTCTATTCAAGAGAAGCAGATTCCATTTTCCATTACTATCAGCACACTTTTTCAAACATCCTCCACTGTCCCTTTATCTGTTCATCTAGAAAAAAACTCATCATTGGTTGGACCAAACCATCAGTCTTCATGTGTGGAATTGAATACTGCAGGAGAAAAATCACACATCTGGGTTGCCTTGCTTAATGTTACTTTCAGAACCACAGATTTCAAGTGGTCATATAACCTTCCCCAGAAACCTCAACACATGTTCTTTGTGAAAGTGAAAGTCACTCAGTCATGTCCGAATCTTTGTGACTGCATAGACCATACAGACCATGGAATTCTCTAGGCCTGAATACTGGAGTAGGTAGCCTTTCCCTTCTCCAGGGGATCTTCCCAACCCAGGAATCAAACCCAGATCTCTTGCATTGCAGGTGGATTCTCTACCAGCTGAGCCACAAAGGAAGCCCAAGAATACTGGAGTGGGTAGCCTATCCCTTCTCCAGCAGATCTTCCCATCCCAGGAATCGAACTGGGGTCTCCCACTTTGCAGGAGGATTCTTTACCAACCGAACTATCAGGGAATCCCCATGTTCTTCATGGCATTTGTTTAACTGCTCTCTGAGACTGTTATTTCAAATGTTTTTCTCTCTTAATTTCCCTCTTCCTCACCACCTCTCCCTCTCAGCAGATGCCCAGCTTCACTATCCACTAATAGGCATCACAAATTAAATAGGTCCAAAGTGGAACCCCACATGCACTTCAGGTGATGGCGCCATGCTCAAGCCCTGAATCTAGGAGTCAGGTTGCTTTTCTCACTTAAAATTCACCAACATGTCCTATTGGCCAAAAGTAATCTAAAATCTGTCCCTTTGTCTTTGAGTTTATAACTACCACCTCAATCTAGTCAGCATCACTTCTTGCCTGGACTTCAGTGACAGCTAACTGGCTTCCTTCTTTTCCTTCTTTCACCTCACAATCCCTTTTCTACTCAGCAGTCAGAGCATCTTTAAGAACATAAACTGGAGAGTATTGCTCCCTTTCTTGCAACTCCTTGTTTCCATGGCTACAAAGGTCCTACATGATGGCCCTTGCTCACTTCTTCAGTGAAAGCTTTGATTGCTTTTCTCCCCACTCCCCACTTTATACTCGTGTGCTGGCTTCTGTCTTGATTCTGGAACACGACAAGCTTTTTCCTGCCTTCTGCCTTTGGCAGTGCTGTTCCCTCAGCCCAGAAATACCTTCCCCTAGTTGTTTCTCATGATTGACTCCTTTTCTCCTTTTGGTTTTTAGAAACATCTTCTCAAAGAAGATGTAAAGCCCCATGTAGAGCCCTCCTCTCTTCTCCCCCATTGGTTATTCTCTTGCCGGGTCTCCTCTTATCTCCTTCATGGAACTTATGGTCTGAAATTACCTGATTTATCTCCTTGTTTACTTCTTTATTAACTGTTTACCCACTAGAAATAAGCACCATGCTGGTATGGATGTTTTCATGTTTAGCGCTGTGTTCCCTAAGCCTGGTACAGTAGCCAACACATATAAACTCAATAAATACTCATTGAATAAATGAATTAACAGTTAAGGAACGGGATGTTTCAGTACATCCGGGCTCCTCTCATTACTGTGAAAGGCACAGAATCACAAGATTGAACTTAACAGCCCCAGTAAGATCATTAACCTCCGATCTAGGTCACCAAGATTGACAAAGAGCCCTTTCCCCCGCCCTTGATAGGGATCATGTCTATAAATACTGCTGGGTGTTTAAGCTCTTTGAATGTGGTAAAACAGCAAGTCTAAATAGGCTGCTTTCCTGACAGTGTTGGGTCAACAGAATATATTATCCCAGAGGCAGATGGGGTTGAAGCCTCAGGGCTACATCAGTTTGAGAGCTCAAGTAATGTTCATCACGCAGGCTGTACAAATAGGCTGTGACCTAGTGGTAGTTCTGAGAACTTATCATATATTCACAAATCATGCTGGCTTTTGTGTGGAGGATGGGTTGAAATAAGCAAGAAGGAGTGTGGAGTATCCGTTAAAAGTCTTTCACTTGCAAGTGACAGAAATTCAACCCAAACTGGTTCCAGCAATAAAAGAACATATTAACTCATGGAAACGAAAATGGCTGGAGGTGTTTGGCTTCCGTGATAGGTGGGTTCAGGGGCTCAAAACTACCACTAGTCAGGACTTGGAGCTTAATTACCTCTTCTCTGGACCATGGTCTGGACTTAATTTCATGCTTCCAAAGAACAGAGTATGGATGGGGGAAACTAAACAAGGCAACTTTAAGCAGAAAAAGCCTGGTGCGCATCATGTTGGCCAAGTGATCAAAGTCAACACGGCCAGTGACAAGTCATTTTGACAGTCTGTACCTCCTGCTGTGCTGTGTTGGGAAGGGCACTTCACTTCCAGGATATTTTCCTTGAAGCCCATGACTCCAGTCTAATCATGAGAAAAACATCAGAGAAACCCAAATTAAGAGAAATTCCACAAAATTCCTGACCAGTACTCTAAAACTCTCAGTGCTGTGAAATGCAAACAAACAAACAAGACCAAGAAACCATCACAGACTAGAGGAACCTAAGGAGAAGTGACAGCTAAATATAATGTGATCTCCTGGATGGAATCCTGGAACAGAAAATGTCGTTAATGGAAAAGCTGGTGAAATCTGAACGGTCTGGACTTCAGTTAATAGTGATGTCCAAATGTTCTTTTCTTAGCTGTGATAAATATAGTCGGTGATGTAAAAAGTTAACATTAGGGGAAACTGAATGAAGGGTATATGGCAACTCTCTGTTCTGTCTTTGCAGTTTTTCTGTAAATCTAAAATTGTTCTAAAATAAAAAGTTTGTTAAATCCTTGGTGTTTAGGAAAATGAGTTAAAAACGTCTTCACAAAAACTGGCACATGGATGTTTTTAACAGCTTTATTCATAATTGCCAAAACTTGGAAGCAACCAAGCTGTCCTGTAGGTGAATGGGTAAATAAGCAGCGGTCCATCCAGACAATGGGCTATCATTCAGTGCTAAAAATAAATGACATATCAAGCCACAAAAAGACACAGAGGAAACTTAACGCACATTACCAAGCGAAAGAAGCCAGTCTGAAAAGTCTACCTAATGCACGATTCCAGCTGAACAGCATTTTAGATACAACAAACTTTTTGTTCAGTCACTCAGCCATGTGCGACTCTGCAAAGCTATGGAGACATTAAAAAGGTGAGTGGTTATCAGGTGTTCAGAGGAAGAGAGGAATGGATGGACAGAACACAGAGGATTTTTAGGACAGTGAAATTACTCTGTGCGATACTGTAATGATGGCTATGTGTCATTGTACATTTGTTCACACCCACAGAATGTACACCATCAAACATGAACCCTAAGTAAACACTATGGACTTTCAGTGATAAATGTGAAGTTATAGCCTCATTGATTATCACAAATGTAGCTGGTGTGGGATGTGTAGTCAGGGTGGCTGTATTTTAAAGTGAAGCTGCTGCTGCTGCTAAGTTGCTTCAGTCATGTCTGACTCTGTGCAACCCCATAGACAGCAGCCCCCCCAGGCTCCCCCATCCCTGGGATTTTCCAGGCAAGAACACTGGAGTGGATTGCCATTTCCTTCTGTGAAGAGGCAGGGGTTATAAGGGAACTCTGCGTACTTTCTATTCAATTTTACTATGAAACCAAAAACTGCTCAAAAAAAAAATTTATTTAAAAAATTCAGTTCAGTTCATCTCTCAGTCGTGTCTGGCTCTTTGCGACCCCATGGACTGCCGCACACCAGGCTTCCCTGTCCACCATCAGCTCCTGGAGTTTGCTCAAACTCATGTCCATCGAGTCAGTGATGCCATCCAACCATCTCATCCTCTGTCATCTCCTTCTCCTCCTGTCTTCAATCTTGCACAGTATCAGGGTCTTTTCCAATGAGTCAGTTCTCTGCATTGGGTGGCCAAAGTATTTTAATAATTTAAAATTTATTAAATAAGAAAAGCAATCAGCAGGACCCAGTTTCTATTTCTGAGTTCCCTTTTCCTTGCTGTCAACTCTTCTCATGAATAGAATCACTCCATTTTGACTGGAAAATGTGAATATTTACCGGTTGTCCAGCATAATTGGGCCTTCCCTGGTGGCTCAGACGGTAAAGAATCCACCTGCAATGCAGGAGACATCGATTCGATCCCTGGGTAGGGAAGATCCTCTGGAGGAGGGCATGGCAACCCACTCCAGTATTCTTGCCTGGAGCTTCCCTGTGGACAGAGGAGCCTGGCAGACTATAGTCCACGGGGTTGCAAAGAGTTGGACACGACTGAAAGCCTAAACACCAGCATAATTATTAACAGCATCTCCTTTTACCTTCAAAAGTGTCCAGATTTGCGTGATAAATTATGTAGTCACCCAACTCTGCATGGACCCCAGCAGCTCTGGGACTTCATTCTCTCAGCTTTGAGGTCAAGAGACAGGAGAGGTTCTTGTTTCTCAGAGGCCTGGCCGAGGTTCCAGCCCTGAGTCCGACTGGCCCTGCTCGTGTGAGGTGACCATCCCTGAAGCAACAGTCAGGTGTGGGGAGTCTCGGGTGCTCAGTGGCCAAGTCCTGGCCACATGCCCACCACTGGCACCAGGTCTGGGTGCCTCTACCCAGTGTGCCTGGGATAGGGGGAGAGCTCATTCCTCAGGCTGAGCTGGGAGTGCAGTGGACAACAGGCAGGTAAAAACATAGAAGTCAATCAGCTGGGGAGACAAGAGGTGATCAGATGATTTATTTTCCAACTCCCAGAATTAGAGTGACTCTTCTTTTAAACATGTTGTATCTATTTATTTAATTTAATTTTTTGGCTGGACCCCGAGGCATGTGGGATCTCTCTGACCGGAGATCGAACCCGCAGCCCCTGCATTAGAAGGTGGAGTTTTAACCACTGTACCTTTGGGGAAGTCCCCCCAGATTAGAGTAGGTTTAAGGTCGCGCTCATGGCACATTGCTCTCACCCCCTCTGCACAAAGTTAGTGTGTTAAGATTCACACATACAGGCAGACTCTCTCATCTTGGCCACAGTTCACTGTGATCGATTGTTGCTGTGATGTTGTCTTAATGGTGATAGTGGGACTGCTTGTGAGTCAGGCTTTATAGTTGCTTCCAGTTTCTTTGATACTTCACCCATGTGCAAGGTGGAAATTTTGCTGTGTCTGCGGAGGCATATTGTGAATTCCACTGGTGTGTGTGTCAATGGTGGGGCATGATGAGAACCATTGTGGCAGGGGACAGATGGCCAGTTTCATAACAAGAGGTCTCAGGACCACCCAGCAGGGCTGGCATAGCCCTCAGCAGGCTGGGTTCCTAGCAAGTCCCACCCACTTGGTCATTTGATGTAAGCACTGGGTAAGGTCACAGGCTCAGAGGGTCGAGACAGGGAAAAAACCTCAACACTGCTAAAGCTGTGTGGCCTTGGGCAAATTACTCAAACTCTCTGAGGCTAATAACTGTACCTCCTCATAGCACTGTTTTAAGAATAAAATAATACATAGGAAGCACTTAGCAGTGAGCAGCACATAATAAAAACTCAATGAATATTCACTATTATTTTTATCTTAGTACAACTCCAGAAGCCTGGCTACAAGAAGTCAGTATTTCAGTCCAGGATGCTTTATGGCAATGCAAATCAAAGTGTGGCCCACAGCCCTGCAATAGCAACAGCAGCTGGGAGCTTGTTAGAAATACAGACCCGTGGGCCCCATCTCACACTTCTGAACCCAAACCTCTAGGCTTGGGTTTGCAGTAACAAGCTCTCCAGCGAGTTACATGCATGGGAAGTGTGAGACCCATCACTGTGAAGTGCCTTCCCCTTAATGGAGAGGCAATGCCTCCAAGCCACACCCTTGCCCTTATGAGAAACAAAGAGGATAAAGCAGAAGGGATGAAGTTGGAGGAGGGAGGCTTTGGTCCCTGGGAGTCCTCTCTGGCCATGGGGACAGGCTCCGCTGGAGGTGCAGAAGGCTCTTCCCATAAAAGGGAGCAGGCCCCTGAGGCCACACTTGTCAGGAAGACTTCTAGACGCAGAGGAGAGCAGGTGGCTAGTTTTTAATGAAGCTTGCACTTTGCAAGTCTTTCCTCTTTTGGCTCCCGTGACCCTGAACTATCTAGAGCAGTCCTGGTGTTCTTGACTTGACCCAAAGGCTTCTTTGCTGTCTGCTCCCCACCCTACCCCTCAACAGGGTTCTCCAGGACTCCACTTAGCCCCGCCCACAGTGTGTCTGCCTGTGTGATCTCAGCCCCGCCCACAGGAATCACCACCACTAGCCTCCGCCTTTACTTCTCGCTGGAACTCCAGCTAAGTACTTCGAGTTGCCAGCAGCACTTTCCATCCAGAGGACCACTGACTTAAAATGCCCAACGCACACTCAGTGATCTTTTTCTCTCAAATCTGATTTTCTCTCTGGGTTCTTTATTCAGTTGAACGACTTTTTTCCAACCTCTCCTGCCCACCCCCCTCATTCTCTATGCCGGCCACATTACACTGGTTAGATGAGCAGCAGGTTCTGGAATGTGTGCTGTATTTTCCTATCTCGATGGCATCAATGTTACCTCCATCTGGAATCCTTTACATCTAACCTCTATCCTTAAATTGCCTACTCAACTTTCTTCCTCTTTTTAGTAAATGGCATCACTGTCCATCCAGTTGCCAAAAGATCAAATNAGTATTGGAGCTTCAGCTTCAGCATCAGTCCTTCCAGTGAATATTCAGGGCTGATTTCCTTTAGGACTGACTGGTTGTGGTTGAGTAAGTGAGAGCAAACGCCTCATGGTGTGGTGGGGATCAGTCCTTGGATCAGTCCTTGGGGATCAGTCCTTGGTAGTCCTCTGGCCAAGAGCCACCAGGATGAGACAAGCCCTGTCTATTATCCCATCATCCTACAGAGTGGTCTGTGCTGAATATGGGGGTGTTTTCCTGGGAAGACCCACTTTTATAGCACCTTTGGCCACATACCCTTGTGTGTGGGGGAACATAAGGCTCTGTCACGTGTCATCTGTCTTTAGAGTCCAGCTACACGGGAATAGCGAGGGATCTCCAGTTCTGGTACCTGCAGGATTCTTGTGGAAGTTGGATGTGAGTTGCAGCCCGGCCTCTGAGAGCAGTGGGAACCCTGATCCCTCTAGCCCACTGCCAGAAAGGCTGAGCTTCAAGGCTTACACACTGGACAGTCCTATTTGTCTCTCCAGAGGGCTCTAGGCAGGATTCAGGGATGTGCTTCTATTCCTCAGCTGATGCCAGAAGATCAAAATGGAAGGGAAGAATGCTGCAGATAAAAACTATGGAGAGTTATGGCTCAGAGCATCGGATGGTGCCAGAAATTACCCAATTATCACTGAGTACCAGATTCAGATCAGAATCACAGAAAAGGAGGTGCAATGTAGGGAGACAGTGGGGAGTGAACTCTAGGGCCCCCAGGTCACAGATGTGGCTCTGTGACTAACACCACACTCCAAGAGGGGAGGGGGTAGGTGTGCGATGGGAACTGAGGGAAAGAAGCTATGGGTGCTGCTGGAGTTGAGTGCAGGAAAATCCACCCTGCCATGCATCATAGGAGGGAAGGCTTTTTCACCACTGCTTCAGGACCTGGGAGAGGTGGGGAGAATGGGGGAAGGCTTGGGTGGGTGGGGGCAGGGTTGGGGAGAGAGAGAGACAATGACAGACCACTGAGAGGAGCACAGAAGTAGAACAGAGGGAGGTGGACAGTCTAGAATCTAAACTTCATATGGAATTTTGTTAATAGTTGATGGTTTTACAAGGGTGGCATCCTTTTCCTATTTGCTAGATTTCCATGAACTCCTCAAGGACAGAGACCAAGCTTGGTTTATCTTTGTATTCTCCCTTCCTGATTGAGTGTGGCCACAGAATAAGTGCACAAAAAGTGCATTGTTGCATGGATTATTATTATGGTTATTGCATGAATAAATTATTTCTGTATTCATGGCCTTGGAGACGAGAGGGCTTAGTATGATTGCTTCCTTATCCGTGGGGAGCATGAGCCCCCAGGGACTGCCTGTCCCAGCAGGGGAACTGATCTACAGTCTTGGAGTGGGGGTTTTGGAACTCAATGGAGGTCAACCTTTGAACAACACTGCACTTCAGAAATCAACAATGAACAGGAGGGAGAAAAGGGCAGGAGAGATTTGGATGAGCTGAGTGAAGCCGGTATTTGCCAACCTGTGTGAGCTGATAGAAATACCAGGACTGGGAATTCCCTGATGGTCCAGTGGTTAGGACTTGGTGCTTTCATCACAGAGGGTCCAGGCTCCATCCCTGGTTGTGGAACTAAGATCCTGTAAGCCACACAGTTTGGCTAAAGAAAAAAGAAGAAGTAGTACCAGGACTCTCCTCTCCTGCTTGGTTGTTGAGGTTGCCCTAGAGTCATATGGAGAAGGTGAGTACATTGTGGTTTAGAGAATTTCTGCAAATTTTATGGACCTCAGGGTGTCATCTGGCATTGTGGAAATAGGATGTCTAACAGTAAAGGATACAAAGCCCATAAAATTTATATAAGGCAAAGTTATTATTATTTTTTTTAAATACATACTTATGAAGTCCACGGATCCAGACTCAGCAGGGCTTTGTCATGTCTGCATGGTGGACAGGCGCTGAAAGGTGAAATTCTTGGAGCTTGCAGAGGCCCCATGGCTTGGCTCTTCCTCTCTGTCTCTCCCCTCAAAGTTATTTTTTATATAGACAAATGTACAGTTCTCTCAATCCATTCTCCATCCTTTCCCAGCATCTCCATACAACCCACATCCCTTGAAAAGTGGTAAGGATGCTATGAGGGGAACAGGAGAAACTAGGCTGCTAGGGAAAGCTTCTCCTCAGTTTGGAGATGTTCCTCTTTCACATCTCATATGGGCCACGGGAACTCTCTGGAAAGTGAGATGCTTCTCAGTGGGTTAGGCTGATCCAGGCACCCAGGAGATGCCTGGGCTCATGTACTCCCTCCTCTCTGCCTGGCATTTGTGTAAATTGCTTTTGCCTTTTCCCTGCATCTCTTTTGGGGATTTCATGAGTTTCTTATCAAAATCAATGCCTTATTTAGAAAATACAGATTTTCATTTGTTTCATGTCAAGGAATGTTTCCCCTCCTGTCCATTTCTCTTTTCGCTGCTGCTGCTACTGAGTCACTTCAATCGTGTCTGACTCTGTGCAACCCCAGAGACGGCAGCCCACCAGGCTCCACCGCCCCTGGGATTCTCCAAGCAAGAACACTGGAGTGGGTTGCCATTTCCTTCTCCAACACACGAAAGTGAAATGTGAAAGTGAAGTCGCTCAGTTGTGTCCGACCCTTCAGGACCCCATGGAAAGCAGCCCACCAGGCTCCTCTGTCCATGGGACTTGCCAGGCAAGAGTACTGGAGTGGGGTACCATTGCCTTCTCCTAGAGAAGGCCAAAGGAGAGGACAAAAGCTAACTTTTTGAATTTCCATCCCCCCTCGCCCCGCGGCTCACCCCCCCCAACCCTACTCCAAAAAAGTGTTACTAAGTGCTCAAAAAGGGATTTCCCACAGGTTAGAGGGAAAGGATGCTTAAACTCCCCTTCCTAAATTCCTGGTGGCTGACAAATATTTGCATCAAGCAGAACTCTTGATTTAAGAGACAGAGAAAATAATTTATTAGCTTATGAACTGTAAAGATCAAGGGCTCAGTTGGCTCTAGACACGGCTAGATTTGGGGATATCATCAAGGCTTGTCTCTTGGCTCTGCTGGATTGTCTAGGTTAGCTTCATTCTCAGGCAGACCATCTTCAAATGAGACAAAGATGGGTCCTCAGTAGCGTGACTCACATCCATGTAGCTTGCTTATCTAGCAGAAAGCTAAGACCTTTGGCATGATACTTGTTGGTTCTGATTAGTTCAGTCTGGGCTTCTGCTCACCTCTGAACTCATCCCTGGGGCCAAGGATTTGCAGTGTCCTCACCGGCTTACTTGCCCATCCCTGGAGCAATGGAGTGGGATCAACCCCATCTAACTTACAGGCTGATAAGGAAGGGAAGGGGGGAAGCAAGGGGAATGGTTCCACAAATGAAAACCACAGTGGTTTTTACAGAACAGGGGCGATAGTGTGCTGGGTAGAAAAACATGCCTATCACATTTCTACACAAAAGTTCCAACAGGACTAGAATATCTATTCTCAGTCATATGTCAAGTTGTATGTGGCAGGGCTGCAGCTGACCGAAGACTTTGTAGGTCATTCTGAGGTAGATTCTGGACAATTTCTTTGCTTTAGCTTCTATTCTAGATATAATAATGAGGTGTAGGGGAGGCTGGGCTCCCCCATCTGCTCAGAAAATGTTTCTTTATTATTATTGGGGTACATTTGTTTTACAATATTGCGTTAGTTTCTGCTGCGCAACAAAGTGAATCAGCTGTATATATATATATATATATATATATATATATATATAGGTAATCATAGATATATGTATCCCTTCCCTTGGACACCTCCCTACTCTACCTCTCTAGGTCACCACAGAGCAACAAGCTGAGCTCCTATGCTATACAGCAGGTTCCCTCTAGCTATATGTTTTACACATGGTAAACGTCAATCCCAGTCTCCCAGTTCATCCCACCCTCTGTTCCTCCAAGGTGTCCACGTGTCCCTTCACTCCTGTGTGGTCTGAGTGGGGCTGATGACACCCAAAAGGAGTCCAACANCTACCCCCATTCTACCTCTCTAGGTCACCATAGAGCAACAAGCTGAGCTCCTATGCTATACCACAGGTTCCCTCTAGCTATATGTTTTACACATGGTAAATGTCAATCCCAGTCTTCCAATTCATCCCACCCTCTGTTAGTCCAAGGTGTCCACGTGTCCCTTCACTCCTGTGTGGTCTGAGTGGGGCTGATGACACCCAAAAGGAGTCCAACACAAATGGTGTCAAAATGAGATAAGTCTGCTGCCTCGCAGCCTGCCCAGAGCAGCCCCTCTTCAGCAGGTCAAGAGACCCAGGTACCTCCCAGGAATCAAGCCCATTTTCCAGCAGAGATTTTCCACTGCATTGGCCAATTTTTAAAATGCTCTGTCTATCTATGTCTCTATAACTGCCCTGCAATAGGTTCATTGGTACCATTTTTCTAGATTCCACANCCATTCTACCTCTCTAGGTCACCACAGAGCAACAAGCTGAGCTCCTATGCTATACAGCAGGTTCCCTCTAGCTATATGTTTTACACATGGTAAACGTCAATCCCAGTCTCCCAGTTCATCCCACCCTCTGTTCCTCCAAGGTGTCCACGTGTCCCTTCACTCCTGTGTGGTCTGAGTGGGGCTGATGACACCCAAAAGGAGTCCAACACAAATGGTGTCAAAATGAGATAAGTCTGCTGCCTTGCAGCCTGCCCAGAGCAGCTCCTCTTCAGCAGGTCAAGAGACCCAGGTACCTCTCAGGAATCAAGCTCATTTTCCAGCAGAGATTTTCCACTGCATTGGCCAATTTTAAAAATGCTCTGTCTATCTATGTCTCTATAACTGCCCTGCAATAGGTTCATTGGTACCATTTTTCTAGATCCCACATATACGCATTAATGTACAATATTTGTTTTACTCTTTCTGACTTACTTCTCTCTCTATGACAATCTGTAGGTCCATCCATGTCTCGCCAAATGATCCGATTTTGTTCCTTTTAATGACTGAGTAATATCCCATTGTGTATATGTACTACATCTTCTTCATCCATCCATCTGTTGATGGACATTTGGGCATATACCCCGAGAAAACGTGGAATTCAAAAAGACGCACACACCCCAGGGTCCACTGCAGCACTGCTTACAATAGTCAGGACATGGAAGCAACCAGATGTTTTTGACTACCCTCCTTCCATCTGCATCTAACCTTCATTACTTATAACACAAAATGGCCCAACCGCCTCAGAGGGCTAACTTTGGAACATGGCTATTATTCTGATCACTGCAACTGCTCCCCCCACCCTTCCCTTGTGGCTCAGACAGTAAAGAATCTGCCTACCATGCAGGAGACCTGGGTTTGATCCTAGGTTGGGAAGATCTTCTGGAGAAGGGAATGGCTACCCTTTTCAGTACGTTGCCTAGAGAATTCCATGGACTGACTGAGCAACTAACACTGCATCTTTGGGCTTCCCTGATGGTTCAGACGATAAAGAATTTGCCTGCAAAGCAGGAAATCCAGGTTCGATCCCAAGGTTGGGAAGATCCCCTGGAGAAGGGAATGGCAACCCACTCTGGTATTCTTGCCTGGAGAATTCCATGGACAGAGGAGCCTCGCAGGCTACAGTCCATGGGGTTGCAAAAAGTCGGACATGACTGAGCTTCTAACACTAACTAACCCCTGTTATAAACACATCCAAATGGTTTCCCCTTCATTTTAAAAGGAGATGTAAAAGGCAGCTTTTGTCCACACATTGGAGTGTAATGCAGTCTGAGTCTGGGAGGGGTGTCGGGAAGACTCCTGGCCCCAGAAGCTTCTGGGGTGCTGCAGGCTGGAAAGAAGACGAGAATACTAAGTGAGTACCTGAGATGGTAGTGAGGAGGGAGGCCAGAGGGATGACATCCCCCCAGAGGTCACAGGGGCTCTGAGAGCTGGACGGTGCCATTGCCCAGAGTAGGAGGCATCTTCTAGACCGAGCCCACAGGGGGACGGCCATTTAAAAAATTGGCCAGTGCAGTGGAAAGTCTCTGCTGGAAAATGGGCATGATTCCTGGAAGCTACCTGGGTCTCTTCCCCTGCTGAAGAGGAGGTGCTCTTGGCAGGCTGCGGGGCAGCAGAGTTATCTCATTTTGTCCCTGCCATTCCCGTCAGACTCCTTTTGGGGTGTCATCGGCTCAACTCAAACCACACAGAGGAGTGAGGCATGATTTTATCTGAGGAGGGGAGAGGGTCGCGGGGGGAGCCTGAGGTGCCTGAGTGCACAGGGCTTCTCTGAGGACAGCTGGGCTATGATGTTGGCACAGATGCAGAGATGCAGTAGCCTTGAGATGGTTAGGGCTAGTTCTGGGATGAAGTGCCCATGATTGTATCCAGGTGGAACTGTACCTTGGCTCAGTAAATGGGGTAAGTGAAAGTGAAAGTCACTCAGTCGAGTCTGACTCCTTGCGACCCCCATGGACTATACAGTGCATAGCATTCTCCAGGCCAGAATACCAGAGTGGGTAGCCTTTCCCTTCTCCAGGGGATCTTCCCAACCCAGGGATTGAACCCAGGTTTCCCGCATTGCAGGCAGATTCTTTACCAGCTGAGCCACCAGGAAGCCCAAGAACACTGGAGTGGGTAGGAGAAGGGCATAAGTGGCAGCAGTGTGTAAGGCCATAGTCCTGCTAGGCGTTTGACTCAGCCTCTTGGCGTGCCATCACAACTGATTCTCTCTGCAGCCTTCGAGGGAGAGGCTGTTGGCATTGAGAAGTTAACCTAACATGCCCATGCAAATGGAGAGCTGAGATCTGAGCCCTTGGTTGGTTGTTCGAGAGGAAGGAACCCAGGCAGAAACCCTACAACACAGGGGCTGCACTCCAGGTATGTGTGTGTGTGTGTGCACGTATGTATATGTGTGAGGGGCGATGTGTGGAGGCAGGGCCCATATGCCTAGTGGAAGAAAAAGGGGAGAGGGACCTGAGGGCCTCTGGGTGTCCACCATTCATCTCAGACCAAGGAAGGAGCTCCTCAGAATGGCAGCAAGTCTCAGCCGGAACCAGGCTGGGACTCTCCAAAAACCCAAAGCAACTTCGCTGGGGGATCCTGGCTTTCAGTTCAGTTCAGTCACTCAGTTGTGTCTGATTCTTTGAGACCCCATGGACTGCAGTAGCCTCCGTGTCCATCACCAACTCCTGGAGCTTGCTCAAATTTATGTTCATCGAGTCGGTGATGCCATCCAACCATCTCATCCTCTGTCATCCCTTTCTTCTTCCACCTTCACTCTTTCCCAGCATCAGGGTCTTTTCCAGTGATTCAGTTCTTTGCATCAGGTGGCCAAAGTACTGGAGTTTCAGCTTCAGCATCAGTCTTTCCAATGAATATCAGGACTGTTTTCCTTTAGGATGGACTGGTTGAATTTCCTTGCTGTCCAAGGAACTCTCAAGAGTCTTCTCCAACATCACAGTTCAAAAGCATCAATTCTCCCATGCTCAGCTTTCTTTGTAGTCCAGCCCTCACATCCATACATGACTACTGAAAAAACCATAGCTTTATCTTGATTTTAGGGGGCTTGATTTCCACTAGGACAGATGAGTGAAGTTTTCTGCAAAGGGTCAGATAGCAAATATTTTCTGCTTTGGAGCTGCAAGGTCTTTGATGCAGCTGCCCACCTCTGCTCCAGCTTAAAGGAACCAAGGAGGTGATGCGGCTGAATGGGCGTGGCTGTATGCCAGCCAAAATAAAACTTCATTTATTGATACAATAACAGGCAGAACAAGTTGTAGTTTGCTTTAGGGTCACTGGGAGGGACAGATGGACTGCCAGGCCCCAGGCTAGATGGCAGAAAGTGGGGATCTCACCAGAGAATTGGGCTTTCTGGGGTAACCTCTTGCTAATAAACTCTACCCACCCCAGATGTCTTTGTCCTGTCTCAGCAGGAGAGCTGAGGGGCCCTTGAGCTGTCCTCTCTCTGATAAGGGAAAGATGATTGGTCTTCAGTATATGAGATCACGTGCAGGAACTTGGTGACGGAGAAATGGTCCAGCAAGGCCCCACTTCTTTCCCCATGAACAGAGTTTACGCCTAACAGAAGTGTATCAAGCCAAATAGTAAGTGTAGAAGCTATCTTCACTGACACTGCTTCATCAGATGGAAACTCTCCTATGACTCCATCTCAGCCCAAGTGAAAGCCAGCGCCCTTTCTGAAGGGCTGCAGAGTCCTGCACAATCTGGGCCCTGGACTCCCCTTGAAGTGCTTCTCCCACCCCTCTCCCCAGGCTCCCCCCAGTCACAGTGACCTCCTTGTCTGTTCCATGAATGTATTAGGCACACTCCCACCCCAAGACTTTTGCACTGGCTGTTCCTTTTGTCTTGAATTCTTTCCCCCATTTATCTGCATAACTTGCTCACTCCTCACCTCCTTCTAGCCTTTGTTCCTATGTCACCCCTTCATAGCCTTCTCTGGCATCTTGTTTGAAAGTGCCACCTGCTATTCCTCCACCTCCTCACACTCCTTATTCCTTTTCTTCCTGCTGTATTGTTCTCCATCACACCTACAGCCACCTGACATTCTATGCATTTATGTGGCTTTTGTCTGTCACGCTCCATTAAAATATATGTCCTGAAAGGGCAGAGATTTTGCTTTATTCATTGCTATCTCTCTAACACCTAGAATAGAACCTGGCACAGAGCATGTATTTAATAAATATCTATTGCATCTTTCTGGTTGGTGTAAATTAATCACAGCTTTTATGAATTCCATTACATAGATATATCCTCATTTATTTAACTGACTGTCTTTTGATGGAAGCATCTCCTGGTTCCAATGTTTTGTTATTAAAAACAATGCTGCAAAATCTAGGCTGTGAAAGACTCTACAGACAAATGACCTGGTTTCTTCAGCAAAGAAATTGCAAAGAAAATGAGAGAGAAATGGATGGTGTTCGGGAGAAGCCCTCCAGATGAAAAGAAACTTGAGAGATATTGATATATATCAGCAAGTAGCAACATGTGAACAAACCCTTAAAAGAAGGCTTTTGGTATTTGTGATACAATCGGAAATCTGAATGCTGGTTACTTAGTAATATTAGGAAAATATTGTTAATTTTGTGGGATGTGATAATGGTGTTGGGGCTGAATTAAAAGAAAACATCTCCTTGCCTTTTGAAATAATCAGTGGAATATTTGCAGATGAAATAATTTGCAGATGAAATGTCTGAGGTGTCTTGCAAATAATGCAGGGCTGGGGATAGTGAGAGGGTGGCAGATGAAACAAGGCTGGCCATGTGCTGATAACTGTTGAAGCTGGGAAGCAGGATGATGGGGTTTATTGTACTGTTTTGTCTGGATTGGGATATGTTTGACAATTTCCATATTAAAAAATTTTAAAAAATACAGAGCTGTATAATCCAGCATATGGAGTGAGATGAAGTAGGCGGGGTTTTAGATGAAATACAACTGTCCACAAGTTGGGTAATTGCTAAAACTGGATGCTGAGTACATGAAGGTTTGTTAGATCATTCTATCCACTACTATCTATGCTTGACATCTTATATAGTGGAAAGTTAACTGTGCTGCAGGGACCATCCTGTCGTAACCCCCTTCTTCAGTTTTTCCTGGGCTCGGTCTCCTTAATCCTTGGTGTGATTGCATCCAAAGCTGTTACAAGTGGTGTCTGACCAAACTTGGTTATGCTTTGGTATACTCAAGTCATTTAAACAACAAGTTTGTTGAGCTATCATTTACATGTTGTTGTTCAGTCACGTCCATGTTCAAGTCATGTCCAACTCTTTGTGACCCCATGGACTGCAGCACTCCAGGCTTCCCTGACATCATTACCTCCTGGAATTTGCTCAAACTCATGTTCATTGAGTCAGTGATACCATCCAACCATCTCTTCTTCTGTTGCCCCCTTCTTCTCCTGCCCTCAATCTTTCCCAGCATCAGGGTCTTTTCCAATGAGTCAGCTCTCTGCATCAGGTGGCCAAAGTGTTGGAGCTTCAGCTTTAGCATCAGTCCTTCCAATGAATATTCAGGATTGATTTCCTTTAGGATTAAATAGTTTGACCTCCTTGCTGTCTGAGGAACTGTCAAGAGTCTTCTCCTGCACCACAATTCGAAAGCATCAGTTCTTTGGTGCTCAGCCTTCTTTATCATGTGCATATTATACACAAAACTGATCTATGCAATTTAATGATTTTTAGTAACTGGACAGAGTTGTGTCCAGTTGTGTCCATCACCAGAGTCCAGTGTTAGAAAATTTCATCACCCAGTTAAGACTCCTTGATCCCATTTGTACTGAATCTCTCTCTACTCCCAGACCCAGGCAACTACTACTCTACTTTCTGTCTCCACAGATGTGTCTTTTCTGGATGTTTACCAGACATTGAGGGTCCTCACCTGGAATTTCTGACATTCTCTTTCCTACTATTTTGTTTCTTACTCAAGGATGCTCCTTGTTCTGTTATCACTGAATCACTTTTTGAGACATAAAATCACATTTCTGTTCATAAATTTAAATGATTCAGCTCCCTACACTTTGGGGATTGTATTGTGTCACAATGATGGTCTGTGACTTCTACTTTACATAGAAATCAATGGTATGCTATTAATGGTATGATTAACTTATATGCAAAGTATATCATGTGAAATGCTGGGGTGGCTGAATCACAAGTTGGAATCAAGATTGCCAGTAGAAACAGCAACAACCTCAGATATGCAGAAGATACCATTCTGTCATCTGAAAATGGCAGAAAGTGAAGAGGAGCGAAACAGCCTCTTGATGAAACAGGAGAATGAAAAAGCTGGCTTAAAATTCTACATTCAAAAAATTAAGATCATGGCATCTGGTCCCATCATTTCACGGCAAATAGATGGGGAAAAAGTGGAAACAGTGAAAGATTTTATTTTCTTGGTCTCTGAAATCATTGTGTGCAGTGTCTGCAACCATGAGATTAAAAGATGCTTGTTCCTTGGAAGTAAAGCTATGACAAACCTAGACAGTGTATTAAAAAGCAAAGACATCACTTTGCCAACAAAAGTCCATATAGTCAAAGCTATGGTTTTTCCAGTAATCATATACAGATGTGAGAGTTGGACCATAAAGAAGGCTGAGCACCAAAGAACTGATGCTTTCAAACTGTGGTGCTGGAGAAGACTCTTGAGAATCCCTTGGACAGCAAGGGGATCAAACCAGTCAATCCTAAAGGAAAAAAACCCTGACCATTAATTGGAAGGACTGATGCTGGAACTGAAGCTCCAATACTTTAGCCATGTGGTGTGAAGAACTGACTCATTGGAAAAGATACTGATGCTGGGAAAGATTGAGGGCAGGAGGANAATCCCTTGGACAGCAAGGGGATCAAACCAGTCAATCCTAAAGGAAAAAAACCCTGACCATTAATTGGAAGGACTGATGCTGGAACTGAAGCTCCAATACTTTAGCCATGTGGTGTGAAGAACTGACTCATTGGAAAAGATACTGATGCTGGGAAAGATTGAGGGCAGGAGGATAAGGGGGCACAGAGGATAAGATGGTTGGATGGCATCAGTGACTCAATGGACATGAGTCTGAGCAAACACCAGGAGATAATGAAGGACAGAGAAGCCTAGGGTGCTGCAGTCCATGAGGTCACAGAGAGTCAAACATGACTAAGAGACTGAACAACAGCAACAAATGGTATGCTAATAAGCTAGTCTTGATCAAGGCTCAGAGAACTTCCTGCAGATTAATTAGTGACTTGAAGAGCAGACAGACAAATCCATATCTAGAAGTCACCAACCCCAGTGAGTAAATTTCTCAGTAAATATCCTCAGGATCATGATGGTTGATAAGGTCCTAGAGCCCTCTGGTATATCTTGCAATTCCAGGGCTCAATTTTGAATTACTTCCTTATCACAGCTTTTTGACCCCAGACTCAATGGAACATCAATATAATCACATTGCTGAGCTTAATTCCTGGTTTTGTAGTGTACCACATCTTTCCACTTCATTAGAAAGCATTTACTAAGAGCTTCTTACATTTTGTGAACAAGACTACTCCCAGGATCCAAGTTATTGATGGAGGACTTGATTATCTAGTGATTGAATGGTCTATATCTATCGAATTTCAGCTGTAAATCCAGAACCATGGGGACCATTCATTCACCAGATGAATACATGTGAACAAGTACCTACCATACACCCAGCTCCTAGAGGTGCAAAAATTAAGTAGCTCTTGTCGTTAGGAAGTTCAGAGTCTAGTGATGGAGACAGATACATAGAAATAATGGCAAAAACAAATAAGTGCAAGGTACAGTGTTAGTGCAGAGGGATTCCAAAAATATTTCACAGAACTTGTGTTTGATTTGGACCTGAGGGATGAGTAGGAGTTGTGCATGCATGCATGCTAAGTCACTTCTATCCTGTCTGACTCTGCGACCCCATGGACAATAGCCCACCAGGCTCCTCTGTCCATTGAATTCTCCAAGTAAGAATACTGGAGTGGGTAGCTGTTCCCTTCTCCAGGGGATCTTCCCAGCTCAGGGACTGAACCCATGTTTCTTATGTCTCCTGCATTGGCAGGTGGGTTCTTTACCACTAGAGCCACCTGAGAAGACTGAATAGAAGTTTGCATATGACCAAAAGAAAGGGGGGGAGGCAAGAACATTTTAAGAGAACACATATAAAGCACAAGGTGTAAAATGGGATTTGAGAGTCTAATTATTTCCTGCCTTTATTTTCCTTTTTTTTTTTTTTTTTTTAGTATATGTGCTGCCGAAGCGAGCACTATTTTCCTTTGAGTATGCTTTTATTCTCCTTTCAAAAATTTAAGATGAAATGCTTTTTTTTCCTTTTTAGATATTCAGTTCAGTTCAGTCACGCAGCCGTGCCTGACTCTTTGCGACCCCATGAACCACAGCACACCAGGCCTCCCTGTCCATCACCATCTCCCAGAGTTCNGAAAGAAGTACCTCAAGGCTATATATTGTACCCCTACTTATTTAACTTATATGCAGAGTACATCATGAAAAATGCTGGACTGGAAGAAGCACAAGCTGGAATCAAGATTGCCAGGAGAAATATCAATAACCTCAGATATGCAGATGATACCACACTTATGGCAGAAAGCAAACAAGAACTAAATAGATTCTTGATGAAAATGAAAGAGGAGAGTGAAAAAACTGGCTTAAAACTCAACATTCAGAAAACTAAGATCATGGTATCTGATCCCATCACTTCATGGCAAACAGATGGGGAAACAGTGGAAACAGTGACAGATATGTTTTTTTGGGGGGTGGAGCTCCAAAATCACTGCAGATGGTGACTGCAGCCATGAAATTAAATGACACTTGCTCCTTGGAAGAAAAGCTATGACCAACCTAAACAGCATATTAAAAAGCAGAGATATTATTTTGCCAACAAATGTCCATATGGTCAAAGCTATGGTTTTTCCAATAGTCATGTATAGACGTGAGACTTGGACTATAAAGAAGGCTGAGTGCCGAAGAATTGGTGCTTTTGAACTGTGGTGTTAGAGAGGACTCTTGAGAGTCCCTTGACAGCAAGGAGATCCAACCAGTCCATCCTAAGGGAAATCAGTCCTGAATATTCATTGGAAGGACTGATGCTGAAGGTGAAACTCCAATACTTTGGCCACCTGATGCAAACAACTGACTCACTGGAAAAGACCCTGATGCTGGGAAAGATTGAAGGTGGGAGGGGCAGGGGATGACAGAGGATGAGATGGTTGGATGGCATCATCAACTCAAAGGACATGAGTTTGTGTGAACTCTAGGAGTTGGTGATGGACAGGGAGGCCTGGCGTGCTGCAGTCCATGAGCACTGCAAAGTGCTCAGACACATTGCAAAGAGTCAGACACAACTGAGTGACTGAACAGAGCTGAACTGAAAGCTATAAATAACTTTTGCATGCTACACTGGATGCATCCATACTTTTTGATATAAAGTACTTTTAATGTTGTTTCCCAGATCAATATCCTTTGGGTCAAATCTAATTCTAGGACATAGTTTGAAATTCTCAGCATGGCATAATGCACTCTTTGAGACCTGACCACAACTAATTTTTTCAATGTTACATCCTACTCTTCACTATCAGTATTCATAGTTCTTAAATAAGCCACGTTGTTTCTCCACATCATGAATTTGTAGGAAAACCTGTCATGCTTCCAAGGACATTTGATATTGACAATCCAGTCTCCCTTAAGTCTGCTAAGTCCAGTTAGCAGCAAAATATACAGAGATATGCTAAAAAATTAACTTGGTAGATAATCATTCAATGCAGATGGTCCCTGACTTATAGTGTTTCATCTTACTTTTGTTTTTGACTTTACAATAGTATGAAGGTGACATGCATTCAATAGAAGCCACACTTTGAATTTTTACCTTTTCTCCAGCTAGTGATGTGTGGTATGATACTTTCTTGTGATGCTGGGCAGTAGCAGCAAGTCATAGTTTGCTCGGCCACATGATTCATCAGGGTAAATAACCAATACATTTACAACCATTCTGTACGCAAACATCTGCTTTTCAGTATGTGAGTGTGAAAGTCACTCAGTCGTGTCCAACTCTTTGCAACCCCATGGACTGTATAGTCCATGGGATTTTCCAGGCCAGAATACTGAAGTGGGTAGCCTTTCCCTTCTTCAAGAGATCTTCCCAACCCAGGGATTGAACCTAGGACTCCTGCATTGCAGGTGGATTCTCTACCAACTGAGCTATCAGGGAAGCCCAATGTTCAGTATAGTATTCAATAAATTACATGAGATCCAACACTTTATTATATGATAGATTTTGTGTTAGATTATTTTTCTCAGCTGCATGCTAGTGTAAATGTTCTGAGCACATTTAAGGTAGGCCAGGCTAAGTTGTAATGTTTGGTAGGTTAGGTGTATTAAATGCATTTTGACTTATGATATTTTCAATTTATGATGGGCTTATTGGCCATAATTCCCATTGTAAGTCAAAGAAGATCTGTATGGATCAAATAAATCTGAGGGATGTTTGCCAAAGACAATAATTTTTAGTTTTACAAGATTGATATTTTTATGATTGCAGTTAAGTACCAGCGTTACTTGTCTCATGAGTTCCATGGTGATAAATCTTGGTTCAGGATAATAAAACCTTATCCTCAGCACAAGAACATGTACTTCTCTTCCTAGTTCCTGTGGGATAATGGCATGGACTCAATTCATAGAGAAGCAATATGTCTGGTTAACAAGGTCTAACTTACAGGACTTGACTATAATAGAAACTTTTTTTTTTTAATGGAGATTTGATTTATTTCCCAACTAGTCTTGTTTTTCCTGTCCTTATAGTGAAATAAAGATATAGGTCTTTGGATAACTTAATGCCTAAAGATTTATTTCAAGTTCCTAGATCTTGAAAGATTCTAAGCACAGAATCAAGGACCAATGAGAAAAATTAAAATAACCAATAACCTTACCTTTCTCTTGACAGATGTCTTCATAAAGCAAAGGAAATCTTGTGGTTAATATAAAATAAGTGGCTTAAATATGTTTACTACTTATATGAGGCATCAGGCTGATTTACTCAGAATTGCAGTCAGTTGAGTAGAAAGCTGGCATATGGATTTGAAGGATTATCTGGAAGATTAACAGGTGTAGCTTTGATGGAGGATAAAGTTGCAGGTTGAGTTTATCCAGAAGGGAGCGTGCCCTGTAGTGTATCCATTAGAAAGGGCTTTCTGATGTTCTAGTGGAAAAAGCTTTTTCTGGATCAGTATGTTTCAGAGCTGGAGCTTCTGCACATTATAGCATCTTTAAAAGAAACACCTGGCCATCCTTACTTTAAAACATCATTTTTATGGTGTTTTATTATCAATTATCTCACCATTGAGATACTTTATGCTGTTATGATTCTGGCCAAATTTATAGAGGATCTTCAAATCTGCAGACATAATTCTATGTACATTTCTTTGAATATTTTAGACCTATCCTCTGGGATCAACTGTTTTTCTTCCTGAAATACATTCCTTCACTAATTCATTTAATGAAGACACTGTTTTATTTTGTTTGTCTTAATGGGATTATTTAGTTCTTGTTAGAGACTGATAGTTCAGCTAGGTATACAATTCTGAATTGACAGTTTTTACCCCTCGACACATTTATATCTCATTCTATTGTCTACAGGCTTCCATTGCTGCTATTGAGACATCTTCTGCTACTCAAATTTCCATTTTTTATCTTTCATTCCTCAGTGCTTTTAAGATTGTTCCTCTTGGTAGTGGGAATGAGTGGAGAAGGAGTTTGAATATTCTTCACATTCACTGTGATGTGCACAGGTGTGGATTTTAAAAAAAGTAGGATCAGTACATTTTCTGAGTTGGAGGATTAATATCTTTATCAATTTTGGAAAATCCTCAGTCACTATTTCTTCAAAGATTGCTTTTTTCATTCTTTTTATTTCTTTCTTTTGTCCTCTCTTTGGAGAGGAAGTCTTAGGATTCCTTCCTGTGTGCCTTCTCTGATCTCACAAAGTCAGGCCAGGTGCTGAGAGCCTATCATTTATTTCCTTAGGGCAGTGCTTTGCAGTGTTCAAGGTTTGTGCTTTGAACCCAGCAGAGTGGAGGCCATTGCTGGTGTTTGTGTGCTGTCTGTGGGGGTTTGTGTGCAACCTCTCTGGGAGTGCATGCACATCATTTGTGAAGGCTCACATGCACGATCGTGTATATGTGGAATGCTGGGGACTGCACTGGCCAGCTGGGGATGCCTCAAGTGAGCAGTTTCATAGGATTCATGGGCAAAGCTCTTGGTGGAGTCTGAGAGCCAGTTAGTAGGACCCTGTGGCTGGATTTTGAGATCCACGGGGTGGTTGCTATAAGTCTCTGTGACTTTTCCCTGATTGTAGCTCCCCCAGGATTATTCAGCTGTGCTAATGCCCTCAGTGATCTGGGTGGAGCAAGACAAGGTGAACTTCTTGGGAAACCTCTCTCCAGGCTGGAGAAACCAGGCTCCCACTCTGTTCTCACTTCCCGCATGGGAGAAAGAGCAGGTAAGGGTCTTTCTTGGCACTGAAAAAAGCTGCTTTGTGGGGCAGGGAGGACACAGGTAAAGTGAAACTTTTTCTCACTCTCTTCGATGTGTTTGTCCTTGGATTTCAAATGGGGCACATGCTAAGTCACTTCAGTTGTGTCTGGCTCTTTGCAACCCCATAAACTGTTGCCCACCAGGCTCTTCTGTCCATGGGATTCTCCAGGCAAGAATACTGAAGTGGGTTGCCATTTCCTCCTCCAGGGGTTTTTCCTGACCTAGGGATCGAACCTGTGTTTCCTGTGGCTCCTGCATTACAGGTGGATTCTTTACTGCTTGGGCTACCAAATAAGCCCTCAAAAAGCAACTCATCCCCTTACAACTGTATCAGGACTCAAACCTGCAATCTTCTGATCCGAAGTTAGACATCTTATTCATTAGGTGACATGGCCACCTTTGAATGGAGTACTGGCATCTTTTCACTGGATTCCTGGGTTCTCACAGATGTATTTCCATCCATGGGTGGTTGTCAAATTGGTGTTTCTGTCAAGGTAAGGGCTGGAATCTTCTATCCCACCATCTTGCTTCTATCACCTTGCAGCTCTCTATTTCTTTCCTTGGAACTATTATTGGACATATGTTCTAAAATCACTCTTAATTTTGTATCTCTAAACCACTTACAATTTTATATCTTTTTATCTCTCCATGCAGTCAAGATTCTGGGTAGATTTTCTCAGGTCTGTTTGCTCTATCAGTTTCTAATCTGCTGATTATCCATTCACTGAATTTTTCATTTAAATTATTATTTTTTTAATTTTGAAAAATGACATTTGGCTATTTTCACTCTTGCCTCTGCATTTTGAGGTAATATTTTTTTTCTTTCTTCTTTAAAAATACATATTTTAATTCTCTGAATCCAAAATTTCTGTTATGAAGTTCTTAGAAGTCTTATTCAGCTGTTTGCTATTTCTGCTTATTTTCATTCCTGGTGGCTTACTTGTCTATGTGTGTTTTAGTTTTGGTTAGTGCGCTAATATTTAGTGAGACATTTTTTGTGGGTTTCTGGAAGGCTTGGGTTCAAGGTGAGTATCTTTAGAGGAATTCTTCTGGGCACACTGAAGCACTACTATCCTGGAATCACTCTACTAAATTTTTACCTTGAGGTTTTCCAAACCATGTGGGAGTGCAATTTAAATTCCAAAAGCACAAGAAGAATTCAATGGTTATGAATTCTCAGGGAAATGTTTCTTCCCATTCTGATTCAAAATCAAATCCAACAAGCTTCCTTATTCTAATCTTTTTGCTGGTGGGTAAGTTACTTTCACCAGGGGCATTGACCTTAGAGGGTCCTGGCCTTATATTTCCAACATGGGTAGGTCTAGGACTTTGGTCCTTTGTCCTTACATAACTGTTAAAATCTGTAAAACTGTAAAAGCATCTTGGTCACTGAGGTTGGCAAATGTTGCCAAGCTTTTAACAGTCTAAATGTCAACTTGCCACTCTGATTTTCAGCCCTCACTTTGTATTTTGGCATCTGGGATTTCTGCTGTTTGCATCCTAGCTCATCTATTCAATAACTGAAAAGATTTTTACATGTTTTGTGTCAGGGATTTTTTCAGGATATTAGTCTATTAGATTACTAGAAATGCAACCCCTGTGTTGTTTTATTTCATTTTTTTCCTTTAACAATATAAAATGAACATATTTGGTACCAGCAAATATGCATTTAAAACATATTTCCTATGAATGAAAGAATTTACCTATTTGTGTATTTCTTTGTACATTTCCATAAGAGATCTTTATTTCATTAAAATAATTTTTACATAGACAAATTTAAACGTATGTGTTGATTGCTCCAGTTTGAAAGTTAGCTTTTTTTTTTGGTATGGCAAACAGGCAATTACATTCTTATTGTTGCCACATCTTAATGATAACTTAAAATATCTCCTTGAACTTTTGTCTCAGATTTAAGTTTTTTGTTTATTAATTGTGCAGACATTTTATTCCTCTCCTTGGCTAACTGTCTCAGATATCATTATCATTATACATGCTTGCCAGTTCTATTTATAAAGGCAAAAAGAATCCAGAATGTTTTGTGTGTGAGAGAGAGAGTGAGAAAGAGAGAGGAGGGAGGGGGTTAGAGAAAGAGTGGGATGGATACACAGAGAGACTGAAGATACTCACAGACATATGTACTTATCTGCTACGCAGACGTCCTTGTAAGAAAATGGGAAAATACAGTCGTGAGGCTTCAGTTTTCTCCCAGCAAGCTCCCAAAACACCACAGTAGCTCAACTGTGCTGCAGCTATTATTGTTTTTGCATTTCTTGGGGCTGGCATGTGCTATGTATTGATTTCAGGGTCACTAATGACCGTGTGGACTAGAAGAAGCTTTTGTGGCCAGACTGAATCCAGGCTGGGAATTGCATGACTAACCATTCTCGAGACATTGTTTGCTGAGACCATCAAAGTGGGTTTTATTTCTTGATAAACTTTCTGTCTCCAGTCTTCCTGTGGCTACAGGTGGGGTACACTTGGGAGAGCAGTCTGGACAGAGCTGGGGACCCCCCGAGAGCCTGAATATTTAAGAACAAAAAGGTTTCTTCCTGGTGTAGCAGGTCCTTGGGTAAGTATTTGGACCCAGCACTCATATGAGTGCAAACTTTCCTCAATGTCACCCAGACAGTAGTCCCTTCAGGACTATTTCATACTTACTATATGGGGCATGCATGGTCTCTAGAGCCCTCTAGGGTTATGTAAAAAGTGTTTCGGAAAACCTCCTCACTCCACACCCTAAGTCAGCAGATGTCCCAGACTCTGAAGAGTCTGTGGAGTGTCCAAAGCCCAGTTTTAAGAATGTCTCTCGGTTCAGTTGGGATGACTACAGAGTCTCTAGTTCTGGCTTCCCCTAGGCATCTGATGAGGCTCCTTGGGGCCTCAGGTGTGTCCATATCTTTTTTTAGTTGGGATGTCTCTGGCATATCCTTTGTTGGGTATTCAGCTCCATGAGTTTTTTTTTTTTTTTTTTNTTTGAACTGTGGTGTTGGAGAAGACTCTTGAGAGTCCCTTGGATCTCTGCAAGGAGATCCAACCAGTCCATCCTAAAGGAGATCAGTCCTGGATGTTCACTGGAAGGACTGATGTTGAAGCTGAAACTCCAGTACTTCGGCCACCAGATACAAAGTGCTGACTCATTGGAAAAGACCCTGATGCTAGGAAAGATTGAGGGCAGCAGGAGAAGGGGACGACAGAGGATGAGATGGCTGGATGGCATCACCAACTCGATGGACATGGATTTGGGGGGACTCCAGGAGTTGGTGATGGACAGGGAGGCCTGGTGTGCTGCGGTTCATGGGGTCGCAAAGAGTCAAGACACGACTGAGCAACTGAACTGAACCGAAGTGCTTGTTCAATATTGTTTTAAAGCAAAAGAAAGAATGAGTCTTCGATCTCCTTCTCCCTGGGCGATTCTCCCACATCAGGCAGTAGTCTTGTCTATCTGTCCTACCTAGGAAACCGAGAAAAAGAGAATGTGGAGAGAGGCCCCATTCACCTGGCCTGGCCTTTCCCTGCCCACTGCTGGGATGGTAGAAACCACAAGACATTCTTAAACTCAAATAATCCTCCTAGTACTCTTTCTCTCTGAGAAAGGAGTATTTTGCTCTTGCTTGGGTTCTGCTTGGGAGGAGTGAGAAGCTGGGTGAGGACCATTTCAGAGAAAAGGACCTCAAGGTACATTTCTCAAGGCCCATACAGGGCACTCTTGTAGACCGATTAAAGGCCCTGTTTGATTGTGGTAAGTAGATGCTGCTGCCCTGCTGTGCTCTGGATTTCTTCTGGGCAGGGCAGGGTCAGTTTCTAGGTCTTTTGTTGGAGGGAAAGGGTAGCTTTCTCTAGCTGGTAACATTTCCAAACAGCTCTTATCCACAGCTGGGGAAATGCAGCTGGCTTGAGTCATGATGCTGGCTCAGAGCGAAATTAGGGTCGAAACATGCGCACAACGTCCAACGACTAAATAGTTGAGACCAAAACACATTAATCAATCTAGCGCTCAAGCAGCCAGTTGAATAACCATGCCCCAGATCAGGGACCTGACTCCAGCTGGCCAGCATCAAGAGCAGACTCACCAAACAAGCTGAAAAGCCAAGGTTGTTATGGAGAGTGGAGTGGAATGGCAGAGAGTGTCCCGGGAGTGGACCTGGGGACAATGCCTAAGCTCACTGGGTGGCCAGCCACTTCTTTCTGAATTCACTTCCCACTGTCCAACCAGACCTTTCTATCCCCGTGGGGGCCTTTATTTTTGCCATTCCGTCCTATGTCCTGTAGAGACTGCAGTTGCTGTCTTGAACCACCAGGTGGTGACCGTGCTTCGAAAAGTCAAAGCCTGTGGTATTATTGGGAGCTAGGCTTTGGAGATGGAGAAGGCAATGACAACCCACTCCAGTACTCTTGCCTGGCAAATCCCATGGACGGAGGAGCTTGGTGGGCTGCAGTCCATGGGGTCGGTAAGAATCGGACACGACTGACCGACTTCACTTTCCCTTTTCACTTTCATGCATTGGAGAAGGAAATGGCAACCCACTCCAGTATTCTTGCCTGGAGAACCTCAGTGACAGGGGAGCCTGGTGGGCTGCCATCTATGGGGTCGCACAGAGTTGGACACGACTGAAGTGACTTAGCAGTAGCAGGCTTTGGAGCCGAGGAGCCTGGTAGGCTGCAGTCCATGGGGTCTCTAAGAGTCAGACACGACTAAGCGACTTCACTTTCCCTTTTTGCTTTTATGCATTGGAGAAGGAAATGGCAACCCACTTCAGTGTTCTTGCCTGGAAAATTCCAGGGAATGGGGAGCCTGGTGGGCTGCCATCTATGGGGGTCGCACAGCATCGGACACGACTGAAGCGACTTAGCTGCTGCAGGCTTTGTGACAGATAAGCACATTACATGCTATTTCTTTTAAACTTCAGACAATTCTGAGGAGTAAGTGCTATTATTGTTTTAAAGGATGAAAAACACTGAGGCTTAGCAAGTTTTAAGACAGTGTTCTCAGATGAGTGTATACACTGGGAAAAGTCAGTAGTACTTAGTGCTCATGATGGAGCCCTTCCTGTGTCTCAGGGGCCAGAATAATGTTTTAAAAACTCGATTTAATTGGTATCCTCAAATAACCTTACAGATCAGACCCTGTTGTTCCCCTCATTGTGTAGATAAGTTTGCTGGGGTTCAGAGAGGTTAACTGCTGTGTAGATGTGTCTGAGTAGGTGACAGCCCCAAGGCCAAGAGCAGAGGTTGCTTATACTTCAAGTTTTGGGGGGAAACTGAGTGCGGGGGGAGGGTTGTCTAGGTCCCTGTTCTCTGTTGGAGAAGTCGGGTCTCAGGAAGGAAGAATCCCCAACCTCCCACAAGCAGGACACAGTCAATTTTGACCTCAGATCCCACCACTGGCCGTGACTCAGGGATATGACCCACTGTGGGGTGTGGCTTGGTTTTCTCATCTACAAAAGAGAGGTTTGGACTCCCTCTACATAAAGCTTCTCAATACAAATGCTTTGCAGGGTTGGCCAGGTGACAAAAACGAATGACCTGCGTCAGGCAGGGAGTGTGGGAAACTGGTGGACACACAGCTTAGCTAGTTGTCATGCTGAAATGTGGGTTGATTGTTGCAAGATCCCCTGATTTTCCAGGAGAATATAGAAATCTAGAAGTTTAGGGTTTGGTTGCTTTTTGTGTGTAAAATCTCTTTTTAAAATGTTGGCAATGGATTCAAAGCTTAAAAAACTGCAGATTAACACACACACACACACACCACACACACACACACCCCCACACACACACCCACCCTGTGAACTGTATTTGGCTGACAGCCCCTGAAACTGGGCTTGAAAGTTTCAAGCCTGGGCTTGTAGTCCCTCCAGTTCTAGGCTTCTCTCATTCCTTGAGCTTGAAGAGCCATGGTGCTGGCCACGGAGAATTGAGGAAGGAGAAGAAGTAGGAGGAGCACTTGTATGGGAGGTTGCCCCGGGGCTCCAGCTCCTCTCAGCGGGGCTCTTAGTCCAGCAGTTCTGCTATGGTCAGTTTCTGTATCATCTGGGAGCTTGGTGACTCTTTCCAAGCCAGGATGGTCCTAAAGCTGGGTAAAACCTGGGCCTCTGAGAGCCTGGGGAGCCCTCCAGATGGTTCTGACACACACCTGAGTGAGAACGTTGTCCTGGAGCAGTGGTTGTTAGCAGCACTGGCTGCATGAGAGAATCACCTGGGGAGCTTTTAGGCTCAGCCCTGCCCAGGGCCAATTAAATCAGATGTTCTGAGTAGGGGGAGGCTTTGGCCTTTCAAACAGCCCCCCAAGGATTCTTACGTGCACCCAGGGATGCGACCTGCTGACCTGGATCAATGCTCCCAGTCAATGCTTTTCACACTTTTAAAGTGCTGGAGGGTCACCTCTGGGATCTTACTTAAAATACAGGTTCTGAGTCAGGTCTGGGGCTGGAACTGAGATTGTGCATTTTAAGGAGGCTCCCAGGTGATGCTTCTGCTGTTTCTCTGGGGACCGCTCTGTGAGTAGCAAGGGTCTGGGATGGTGTTTTCCAAACTTCCCAGACAGTAAGAATCACTTATTCTTAATTCATATATACATTCTGTGGAGATAAATGAAGAGCACACGAATGAGAAAAGACAAAGACTATTTATTTAGAACTTGCTCTAGGGAAAGAGTCAGCCACTATCACTTGAGTTTTGGCAGCGACTCAAAGGCAAGTGGAGGAGAAGGAAAGCTTTGTAGTGAAAAAAAGGGAAAGCTTCAGGTGTGGCCTGATTGGAGATGATTGGCTTGGAGAAACCAGGGGCGGGGCCAGCTAGAAGTGTTGCATGCTGTGATTGGCTAGGGGAGTATTTGGCTTTCTCTGGTTGGCCCTAAGTCCTGGTTCTTTTGGGCTAAGGGCTACAGGGTTTGCTGTTTAGTTTCCTGGGCTGGATGCTGAAGACAATGGGTCAGAGTTCTATTTTATGTACAGTCTGCCTATTGTTCATTTGTATATTTAATCTCTCAATTCCTGGCTTTTCCCTGGACTGATTCAAAAGTTCTGAGTTGGGGCCTGGGAATCTCCAGGTGATTCTTATCATCAGGAAAGGGCGGGGTGGAAATGAAAACCGTGTAAATTAGAGTTGCCTGGGGACACAAGTTAACAGTAGCTGCCCACCAGAATCTCTGGGCTGTGGTGAGGAAATCTGTATATTATTTATTCCAGAGTACAAAGCATCTTAAAACATAGTGACTTAAAAAAATAATGGTTCAGTATTTCTCATGTTTTGTGTGTTGACTGGGACCTCCTCAGTTCAAAGACCTTGGAGCCCTAAGACAATTGTGGGAGATCTTCCCAAGTCTAAAATGTGCGCTTTAAAAAAAAAAACACAAAAACTATTTTTGGCAGCGTTGGGTTTTCGTTGCTGCATATGGGCTTTCTCTAGTTACAGTGAGTGGGGGCTACTCTTGTTGGGGTGCACAGGCACTTCTCATTGCAGTGGCTTCCCTTGTTGTGGAGCAGACTCGAGGCACGGGCTTCAGTATTTGCAACTCATGGGCCCTAGAGCGCAGGCTCAGTAGTTGTGACTCACAGGCCTGGTTGCCCTGCCACACAGTGTGTTCTTTAGGAAGGAAAATTTGTAAGTACTAGGCAGTCACCAATGAATTAGTTTGAAGTAAGCTCTAAACTGTATTTTAGCAGGTTTCAAATATCAAAGCGTAGTGATTCCAACATTGTAGAGCATTTATCCTCCAATTAAAAATAAATAACATGTTTTTAAAGTGTAATGATTCCATGGACTCCACGAGGGAGTTGTTTGTTTTTTGTTTTAATACTATGATGCAAGCAGATTCAACCAGTCCATTCTAAAGGAGATCAATCCTGGGTGTTCATTGGAAGGACTGATGTTGAAGCTGAAACTCCAATACTTTGGCCACCTGATGCAAACTGCTAACTCATTTGAAAAGACCCTGATGCTGGGAAAGATTGAGGGCAGGAGGAGAAGGGAACGACAGAGGATGAGATGGTTGGATGGCATCACTGACTCAATGGACATGGGTATGGGTGGACTCAGGGAGTTGGTGATGGACAGGGAGGTCTGGCATGCTGTGGTTCATGGGGTCGCAAAGAGTTGGACACTACTGAGGGACTGAACTGAACTGAAGTGACTACAGGTATTTTTTTAACTATAGGTTAATTGCATGAAGACAGCTCAGGTGGGAGTGGTGTAAACGTTTGGAGTTTTTGAAAGACAAGAGGTTGTGAGAAGGCACATTTCAAATAAGTAGTGATAATGATAGCTCATGTTTATTTACTATTGCCACACACTGTTCTAAACATTTTATGTATTTAATCCTCTTTTGATATTCATGATAACCTTATGAATTAGGCCCCATTTAACAGATAAGGAAACTAAAGCAAGAATGATTCATTTGCCAGAACTCTTCTCTGGTGGCTCAGATGGTAAAGAATCCGCCTGCAATGTAGGAGACCCAGCAGTGTTTGATCCCTGGCTCAGGAAGATCCCCTGGAGAAGGGAAAGGCTAGCCACTCCAGTATCCTTGCCTGGAGAATTACATGGACAGAGGAGCCTGGCAGGCTATAGTCCATGGGGTCACAAAGAGTCAGACACTACTGAGCAGCTAACACATGGAAGTCCATGGAAGTCATACAGTTAGTAGGTGGAGAAGCCAGAGTTTGAACCCAGGCGTTCCGAAGCTATGCTGTGTACACTCAAATATAGTGTACACGTTGTATACAGGCTAATAAGAGGAATTAGTGCTGTCTGAAACTCCAGGTGTAGCGTCTCTCATTACATGCTTCATGGATTATAGGAAAGAGGCTACTTTCCTATAAGCAGCCTGGCCTTGTTGGATTAGATAAGCAGTTTTGTCAGGCCAGAAAGGACTGATTAGGGGTCTCAGTCTCCCAAAGAAAATTACCTCCTGTCGTTGTCCAGTCGTCAGCCAGAAGGAAGTTGACCCTCTAATTCTCTCTTCTCTGCCCAGTGCCCTGTAATTGTCCGAACACACCTAGGGCCGGCTCAACAGTCTAGAGCTGGTAAAAATAAAACTCCAGCGAGAAAAGCCACATCATCAGTTGCTATGCCAACCTGTGCTGTACCTAAGTCTATCTTCTGGGGGATGTTGAAGTAGAAAAGGTTCTGGAGGCTAAGCTGTGGGGCGGGGCGTTCAGAATCTCCCTTGATGGATTTTGAGTAGAGTCTGCCTGAAATAGCCTTCAGAGGCTTACACTGCCTTTGGGATAAAGTCTCCTGCTTAATGTGGCTGGCACCCCTCCCCTGCGCTCTGGCTTCCTCTCACTCCCTTTCTTCATCATGGCTTCTACTCCCGCGGCACTGAACAAATTCTGTTCTTCGTTTCCTTGTTCTCCATCACCTCCAAGCCTTTCCACAGATTGATTTCAGCTCGGGCTCTGTTCCCTTCCTCTCTCCTCTGCTTGAGTCATCCTCTGGCTTCACTTTACGTCTCTTGGAGAACCTGTGCATTTCAAGAACTGTGAGGGGTCTTAAGTTTTGCCATCCTTGCAAGCTAACCTGTGAGCGTGGCTTCATAGCCTTGAGCAGAAGACGCGAGACACCTGGGTCAGAGAGAGGGGGCAGTTTATCACTCAGAGCAATAGCAGAGCCCAGAGTATCATCATTTTGCTCGGTTTCCTGAGCCCTGTTCCCCCAGGGTGATGGGAAGAGGGCCAAGTGACAATGTGCACCCAGTGGGCTGCATTACAGGAGAGGAACCTGGAGCTTAGGGAGCCTGATTCTTTTATACTGGGCCATGTGCCGGCCTATACATGGCTCAGGGGGGAGCTATTATCTCTATCTTCCAAGGCTGTTTTCTGTATGAATATCCTTGGAAAGCAAGCCTAGGACAAAGGTGATCAGGACCTTTGCATAGAAACACACAAGATCTATGGAGCATTGTGTCCCAGTCACTCTAGGTTTCATGTCATCTCCTTGGTCCTCCAAGTTAGCTTCCTCTCAACTATACTTCCACTGAGGGGGACCTTCCTTTATTCCTCCTTCGCCAGGTCTACACCAGTTCCTTTGTGGTAACTTCTCATAGAACTGGGTTTTGTCTTTCAGAGCACTTACCTTGGCCTGCAATTATATGCTCATTACTGAGACGATTAGATTAACATCAACTTCCCATTACGCTAAATGCTTCAAGAGGGGCAGATCTGTCTATTTTCACAACGGTATCTGTGCTATACAGCACAATGCTTAGCACACAGTGGGACGTGAGTAAATGTTTATTGAGTGAATGGGGCTATTGCAATAAATAGAATAAAATCAGGAGGCCCGGAGAGGTGAGGTGATCTATCCAAGGTCCCAGAGTTCACCTCAGGCAACTGGACTCAGAATGCCCTGCTGGCAACCCATTTCCTTTCATGGACACTTAGCCAGATTCTATCTTCACACAGTGGTGGGCTGCTGACTGGGTGGAGCGTTGGGAGGAAGGGGTGACTTACGCATGCGTGAATAGTATCTGGTTCTTTTTGGCTGTAAGAGTCCTCCTGGCTGTTCTTGCTCTGGGCTCCATTGAGAGACAGAGTTAGGTTAAGACTATTAGACGTCTAAGAGGTAGTTTAGTTAAGTGTTTCAGAACCAAGAATATTGTAAAAAATATCCCCTAATTCTTGCCCTCCTGTGTCCCTGACCTTGGGTAGTCCCCTCCCACACTGACTGTGGGAGGGCCTTGTAACTTGCTCTGGCCAATGGCGCGTTGGCAAACAGGACACAAGCTAAAGCTCAAAACACCCTTGCTTATCCGGATCCTCCCCTCGCATCCATCTCGGGATCCCTGTGGCCATCCACCTCCACGTGAATAGGGGTAGCCGGCTGCATGATTAGTAATGCACAGCCAAGCCATCCCCATCACCCCAGCTGACTTGCATCCAACTACCAGCCATCTAGGTGAAGCTGTCCTAGACATCCAGCCCGGGCTGAGCTGCCAGCTGACCACAGAGATCAGCTGAGCTGGCCCAACCAGAAGTATCAGCCTGCCAAGCCACAGAACTATGAGAAGTAATAAGCGGGTGGTATTTAAAGCCATTCGGTTTGGGACCATTTGTTATGTAGCAAAATCTAACTGATACAACTGTGGGCATAATTTGTTTAGATTGAAATCCTAGTCTTACGATTTAATAGTTTAACCTGAGAAAAATTCCTTAATCTCTCTGTGCCTTAATTTCTTCGTCTGTAAAATGAGTGTAAAAATAGATCATGTGACTTTAAATGTTACATCATTAAATGTATTATCATCTAAAAAACTCTCAGAATGGGGACTGGTACACAGTAAGTGCCGGAGAAGGCAATGGCACCCCACTCCAGTACTCTTGCCTGGAAAATCCCATGGACAGAGGAGCCTGGTGGGCTACAGTCCATGGGGTCACTAGAGTCGGACACAACTGAGCAACTTCACTTTCCCTTTTCACTCTCATGCATTGGAGAAGGAAATGGCAACCCACTCCAGTGTTCTTGCCTGGAGAATCCCAGGGACGGGGGAGCCTGGTGGGCTGCTGTCTATGGGGTCGCACAGAGTCGGACACGACTGAAGCGATTTAGCAGCAGCAGTCGCAGCAGCAACAGCGCACAGTAAGTGATAAGAGGAGCTATTTTATAATTAATAGATTATGGTTTCTACTATTCAACCTACATGTAATTAAAACAAAAATTTTTTTTTAAATTAATGCCAATGTCTACCAAGTTTGTTTCGAAAGTATTGAACACCAACTGCAATCAGTATTCCGCACCCCTCACACTGTGTGCACCCTCTGATGCTTTTGCCCTAAGTGTATTCTGATCTGGGGGAACCTCAGCTGAGAACCCCTGGGTGGAAGGATTCTCCCTGTCTCTGGGCAGACATTAAGAAGGCTGGAGCCGGCTTCCTCCCCGCAGTGGCTGCTGCATTTCAGCAGCCTTCATCTGTATTCCAGCCAGGGAGTGACAGCACAGAGCCAGAAATTCAAATGCATATTTGAGACCCCATGAAGCCTGCTCTCCAGACCATGATCTGTAGGGGGGGCAGAGCCCTTCCGGCTGCCCTGGGCCTCTGCCCTCCCTCCTCAGGGCCATGCTCATCAGAGGGGGAGCTCGGCTAATGGGGGCGCTCATTGCCCAGCCAGGACCCCGCACAAGCTCTGCATGCACAGCCTCACAGGGGCCCAAAGGGTTACCGAGACCAGGGCCTTTGCCTGCTTCCCCAGCTGCAGAAGCTGCTGCAGGTCTATTTCTTTAACAAATTGCCACTGAATGGTATTAAAAGAGCGACGGAGCCACCTCCCTGACCCTCGTATTGTGTGACATCACGAAATCATCCCATGGGGGTGTGTCATTGTGAACAGTAATCTCTCCTTGAGCCCTTTGGTTTACATCCAGCTCACTGTCACTTACTTTCCCAGCCCCCAGTGTCCTGAAATGCTTGACAGAACAAGATATTAAAGTATAAGGGAAAAGATGCAGTGCTGAAAGGACCACTACAGACTCTTCCAGCTTTTTTCAGCCTTTTATTTTATGCTGTTTTCCTCCTGGGCACACAGACCAGGGCCTAGGTAAGAGAGGCAGAGAATGATTTAGAACACAGGCTTTGAGGGCAAACAGATCTATGTCTGGGTCCCAGTGGAGTCAGGCACTGGCCTTCTGAGCTTGGAGGTGCCCTTCACCTTGACACACCTCAGCTTCATCAGCTGTACGGTGAGGGAGACGTTCATTCCTATTGGATAGAATTGTTTGAGGATTAAAAGAAATGAGGCAAGTTTCCTTTGCCAAACTTCACATGCTTCTCTAAGATTCTGGAACACTTACTGGGTGCGCTTCCCTCCCCCATCTCTGCCTGATGAAACTACTTCATTCGATACAGGAAGACAGGAGAAGATCCAGGATGGAGGCTGATCACCCCAGCCACAGTAACAGAGCCATTCTCAGATTGGTCCCCCAGTATCCAAGCCCTTGACTTGTTGCTCCATCTGCCCCAGCTAAGAGGAATCTCTCCATGTCAACATGGGGCTGGCCTTCCCAGCATTGACTGCCAGGGCTAGACACTGTTCTGAGGGTGGCTGATGCATCCTTGCTGTCAGGAATTTCATCTGTGACATACAGTTTCAGCCAAAGTGATCAAACTGCATTTAGAGTGGTTATCACGTTGAGTAGGGGTCCTGTGAGGGAGGGCTATGTGTCATAAGGTTGAGACAGTTGTGCAGCAAAAGGGATTGTAATATAGGGGAAAGAAAAGGAATAGATGATGAAAACATGGTGGGAAGCACCAAGAGAGGCAGACAGCGAGGGGAAGGCAGATCTCAGGATGCGGCGAGCGAGCCTGGTCCAAGATGCTCACTTGGAAAGTGTTTATGCTGTACTGAAGGGGCGAGAAGAAACATTTGCAGCTTCTTCAGGTTTTGCTCACCCCCTGCGTCCCTGCTTCACTGAGGCAGGCCTAACTATGACTCCTGAGCTAGGATTTCTGGAAGACTTGGACCGCTTAAACCCCTCAGGGATTCTAAATAAACCTCTGACTTTTCTGTGGGCTATGTATGACCTCTTTGTGTAGCTTGGGCTACACAGCATGGTGGCTGGGTTCTGAGAACGGGCATCTCAAGGGTAAGTGTTTATAAGATCCAAGCAGAAGCTGAGAGATTTCTTATGACCTAGATTCAGAAGACTCAGATCACCATTTTTGCCTGTATCTTAGATGGTAAAGAATCTGCCTGCAATGCAGGAGACCCGGCTTCTATCCCTGGGTCAGAAAGATGCTCTGGAGAAGAGAATGGCAATCCACTCCAGTATTCTTGCCTGGAGAATCCCATGGACAGAGGAGCCTGGCGGGCCACAGTCCATGGGGTCACAAAGAGTCGGATATGACTGAGCGACTAACACTCCCACTTTATTGGTCAAGCAAGTTATTAAGAGCATTCCAGATTCAAGAGCAGGGTAATCAACGGAAGGGAGTGCCAAGGAGTCTGTGCTCATCTTTAATTCATTATAGAAGCCAACCCAAGCAAGTATGAAAATGTCAGCATCTCAGCTGAGATGACAAGTGTGCATGGATGCTGGGTTGGGTTATTTTTAGGACAGATGGGGCTAAAAGGTCAGGGAGAAGGGGGGCATGAAGGTGGGATCCAAAGGCTCCTTAGTCCTCTGTCATTGTCATCAGCTTGTCAATAATTTGGCTAATATTTACTGACTGCTTTCTATGTGCTAACTGGTATACACAACAGTTCAATGGGGTAGTGACTATTATTGTCCCCATTTCAAGGAGGAGACACTGAGCCACAGAGACACTAAAGTAATTAAGTCAAGATCATGCAGCATGCAAGCGATAGAGCTGGACTTGGAAAAAAGGAATCTAGTTCTAGAACCCATGTTTTGAGTCACTGCCCTACACAACTTCACATTATTGCCCAAATAGCCACCACTGAGCCCCTACTATGGCCCCTGTTTCAAGTTCTTTGTTATCTTGTGTGCGTGCTCGGTCGCTTCAGTCATGTCATGTTGCCATGCCGTCCTCCAGTGGATCTTCCTGATCCAGGGGTCAAACCCACAAATCCTGCATTGCAGGTGGGTTCTTTACCACTGAGCCACCAGGGAAACCTNTGGCCCCTGTTTCAAGTTCTTTGTTATCTTGTGTGCGTGCTCGGTCGCTTCAGTCATGTCATGTTGCCATGCCGTCCTCCAGTGGATCTTCCTGATCCAGGGGTCAAACCCACAAATCCTGCATTGCAGGTGGGTTCTTTACCACTGAGCCACCAGGGAAACCTGTGGACATGAGGAACATGGCTGGAACACAGCTCTGGGATCCCATAGTGGTTATGAGTTCAGTTCAGTCGCTCAGTCGTGTCCGACTCTTTGCGACCCCATGAATCGCAGCACTCCAGGCCTCCTTGTCCATCACCAACTCCTGGAGTTCACTCAGACTCACATCCATCGAGTCAGTGATGCCATCCAGTCATCTCATCCTCTGTTGTCCCCTTCTCCTCCTGCTCCCAATCCCTCCCAGCATCAGAGTCTTTTCCAATGAGTCAACTCTTCGCATGAGGTGGCCAAAGTACTGGAGTTTCAGCTTCAGCATCTTTCCTTCCAAAGAACACCCAGGACTGATCTCCTTCAGAATGGACTGGTTGGATGTCCTTGCAGTCTAAGGGACTCTCAAGAGTCTTCTCCAACACCACAGTCCAAAAGCATCAATTCTTCAGCACTCAGCTTTC
>SJYA01002948.1:0-10670 GCA_006410615.1 Neotragus moschatus | reverse complement strand
CTTTTCTTAAAAACTCTAGATAAAATTGGAATAAAGGTGTAGCTCCTTAATATAATGAAGAATTTCTACCTTAAAATACTTGATTAACTTAAAGGAAAAATATTAATACTAGAAATAATCTCATATAGTCAAGGGCAAAAAGAGATCCCTATTATGGTTTCCATGTCATCAATATTTAACATTGCCTGTTTTTCAAAACTGCTTTTCAAAAATAATATCTAGTCAAACATGGCCTTACACATGGGCTCTTCTCTGGGCATGTTAAATTTGGCGGCTCTTCAAGCCTAGTTTTAAAACGTCAACATTTGAATTACAAAAGTTATATGTGCCTGTTGAAATAATTCAAACAACTGATATGAGTCAAGCATTAAAGTAAAATCAACAATCTTTTCTTCCTCTATACACACTAATTATCCCTAATAAACACTATTGAAAATTGGGGGTGGGAGAGGAATGGGTTGGGAGTTTGGGATCAGCATTTGCAAACTATTATATATAGGATGGATAAACAACAAGGTCCTATTGTATGGCACAGGCAACTATATTCAGTATCCCATGATAAGCCACACTGGAAAACAATATGAAAAAGAATGCATATTTATTTATTTCTGTATAGCAGAAATTAATTCAACATTGTAAATCAACTATACTTCAATAAGCTAATTTTTTTAATGTATGTCTTCCATATTTTCCTTTGCTTTCATAGACATCTAGAAACATATGAGTACTTACAGTTTTTTTTTTTTAAACTTTTATTGGAGTATAGCCGCTTTGCAATGCTGTTAGCTTCTGCTGTCTAGCAAAGTGAATCAGCTATCTGTATACATAAATCCCCTCTCTTTTTGGGTTTCCTTCCCATTTGGGGTACCACAGTGCACTGAGTAGAGCTCCCTGTGCGATGAAGTAGGTTTTCATTAGTTATCTATTTTACACCTAGTAATTATTACTATTTACACCTAGTAATATATACATGTCAACCCCAATCTCCCAATTCATCCCTTCACTTTTAAAAGGGTTTCTTCCAAAAGTGGGGAATACAAAATATATTGCTCTTCAGGCTGCCTTTTTTCAGTTACCAGCTCATCACATACATTCTTCCAGTTAATACAAAATACTCTACGTGATTCAACTGATATTCAGTCATTATTAAGTGTAGTGGCTGAGTGCTAAGTGGAGGAGTGGAAAAGGAGGACAATTCACATTAGTCTTAGGCCTCTCTCTTTGTGCCCCAACAATTCAGCTCTGACCCTGAACTTGCATGCCCACTGAGCAAAATAACATCCCTGTAGTTATTTGGAGCTACCTTTCCCAGACAGTGGTTTAATGCCCATCTATTTGGTCCTTAATATGCCTCTTTGAAGTGTTTCACTCCTCCTCTACGAATGGCTCATCAGCATATTCCTTCCAGCCATACATGAACTTCTCCTTGAGAGGAATTTTGGTGAATACAACGTTCAGTAACACTTGAGTCCTCCACTGACGCTGTGACTGATGCCTCAGTTGAGTGTTTAGGCGTCTTGTCCTACAATCTAGTTCTGAATCTACTATTGGTCAAGGGGTGAGGAAATGAGCCCTCATGCATGGTATGTGAAAGTTGGCACAATATTTGGTAGAAGTAGGAAGGGGAAGCTGGACTGGGAGAGTGGAAGGCCCTGGGATGATGTGAAACTACTTTCAGTCACTAGACGGCAACAACCCACTCCAATATTCTTGCCTGGAGAATCCCAGGGACAGAGAAGCCTGGTGGGCTGCCATCTATGGGGTTGCACAGAGTCAGACACAACTGAAGTGACTTAGCAGCAGCAGCAGCAGCAGCAGCAGATACCCCAAAGTCCAGATTAGCCCTGTCTGTTTAGCACAGTGGGTTTTAAAAATTGAATTAGCATTGAAATTTTGGTTATTTTATTTAAAAATCCAAATTTCTAGCTCCCTTTGAAAAAGAAAATCATAGGATTCTGATCTCAGGTCTCATATTTCTGTGTTGTTGTTCAGTCACTAAGTGGTGTCTGACCTTTTGTGACTCCATGGACTGCCGCACGCCAGGCTTTCTTGTCCTTCACTCTCTCCCAGAGTTTGCTCAAACTCATGTCCATTGAGTCGTTGATGCCATCCAATCATCTCATCCCCCTGTTGTCCTCTCCTCCTCCTGCCCTCAATATTTCCCAGCATCAGTGTCTTTTCAAATGAGTCAGCTCTTCACATCAGGTGGTCAAAGTATTGGAGTTTCAGCTTCAGCATTGCTTCTTCCAGTGAATATTCAGCGTTGATTTCCTTTAGGATTGACTAGTTTGATCTCCTTGCTGTCCTAGGGACTCTCAAGAGTCTTCTCCAACACCACAGTTCAAAAGCATCAGTTCTTGGGTGCTCAGCCTTCTTTATGGTTCAACTCTCACATCCAAACATGACTACTGGAAAAACTATAGTTTTGACTAGGTGGACCTTTGTTGGCAAAGTGATGTCTTTGCTTTTTAATATGCTGTCTAGGTTTGTCATAGTTTTCCTTCCAAGGAGCAAGTAAGTGTCTTTTTATTTCATGGCTGCAGTCACTATCTGCAATGATTTTGAAACCAAAGAAAATAAAATGTCACTGTTGCCATTTTCCCCCAATCTATTTGCCGTGAAGTGATGAGACAAGATGCCATGATCTTTGTTTTTTGAATGCTGAGTTTTAAGCAGCTTTTTCACTCTCCTCTTTCACCTTCAAGAGGCTCTTTAATTCCTCTTCCCTTTCTTCCATTAGAGTGGTATCATCTGCATATCTGAGGTTGTGGATATTTCTCCTGGCAATCCTGATTCCAGCTTGTGATTCATCCAGCCTGGCATTTCACATGATGTACTCTGCATAGAAGTTAAATCAGTGAGGTGACAATATACAGCCTTGACATACTCCTTTCCCAATTTTTAATGAGTCTGTTGTTTCATGACCAGTTCTAACTGTTGCTTCTTGACCTGCAAACAGTTTTCTCAGGAGGCAGGTAAGTGGTCTGGGATTCCCATCTCTTTAAGAATTTTCCAGTTTGTTGTGATGCACAGAGTCAAAGACTTTACCATAGTCAATGAAGCAGAGTAGATGTTTTTCAGGAATTCTCTTGCTTTTTCTATGATCCAACAGATGCTGGCAATTTGATCTCTGGTTTCTCTGCCTTTTCTAAATACAGCTTGTACATCTGGAAGTTTGGTTCATGTACCATTGAAGCCTAGCTTGAAGGATTTTGAGCATTATCTTCTCAGCATGTGAAATGAGCGCAATTGTGTGGTAGTTTGAATATTCTTTGGCATTGCTCTTTTGGGGGATTGAAATGAAAACTGACCTTTCCCAGTCCTGTGGCCACTCTTGAGTTTCCCAAATTTGCTGACATATTGAATTCAGCACTTTAACAGCATCATCTTTTTGGATTTTAAATAGCTCAGCTGGAATTCCATCACCTTAACCAGCTTCGCTTGTTGAATTGCTTTCTAAGACCCACTTGACTTCATACGCCAAAATGTCTGGGTCTAGGTTTGTGACCACACCATCGTGATTATCCAGGTCCAACATTTTGTGTATAGTTCTGTGTGTTCTTGCCACCTCTTCATAATCTTTTTCACTTCTGTTAGGTCCTTACTGTTTCTTTATTGTGCCCATCTCTGCAGGAAATGTTCCCTTGGTATCTCCAGTTTTCTCAAAGAGATCTTTAGTCTCTCCCATTCTGTTGTTTTCCTCTATTCTTTGCATTGTTCATTTAAGAAGGCATTCTTATCTCTCCTTGCTATTCTCTGGGATTCTGCGTTCAGCTGGGTATATTTTTCCCTTTCTCCTTTGCTTTTTGCTTCTCTTCTTTTCTCAGCTATTTGTAAGGCCTCCTCAGACAAAGGATGAGGCCTCCCCCTCCTTGCCATCTTGTATTTCCTTTTCATTGGGATGGTTTCGGTCACTGCCTCCTGTACAATGTCATATCCCTCCATTACAACAATTTTCAGGCGCTGCTCTCATCCTTCAGTTCACCTACAATTTCCAGGCTCAGGCCTTGTACACAATTGCCAAGAACAACTGCACACATTGTGAACTACACAGGTTCAGAGGGTGTCATTCCCATAGACTAAGATGAATGTTATACCCTGGAATTATGTGATGTGGTGATACTAACCCTGTTTTTACTTGCATTTTAGATCTCTGAATTAGGAGTTTTGACATCTAATGGGAAATTTACGCAAAAGCTGTATTTAAGAAAATCACAGATGACTTGCATCTCCATATATTAGCTGGGCTTATTTTCGGCTGGTGGCATTATGACTCAGTTCTATCCTCTTTGTGATTTTTCACGTTTTCTGATTTTTCTGCAAGAAACATTATTCTGTCTTTAATCAGAGAACTGGGCAAACAACAATAAATGTTACATTAAGAAAAAAGTAAACGAGGTGTCTTGAGATTCTGGCAGGAAGGAGAGCAGACACCAGCATTTACTTGCAAGTGAGAGGCTGGAAGCAAGTGATGAGAGGATTTCTAATGAGGCCAGGAGTCCAGGGACTGTGTTAGAAGGGGACTGTGATTACCATCTGAATCTAACAGTCTTCTTTAGAAATTACTCAGTGCACGGTGTCCTGGGAACGCAGGGAGACGTGGAAACCAGCACAAGAGCAGGGTATGTTGCCCTAGGAATGAGGATTGAGGTTTCTTGCCTTTTCTTTCTTCTCTCTTGGTGAAAGGAAGTGAACATAGGCTCTGGGCTTGGGAGAAGCTTGATTAATTGCCAAGTTGTGGCTAGTGAATAAAAGTTCAATCAGAATTGTGCTTGCTAATGAAATCCAAATGCTGGAGCAGGAAACTGGCAGAAGCAGCCTTGTTTTCTGAAAGTACAGACCAGGAAGCTGGAAAGGGTGGTGCTGGAGAGAGTGAACAGCTGTTCCCCTGGGCTGGAAGTGCTGTGGGCGAGAGTGCTTTCACTATAGCAAGGGCAGAAACAAATTGTATTCAAGCCTGTGAGCTGTAAACCCTTTGGTACTTCCAAGACCTCATCTGTAAAATGAAGGTAAAATACCATCTTCACAAAGTTATTACAAGAATGAAGTGGTATGACATAAAGTTCCTTTGTTTTTCCTTTTTCTCAAGCTAATTCAACATGTCAAGCACTTATAGAGAAAGTACCTGCAGAAGCCAGGGTATCACGTGGGTTCTGTAGGGAGCTGTAGACAGATTGTACAATATAGCACCATGTTCTTTACGTGTATAACTTATTTTAATATCACCATGATCCCATGAGATGAATATCTTTATAATAACTTTGTTTTTAATTTTTCATTTGGAAACGATTTTAAATTCACAGAAAGTTGAAAAAAAAAATAGTGTAGAAAATTCCTATGTACCCTTCATCCAGTTTCACCTAATATTAACATCCTACATAATCACTGTTTGAGTCTCAAAACCAAGAAATTAACATCAGTACAGTTCTGTCAAATTTCCCCTAATGTTAGTCAAAGTGAAAGTGAAAGTTACTCTGTCGTGTCCAACTTTCTGCGACCCCATGGACTATACAGTCCATGAAATTCTCCAGGGCAAAATACCGGAGTGGAGTAGCCTTTCCCTTCTGCAGGGGATCTTCCCAACCCAGGGATCAAACCCAGGTCTCCTACATTGCAGGTGGGTTCTTTACCAGCTAAGCCACAGGGAAGCCCATTGTTAGTCAATGTTTCTCTGAATGCCCTTTTTCTGTTTCAGAATCCAGTCCAGGAATCCCACATTGCGTGTAGTTGTGTCTCTTGAATTTCTAAGTTACAGATATTCTGAGGGATTTTGGTTGCATCCATCTTGAGCAAGGAGTGAGGAAAGGTCATTTGATATGAGAAGGATCCACATAGCAAGCTTCATCTGAGATTAGATCAGTGTTGCTCAAAATGCTCCTTCTACCACTAGACATTAAGTTTACCTGTAGTGACCATGCAGATCCCAGAGGACCAGTTCAGACCTTCAAAATCAGCTTCTTTGGAGGTAGATCTCAGAAATCTGCATTGTAACTCGTTTCCCAGTGCTTTTATGCACATTAAAGTCTGTAACCTAAAAAGAGGAATGTATAGGGAGGAGAGGAAGGAAACAGTGTTAACCATTTGCACGTCTGCACGCTCAGTCACTCAGTTGTGTCAACTCTTTGAAACCCCATGGACCGTAGCCTGCCAGGCTCTTCTGTCCATGGGTTTTCCCAGGCTAGAATACTGGAGTGGGTTGCCATTTCCTTCTCTAGGGGATCTTCCCAGCCCAGGGATCGAACCCGTGTCTCCTGCTTGGCAAAATACCAAGCAGAAGCTGAATTATCAGTCTGGGTCCTGGAATAAAGATAACTTGGAGCAGAGCTTCATTCAACCCAGGTGGAAAGTGTGGAGTGAGCAAGAAACACCCTTTGCTGTGTTAAGCCTCTGAGAATTGAGGGTTGTTACTGCAGCGGAACCTAACCCATTCTGATTGGTGGCAACTAATGTGAAACTAACTCACCTGGTTGCCTGTTCAGGTAACTATCAGGAGATTTCCTTTGATTTGCCTAAGGGAATTTTTGACATAATTTTTAGTTTCTTTGAAACATTTTCTGAATGTGTATTAGTTTATTCTCACGAACATCTTTTTTTTTTCTTCTGTCTGCTGAATAATCTTTCTTTAATGTGTATGTTTATCCCAATAAATATTTTCAGACTTGCATTATTTCATACAGGACTTACCAGATTCATCCCTTTTGATTATTTGTCTCCTCTTGATTTTTTTTTATGTGTGTGTGTGTGTGTGCTGTGCATGCCTGAGTGCACTCCATGAGCTAAACTAAATTAATATGTAGCCTGCATTCTCTCCTGTTTAAGAAGGCACTGGCATTTTGACAGCAAGGATGAAGACACAAGATAGATGGGTTGAAAATTATATTGAATTCCACTCTATTTTTCAAAATACTTAATTCATAAAGGAATCCGGGGACTCTGAGAAACAATGATACATATAACCTTACCACCAAATGTATGTATTACTAAATTATAAAACTTTGCAGAAAATATCATTGATGGCAAAAAGTCATTAAAGGGTTTGAACATCTATTCATTTAACAAATATTTATCAAGTGCCTGAAGCCTACCAGGGGGTACAGTAGGGAATGATGAGTGGCTGTCCCCATGGAGAGTTCATTAAGTCTAGATGGTTAGAGGCAGGATTTGAGGCCAGTGGTATGACTGAGCCATTTATTTCATCCTCTCTTTCTAGAGCCTCAGTTCTCCATTTGTAAGATAAGGCTGATCGTAATTCACACGACTGTTAGAAATGGCTGAACTCATGCATGTAAAATGACACACAACTGGCAGATAGCAAAATGTTTAAAGAGGGGTAGCCTTTTTGGCATTAGACACATTGGCTTAGAGTGAGGATACAGGGGCTTTGTACAGAGGTTCCTTTTTGCAGAGAAGTGTAGCAGTGAAAAAAGAAAGATGGTGGCACGGCCAAGGGTCATTTGCTTAGCTCAGGGCACTGAATTATGCTTAGGGGCAGAGGGAGAGTGAAAAAATATTGATGATTCAAGAGATGGGACCATCTGTGCAGCTAACTCTTGGAAAACCCAGGCTGGTGTGGAACCCAGGTTATAGGCAGACAAGTTAGATTCAGCACAAGAGGAGCAGCTGCTGCTTCTAAGGACCAATCAAACTAGAACGAGAGCAGGAAGGATTCCGCTAAGGATCACTAAGGGTCCTGAGCGCCAGGCGGAATTTGAGGGCTCTCAGTCGAAGGGGCCCTTGGTCTCTCTGGTGGGAGGACACTGATGTAGCCGCTCAAGGCGTCTGGGGAGAGGTTGGCTGAGTAAGGGCAGCCCTCCTCTGGCAGCCCTCCTTCGCTTCTCTCCCCTTTCACTATCCGTCTGTCTTGCATAATTGCCTGTTTAAATGTCTGTCTCCCTGCTAGACTCTAAGTACCTGTGACCCTCGGCCTCCAGCCCAGTTCCGTGTTCCTGGCCCAGAGCAAAAATCAATAAATGTCTGTGGAAAAACGCGCTGAATGAATGAGTAAATTTCTTTTGGTGGCCCCAAAGAAACAGTGACCAACTCCACCTGCAGGTGGCGCTAGCTGAACAGGCAGAGGAGAGTGGGAAGGGCATTTAGGAGCCAACATACCTGAGAAACAGGAATAGCCTGAAAGGCACTGGGGGCGGGGCTGGGGAAGGGGTGAAGGTTCTTTCACTTTAGCTGCTGGTAAACCAAGGCGTCCTTATGCAGCTGGCTTTTGAGGCTGAAGTGATGTCTTTTATCACAGTGTGGGTAAGACAAGAGTCTTTAGGTGATTAAGACCATTGACTTTGGAGGTGGACTATCCGAATTTAAATCCAGGCTGTGAAATACTGAGCAAGTCACTTAACTTCCTGGAGCCTCAGTTTTCCCTCTGAGACATGGGCATGATGATACTTGTACAGACTTCCTTCTAGAGCGGCTACAGAGGCGGAAGGGGAAGCAAGGGGCACTGGGCTGCATGGCACAGAGCAGGGCGCAGGCACCTAGTGGTGACCAGAGGGTTAGGGTCGGGCTTTGTGATCTAACTTACAAAGGTGAGTGAGCATCCTGCTCTGGTCCTGCCCACTCTGGCGGCGTGCGGGGCGGTTCCCCTGGGGCCCTGCCTCGCAGCTCCTGCAGCCTCTTCCGAAGATGGGGGAGCGGGAAGAAAAGATTCCGGGGCTTTCTAGACCCTTTACACACACACACCCCCACCCCGCCCTGATTGCGGGCTCGAAAGGAGGCTTCAGGGCTTGTGGGTCCGCGGCTTCCGCTGCTTCGCTCCTCCTCCTCCGCGCTGTGGCTCACAAAGTGGCCCTTTAAATGGTTTTTATAGCAGCGTAAAAGCGCCTGTGGGCGGTTGGGCCCCTCCTGTGACCTCGTAGCTGGTGGTAAATTGCCTCTCTTGGCAGAGGCGGCTGTGGGGAGCGGGCCAGGATCAATAGCTGAGCCCTGGGTCTGGGGAGGGGAGCGCTGGTATGCTGGGCCACCAACTCCCTGACTGCTGGCGCTGCCATGATTGAGGTGGGTGGGGAGGGTAGAGGGGTACGGGGGAGTGAGCCAAAGCAAAGACATGCCCTGGACTGCTGGACTGGACAGGCAGGGCTGAAGCCAGGCATCCTCAAAGCCTGCTTGTCCTCCAGGAGGCTGGGACCCCTGTACCCAGGAGCACTGCGGTTGGCAGGAGTGTGTTGCCTTAGGGTTGGTAGGAATGGAACTTGGATCTTGGGTCTAAAGGCAGCAGTAGTCCCCATTATGCCCTGTTCCCTGAAGGCAGGCAGGGACTGGTGTCAAGTTAGGAGACTGTCACAGTACCACAGAGGTTGCCAGCATCTGCCCTGGACGCAACAAGCTTAGGTGTATGATCCAAGCTGTGTCTCTCGCTACAGTTTTGGGTAAATGACGCATTTGGGTCTCAGGTTGCTCATCTGCAAAATGGAATTATTAGAGTAAGCTTCCTCAGGGTGACGCGCTCTTAAAGGTTTGGCACATACAGTTCACTCCCAGTCTGCTCTGGTCTGCATACCGTGCCCCACCTCCCTCCCCACCAAATTCATTGGTTGAAGCTGAAAGCCCAACGTGGTGGTGCTGGGAGATGAGACCTTGGGAAGGGTGATTAGGTCACGAGGGTGGAGCCCATGTGACTGGGATAAAAGAGGTCCCAGGAAGCTCTCTCAGCCCTTCTGCCATGTGAGGACAGAGCAAGAAGAGGACAGTCTATGAACTGAGAAGCTGGTCTTCAGCAGACACATAATCTGCTGGGTGCCTTGATCATAAACTTCCCAGCCTCCAGAACCATGAGGAGTAAATTTCTATCGTTTATAAGTCACTCCGTTCATGGTATTTTTGTTATAGCAGCTAAAGGGGCTGGGACAGTGACAGAGGAGCCTACAGTCTGTTGGGTCACAAGAGTCGGAGGAGACTTAGTGACTAACCCACCACCATAGCCATGCAGGCGTGATCACAGCAGTCTATCCTGCTAAGCCTCGATAACCTCGACTATTTTTCCAAGTACTAGCTATTCAGTCAAGGTTTGGTGCTGAAGATGAAACCTCCAGGCTGCCACTGACCTTGGGCCTTGCCAGCGCAAGGGCTTCAAGCGCCATCACAATTACACATTGCCTCACTGAAGAATGAATAACCCTGCAGTTATTGCAGATAAACATGTCCTAGGTTTCATTGCACTAGAGAAGTTTGCATCACCCAATATGTTGATAAATAAACGTTGCATATCTTCTCAGCCGTTATTTAGAGGAAGATAATATGTCTTGGAGACTTTTCATCTGCAGAATTTAGTAAATTGAACATTATCAGGGCGTGCTCATTCGCTCGGTCATGTCCAGCTCCTTTCAACTCCGTGGACTGTAGCCCGCCAAGCGCCTCTGTCCATAGAATTCTCCAGGCAAGAGTACTGGAGTAGGTTGTCATGACCTTCTCCAGGGGATCTTCCCAACCCAGGGACTGAAGCCAGGACTCCTGCACTGCAGGCAGATTCTTTACCATCTGAGCCACCTGGGAAGCCCCAAACATCATCAGATATTTATTTAAATGGAAAGTCTGGTGTATCGTTTGCCTGTTAGTATCAACTGTGATAAAGTAATAGCTCATCAGATCTTGAGAATCAGATGAGATAAACTACGGTAAGTACTTGGCACAGTACCTAGAACAGTGGCATTTGCTCAATAAAA
>SJYA01002947.1:0-51644 GCA_006410615.1 Neotragus moschatus | reverse complement strand
ATATATATATATATGTTATTTTTTACACATGAGAAAATTAGTTTTATACATGAGAAGTAAGGGCAAAGTAGTAACGTTACCTTGAACTCGGACACAGGGAAAAGAAGCAGTATGAAGCTCAAAACTTTTAGCATACATATCCTTTTATTTTGTCATATGTTTCAATTCTTTTTAAGTAAACTTAATTTAAGTAAAATACGCAAGCATTCAATTTCATCAGTGTTCACAAAGAAACACACCCCTGTCCCCATTCGGATCAAGAAATTAAATGACCAGCACCCTATGAGAGCCTCTCTTGTTCCCTCTCAGTCTATACTTCTCCAGATAAAACTAGTATCTTAACTTTGATCCCTATGGATCTTTGAAATTGATTTTTCTCCTAGGAAATGAGCTACCATGATAACTGGAATGTTGAACATGAAAAGAACCCCAAATTTAATCTAGTTCAGTGGTTTTTGAGACATTAAAAATAAACAATAGAATACGTTCTTCAAAATGAAATGCCACATACATCCCCAATATGTGAAGCAGATAACAGAATTTCTCTGATTGACTCAGAATTAGAAATCTGGAGTGGGGAGGTGGATAGAAGAGAGGCTCAAGAGGGAAGGGATATATGTATACTTACAGCTGATTCATGTGGTTGTGCAGCAGAAACTGATACAACTTTGTAAAATAATGATATTCCAATGAAAAATATATTAAAAACAATAAAAAAATCTGGAGCTTGAGAAGCATACTCTTTGCACATCCCCTTCCTTTAACACATGTTCAATGGATGTTTAAACAACCCAGATTTGAACTTCATGTGTCCATCTACTTATATGAAGTTTTTCATTAAATACATACTATAGTGTGCCCAAGGTAAGAAAAACCCAAGTAAGATGCTAGGTGTTGCAAGAGGGCATCAGAGGGCAGACACACTGAAACCATACTCACAGAAAACTAGTCAATCTAATCACACTAGGACCACACCCTTGTCTAACTCAATGAAACTAAGCCATGCCCGCAGGGCAACCCAAGATGGGCAGGTCATGGTGGAGAGGTCTGACAGAATGTGGTCCACTGGAGAAGGGAATGGCAAGCCACTTCAGTATTCTTGCCTTGAGAACCCCATGAACAGTATGAAAAGGCAAAATGATAGGATACTGAAAGAGGAACTCCCCAGGTCAGTAGGTGCCCAATATGCTACTGGAGATCAGTGGAGAAATAATTCCAGAAAGAATGAAGGGACGGACCCAAAGCAAAAACAAAACCCAGCTGTGGGTGTGACTGGTGATAGAAGAAAGGTCCAGTGCTGTAAAGAGCAATATTGCATAGGAACCTGGAATGTCAGGTCCATGAATCAAGGCAAAGTGGAAGTGGTCAAACAAGAGATGGTGGAGAAGGCTCTAGAGAGTCCCTTGGACTGCAAGGAGATCCAACCAGTCCATTCTGAAGAAGATCGGCCCTGGGATTTCTTTGGAAGGAATGATGCTAATGCTGAAACTCCAGTACTTTGGCCACCTCATGCGAAGAGTTGACTCATTGGAAAAGACTCTGATGCTGGGAGGGGTTGGGGGCAGGAGGAGAAGGGGAAGACAGAGGATGAGATGGTTGGATGGCATCACTGACTCAATGGGCGTGAATTTGAGTGAACTCCAGGAGTTGGTGATGGACAGGAAGGCCTGGCGTGCTACGATTCATGGGGTCTCAAAGAGTCAGACATGACTGAGCGACTGAACTGAACTGATAGTGCTACACAATCCATAGTCAGTTGTATGTAGCACTGTAGATACAGAGGGCTGACTGTAAGGTTGCAAGCTGGTCTACTGCATAGAGGCTGTGCTCATAACCCCTGTGCTGTTCAAGAGTCAACTGTTTTTCTCTGCCTATTCCATTTTGGTGAACTCTAAGGTATTACTTCCATATCCTGTGGGTTTTATGGAAAACTCCGTTTGAAAATCACCAGTCTATTGTAAGCTCTTTGAATAGAGTTTGGTAGACTTTTCTAGAAAAGTCTAGACAGTGAATATTTTAGACTTTCATTGCCATATTGCTTCTTTCTCACTATTCAACCCACATGCTGTAGTGGTGTGAAAGCAGCTTTAGACAATATGTATTGACTTTGTTCCAATAAAACTTTATTTACAAAAATAGACTGGGGGTTGAAGTGGATTTGGCCCGTGGGCTGTAGTATGCCAAACTCTGCTTTTGAAAAATAAGGAAAAGTAGGTTCAAAAAAGTAAAAGAAACTTAAAATTTTCAGAATTTTATTACTAAAGGAACTTTAGTAATCCTCATTTGGATAAGAAAATCAAGTCCCCAGTAATTCACACCACTTTACAGAGCAATTTGTGGCACTTATAACCTANGATTTGGCCCGTGGGCTGTAGTATGCCAAACTCTGCTTTTGAAAAATAAGGAAAAGTAGGTTCAAAAAAGTAAAAGAAACTTAAAATTTTCAGAATTTTATTACTAAAGGAACTTTAGTAATCCTCATTTGGATAAGAAAATCAAGTCCCCAGTAATTCACACCACTTTACAGAGCAATTTGTGGCACTTATAACCTAACTGCTGCTGCTAAGTCGCTTCAGTCATGTCCGACTCTGTGCGACCCCATAGACGGCAGCCCACCAGGCTCCCCCGTCCCTGGGATTCTCCAGGCAAGAACACAGGAGTGGGTTGCCATTTCCTTCTCCAGTGCATGAAAGTGAAACATGAAAATGAAGTCGCTCAGTCGTGTCCAACTCTTAGCGACCCCATGGACTGCAGCCCACCAGGCTCCTAACCTAACAAAGAGTTATATATATGACATCATAATTATAGTTAAGGTAGTGTTTTCTTCCTTTTCCAACCATTTATTAATAAAATCTTCAGGCTTTCATCTCTTCTGAAAAAACTCTTGAGGAATCATGTTCTCCCTAGGAATTGTAAATTTCCCAGTCTTGTGACTTATGTGATTTCTGCTAAGACTCTTTGCTTCTCAGGTCACTAACCCTCATGCTTCTTGCCCCAAGTGGCCCAAGCATAGAGGGTTGGTCATGCAAGTTGTAACTTGCTGCACCAACTTTAGGTGGTTTGGGTTCTAAGCATGTTTCCATTATTGCCCTGTTAAAATGTATGTTTGGCACAACTATCTTCATTATAACAAAGGACTAGAAATTTGAGTGAATTCTGTCAAGTCTTTACTGTCCCCTCACTCAGGGTTTAATGACATATTCTGGTATCTTCTACCTGAGAGGGTTATTCACATTGCTGAATTCCCACGCTGTCTAGTCAGCCCTTGACTTTATTCTGTGCTTGCTAGTTGTATCAACAAGAATGGGCAAGGTTATGATCTTAAAATAGGTAAAATCAAATCTCAGTGTTTCCAAACAGCAATATATTCCACCATAAAACCTTTGTGGATTGGTAGGAGCTCTGCTTTTCTTGATTGCAGTCCTTACTCTGCTTCTAAAGCTGACACATAAGCCATCGATGGAGAACTGCCCATTGCAGCGATAGAGGGAAGGATGTACTGAAGCAGGAATTGGCTTTTAACATTCCTGCTTCGAGTAATGTGTGTGTCAGTTGCTTTGTCCCGTCTCTTTGTGATCCCATAGACCTTAGCCTGCCAGGCTTCTCTGTCTGGCAATTGGGATTTGTGATCCATCTTGCATGGATTTCCCAGGCAAGAATACTGGAATGGGTAGCCATTTCCTTCTCCAGAGGATCTTCCCAACTCAGGGATAGAACCCAAGTCTCTTGCATTGCAAGCAGATTCTTTACCCTCTGAGCTACCCAGGGAGCTTAGAGTGACAGGCTCCCCTTTTAATGCCCAAAGCAAGCCAAAGGGCTAACCCTGCTTTCCCTGAGGCAGGGAATTCCCCAGGGAGGGCTACAGGAAATTGGTGAACTGAAGTCAAGATCCTGCTGAAGTCTCTGTTATCATTTCTCCCTAGAGGACTAAGATCCATCCTGCAAATTAAGCTCCTAGTATCCTCTCCTGAGTGCTTTCCTAGTGGCTCAGAATTCCCCTGCAATGCAGGAGATCTGGGTTTGATCCCTGGGTCAGGAAGATTTCCTTAGAGAAGGAAATGGCTACCCACTGCAGTATTCTTGCCTGGAGAATTCCATGGACAGGGAAGCCTGGCATGCTGCAGTCCATGGGGTTGCAAAGAGCTGCACACGACTGAGCCCCTAACACTTTCACTTTTCACCCTGCCCTGGTATACCAGATACCAGAAGTGGTGTAAATTCATCTTTCAGTTTTTTAAATCAAGATATGGATGTACTGATCTCCACCGGGACTCTACCAGTTTACATTCCCACCAACAATGTAAGGTTTCCTTTTCTCTATACCCTTTCTAGCATTTGTTTGTGGAGAAGGCAATGGCTCCCCACTCCAGCACTCTTGCCAGGAAAATCCAATGGATGGAGGAGCCTGGTAGGCTGCAGACCATGAGGTCACTAAGAGTCGGACACGACAGAGCGATTTCACTTTCACTTTTCACTTTCATGCATTGGAGAAGGAAATGGCAACCCACTCCAGTGTCCTTGCCTGGAGAACCCCAGGGACAGGGGAGCCTGGTGGACTGCCGTCTATGGGGTCGCACAGAGTCGGACACGCCTGAAGCGACTTAGCAGCAGCAGCATTTGTTTGTAGATTTTTTGATAATGGCCTTTCTGGCCAGTGTGAAGTGGTACTTTGTAGTTTTGATTTACATTTCTCTAACAATAAACAAGTTTCCTTAAAAAACTAGATATAGAATTCCCATATGACCCAGCAATTCCACTATGGGGCATACACCCTGAGAAAACCATAATTCAAAAAGACATCTGTACCCCAGTGTTCATTGCAGCATTATTTACAATAGCCAGGACATGGGTGCTACCTGGATGTCCATCAGCAGATGAGTGAATAAAGAAGATGTGGTACATTACAAAATGGAGTTGTGAGCCATAAAAAAGAATGCAATTGAGTCAGCTGTAGCGACGTGGATGAACTTAGAGCCTGTCATACACAGTGAATTAAGTCAGAAAAAAAATATCGTATATTAACACACATGTGTATATATGGACTCTAAAACAATGGTACTGATGAACCTGTTTGCAGGGCAAGAATAGAGGTGCAGACATGGAGAATGGACTTGTGAACACAGAGTGGGAAGGAGTTGGGGGTGAACTGAGAGAGCGGCATTAACATATACACACTACCATGTGTAAAATAGCTAGCTAGAAGGAAGCTGCTTTAGAACACAGGGAGCTCAGCTCAGTGCTCTGTTATGACCTAGAGGGGTGGAAGGAGGGGGCAGGAGGGAGACAAAGGAGGAGGCGGAAACACACACACACACACACACACACACACACACACAGGGCTGATTGACATTGCACAGCAGAAACTAACACAAAATTGTAAGTCAATTGTATTCCAATAGAAGTGCTTAACAACACACACACACACACAAAAGATGTGTATTATTCCATTACAAAAATAATTTATTAGTAATATACTATTTGAATATGGAAAATGGAAGGGACATCTATATAGGTAGAATCTAAATATTATTTAATATTTTTGAGGATATTTAATAGGCTTTAAACTTCAATGACTGTTAATTTTTTCTTTCCTCCTTGATCCTACCATTCCCATGGGCCATATTTTCCAGCATTTCTTCCATAAATGCATATAAATGTTTCCATCTGAATAAACTCAGGTAGGACCTTGTTATCAATTAAGATTACTGGACTGTGCCTCAATAACCGGATAATGCTGGAAATTTATGTGTTTTTTTTTTGCCATATTTCCTACAGATATTTTATGACATTGATGTTTGGAAAACATTGTCCTAGAATATATATCATCAGCCTGTTAATTTTTATGAACTCTGTGGCCAGACTTTATGGCTTATAGGGACACCTTAAACTAAACGAAACAAAATGAAGTTGCTCAGTCATGTCTGACTCTTTGTGACCCCATGGACTGCAGCCCACCAGACTCCTCCATCCATGGAATTTTTTAGGCAAGAGTACTGGAGTGGGTTGCCATTTCCTTCTCCAGGGGATCTTCCTGACCTGGGGACCGAACCGAGGTCTCCTGCATTGCAGGCAGACACTTTACCTTCTGAACCACCAGGGAATCCCAGGGACCCCTTGGTCTTTTCCTTTTTATCCTCTTTTTTTTCTTTCATGAGGCTGAGACTTAACCCGTTTGTCTTTGCATATTGCATATAGATAGATTTGTCTTTTGCTTCATATACTCATCTTGGGTGAGAAACACTTGCCAGAGGTAAACACTGCTATTTTATCAATTTATAGTCCTTTTGAATTAGGAGAAATATGGAATACAGAAGAAAACTGTGAATAGAACACTTGGAAAAGAATATAAGCATTGTGACTCATATATTATGTACGTAACATATTCAGGGTTATAATTGTGAATGTTAGGGCAGGTCTGTAAATATGACATGATCATCTTGGATGATCACACTACTAATTCATTCATCTCAAATTTAGTATTGATTCTTATCATTGTAGTCAAACAAGTGTTCAGTTGTTTGTTTCAATTGCAATTAACATCCGGGAAGTGACAGTGGTGTGGATACAACATCCTCTTCTTCCAGTTCCATTAATGATCATGAGGACTGATCTGTGTGCCTCTGCAAAAACTGTGTGATTAGTACAAAGAAAATAATTTTCTGGGATCAAAAAAGATCATTCTTAGAAAAGTATATGAAAATAATAGAACTTAAAGATGGTGAATACTAAAAACTTACAGTTCAGTTCTGTTTGTAGGAAAAAATGAAATTATTGAATGTGCTATAGTGACACAGTATTTTAAAATTGTTTTTCTGGGGAGGGCTTGTCTAAGAAAGCTAAATTTCTAGTTTTCATTACAATGGGGTTTCAATTCACTGTCACTGATAATATGATGTCAACAAGCCAAAGAAAGTTAGATTAAGAGAAACTTTATGTTCCAACCAGTTTTAATTTGTGTATCATTCAAGTAATGTAGCAAGAATGTTCACCAGAGCTTTGAAGAGTTGACTTTTTGATCGTATTTTCCTTTAAATCTGTATTCTTTATGCATGTAAACTTTAACAGAGAGATCAGGTGAACAAACCTTAGACAAAGATTCATGAGGTTACTTTTCATATTAAATAATTCCCTCCTAGCTTGTCCTATACTCCCATATATTGCTTCTTTGATTGTGCACCTAGTTCAAGCTTCCCAGGTGGCACTAGTGGGAAAGAACTCGCCTGGCAATGCAGGAGACATAAGAGGTGCAGGTTTGATCCCTGGGTCTGGAAGACCCCCTTGGAGGAGGGCATGCCAACCCACTCCAGTATTCTTGCCTGAAGAATTCCATGGACAGAGGAGCCTGGCAGGCTACAGTCCGCAGGGTCACAAAGAGTTGGACACTCCTGAAGCGACTTAGCATGTGTGCACTCAGTCTAGTTCAAGAATTTGAGTTGGGATAGTCCCAAAAGGAGTGTATGGTAGTAGTAGTGATATGGTGGTGTGGTAGTTGTGTACAGAAAACTGCCAAGTTTGACACTGGATGGCCGAATGGTAACCTTGTTGAATTCTTTAAGCCGATTTGTTGGATTACTTTTGTACTAGACCAGGCTTCCCTGGTGTCTCAGTGGTAAAGAGTCTGCCTGCAGCGCAGGAGATGTGGGTTCCATCCCTGGGTTTCGAAGATCCCCTGGAGAAAGAAATGGAAACTCACTCCGGTGTTCTTGCCTGGAAAATTCCATGGACAGGGGAGCCTGGCAGGCTACAGTCCATGGAGTCGCGAAAGAGTCGGGCACAACTTAGCAACTAAACAATAAATAATATATCACTTTTTGAGGGACATTTGATTTATAAGTATTTTCTACACTGTTATAGGGACATTCCCCAAAAGCACTACATGGTATTTCAGTTTTAATACACCAATTCTACCCTTGGAATCTTGCCTGAAATTAAACATCAACTAAGTTCAAAAGTAATTATTTTTTTATTTCAACTCTATAAAGTATACAACAGGCACTCGGCAATTACAGCTGCAGGAAAAATACAGAGCAAATCAAAGCAGGTTAAGTTTATGAAAAAGTTTTTAATCTACATCAAAAGGGTGCAAGTGGTCAGTGACCACTGGATGACAGTTGTTGCATTCTGACTAACAAAGGACTCTTTCATGTAGAACAAATTGTAAGAGGACAATCAAATAACCATAGCTGTAGGAATACAAAATAACTGACCAGTTGTAAAAACATCATACATTGAAATAAATTTGACAGATGATGCTTCAAGAAATGTCCCTTTACTTGGAAGTCCAAACCTCTGAGTCACTGTCATGCCCCAGAGCTCTGTCTGTTGATGCAAGGGCAGATAACAGGGCTAACAACGCACTTTCAAAGTTTAGCTTTCTAGGTCTGTTGAAAACTTGCCTTATAAGTGATTTGCATATACAAGAACTCAGAGGAAGCATCCTGTTTTGTTGAGTGGTGCACTTTGTTCATCATTGGTTTCATGATGAGGCTTGGTTAGCAGTCATTTTCCAATTTTCCTTTTGAGTTGGATGGTTTTTCACAGAGTCTAAAAAAGGAGATCTCATAATTTGACTGCACTAAATTTTTTTAAAACTGAATCTGCACAACTTAGCAAAACAGGAATACCTGTATACAGACTGATAGTATGTCATATATTAATTTGACCTGCACATACATTTATACATTTCACAGAAATGACGCTGTATCTCATTAACAGATACACAGCTCTGGTACATTGAACAGAAATAAGAGAACAACTTCATCATTTCTGTAATTCATCAATATTATATAATAAAGGCTTATAAATTGTCAGCAGAAAGAACTGTAAAACGCAGCAAGCTAAGAAAGGACAACGTTTTGAGGTGTGTTTGTCTTTGTCATGCAGCATAACACCAAATTTGTTTTTTTAATAGGATGCCATGAATTTAAGGCACTTGCAACAATGCCAGATAGCCAGGTCATGTTCTAAACTATGGGACAGATGAATAACAGTACAGTTGACAGAATTTTCAATAATACTGACAATCAGGACATTAATTCAAGTCTACTTGGACCTAAAAACTTTATTCCATACAAATTAAATGAAATAATAATGCTGTGAAACACTAAAAAAAGTTATATGTACCACAAAATATCACACAAAAATATCTATTTACATAAATATTTGTCTGTGGTCCTATTGTGAAAGAAAACATTGTTATGGAGAATGCACAAATCACCTCTACTGTATGAAATCAGTTCTAATAGCCTTATTTTCATGGTAGCTGACTTCTTTAAGTTCACCATCAGTTCAGTCTTTTAGAAATGAAACAGGAAAAATTCAGTAGTTGAATTTATATAGTATACATGTGTGCTTCACATGCATATCCCGTAATTTTAGGTACAATCTATGATTTGTAAAGAATATAATAAAAATCAATGTTTTAAACGGCATGTGGATCTGATTCCTATATTAAGATAGAAACATAAAAATCATTCATAGCAAATTTCCAGAAATCATTTTTCCTAATGTAGTCAATCTATCTCAAGTATAATGATGTCCCTTTCCTTGGCAGTTTTCAGTTTTCCTGTAAGTCAGGACACACAGAAAGCCCTTATATCCCATACTTGAAATATTAACAAGAAATTCAGTTAACAGATCAAACAAGTTGGCACTATTCTAACTTATCTGGATGTTCTTTTTTTTTTGGATGTTCTTGTAAGAAATGAGAAGGGGCATGAAAAATTCAGAAATAAAGTGAGATGTGCTTTATGAAGCCCGCCATGAATTTTAGCCCTAGTGTCATCATTAAGACAGGATTTAAATCCTTAAAATTCATTGTTGAACATTAGATGAATGCTTTCTCTTAGTCAACTCTTGTAGGATGTAGTTCATCTGTAATTTTTTGGTGATTGCTTTAGACAGCCTAATGCAGCGCCACAGTGAAATGAACAAAGATGCAATAACAAGTGGGAGAAATGACCTACAGTTACATTATGCTCAGGGCCACTTCTTCCTTCTCCACAAAACTTGAACATATTGGTTGTCTTAGACTTGAACCATAGTTCCAAACCCAGAGTAAGTGCTAATTTCTGGGGCTGTTGGGATATTTTAAAAGTTCCAGGAGAAGAGTCTCTTATTTAAAATGACTAAGTAAATTTCATTTTCTAGAAAACCTTTAGCATGCCTAAATCACTATCTTTAAAAAAAAAAATCACTGAACATTGACTGTAAAGTTGCAATTATATATTTTTAAAAGCCCAGATTAAAAGCAATATTAAACTTCTGAAGTAGCATTAATAGCTGAATATTAGATTGATATGTTTAATACTGTTTTGTAAAACCTGTAGAAGAAGGTATCTTGAGGAACAATTTTGAGAAATGATTAAGGGAGGGAAAAAAATCCAATAATATGAGGATAATAATATCTCAAGATCAAAATTTTAAATTTATTATAATTACATATAATATGCCCTTAGTATTTTTGTTCTCCAAATGTTTCTTAGATTGTTGTTTTGATAATATATCATATTCTAAAGACTTCTTGTGAAAAATTCAAACAAAAATCATAATATATGCCTTCTTGAATACTATATAATGATCTAGTTGGACATATGTTTTATAGAAATGTCTACATTTGATTGAGTTTTTAAAACAAAAAAGCAAACCTCTAGTTAATATGCCATATTCACAAAGTTTCAAATCAGGATGACAGCTGGTAAAATCACACATTTGTCTAAGGAGGTATAATGCTAGTTGGCTCTGCTACTTAGGACAGCTGATAGTAGTCACCTGGCCTGCCAATAAAGGACTCTTGGCCAATTCTTTTCTCCATGAAATCAATTTGTTCTTTTCAAACCTAATCTTTTCCTAGCTATTATGATATTTCAGCTTTGTAATATTTCTGTTCTATTTAGCTCTAATTTACTTTGAAGATAGCAGGTTCCTCTTTCTCTCTCTCTCCTCCTTCCTCCCTTCACGTGTTAATAGACGCATATTGCCATGGACAAAAAGGTAATCTCACACTCAGCCAGGTTCTTCTCTTGCTCCTGACCTCATCAAGTTAGGTTTCTCATCTGGTGAATCAATGGTTTTGTGCTTTCTTTTCTTTTTTGGTTCAGGCCTAAGACAGGAAGCTTAGTTCAAATACATTTGTAGTCACCTTTCTCCCTTAACCGTAGACTATGTTGTATAAGTGAAATCTGACAGGAATTTGGTTTGATAACTTGAGTGAAAATGCTTGATTCTCTGGCTACACATATAATGATTAGAATTTGTGTTGTCTGTTAAGACACTGACATTTACAGATGAAAAATATACATAGCACCTATATAGTTTTTTATTTTTATTTTTTGGATGGATCTTAATCCCTCTCCACCCCACCCTATCGTAAGGGTTTATTTTTATAAAAGGGAATATTTTAAGCCTCAGTTTGAGGGTGTGTTAGGTAACAAATTAAAACCAATTGGCTGCTAGTCATTTATTTCCAGGACCATCTTTAAGCACACTATTTAAAAAAATATGAAATGGTTTGTGAATTGCTTTTTCCCCCCACTCTGTCATGCCAATTTATCAAAAAGAAATGAACAGATATATCATGCATGCTGATTTTCCTTCAGTCCTCTGTGAAACACGCATGTACCTGCTATGAGATTTCTCAGCAGAATCCATAGCAGTTGTGCTTTTATCAGACCAATTGCTAAACTCTGTCAGAAAGGAAAGGTAACATTCAGTCTCGTCATCAGCACTGCTGGGAAATAAAATCATGAAACTTCTAGCCCTGGTTTGACATGACCTCTGTGACCAACAGATGTGTGGTCCTCTTGTGTACGGTATATACACTGGCTTGCAGTAACAGAACCGACAACCCTCACTTGAAGAAAGGGCAGAGTCCAGTTTTTGTACCATAGTAATCTATCGTACCCAATAGATTATTTTTTGATCTTCTTGATAATTCTAGCAAGGTTCTGACTCTCTTACTAGATTGAAGTGTTTCTTACAGTCTTTCAAATTATAATCAGAGCAAAGCAAGATCATTGCAACAATGGAGAACATCTCTTTACTGGTGAAAGGCTTTGCTTCAGGACCACCATGTCAACTGCTATATTTAGGTTCAAACAGAAAACATGTAAAGAGCACTACTGTCATCTAAGCAATAAGTCCTAATGCCACTGTAGTTACTGGAGCAGCATCGATCGAAGGCATCATGGTGACCCCGAGCGCTCATCTTCTCTCTTTCCTTCAGGTTTGCTGGCAGCTGTGTCTTAGAAAAAGCTGTCTCCAGCAAGGCAGAAGCAGGTAAGAGAAATGCATTAGAAGTCTATGTCCCATCCCGAGTTGTCGTCAGGTGGTGGCTCGTCACTGTCCTCAGGGAAACTGTCAAAATTGCTTGTGTCTGTGGGTGATGCCACCTGTAAACAAGAGTATTCATGGAATTCCAAGCTAGATTTTTAAAAGCGTTCTTTATTCATTCCTTATTCAGTGGCTATTTTTGGCATGTCTGCCATGAGCAGGATTTGTCCTTCGTATTGAGGATTACAGTGCTGAATAAAAATAGGCATAGTTTTTGCCCTTCCAGAGTTTACACTCCAGGGAAGAATAAGTTGTGTGATTAAAAGAAATAATTACAAAACATCTCTGTAAACTCTTACAAGTTTACTGGCAGTTCAATATGCAGAGCATAAATAAAAGAGGTGAAGAAGTAGACTTTAGTTTCTCTCATATTCTATAGTATTTAGAACTTTATATTCTATTATATATTTATATATATCTAATACATATATATATTCCTCCATTTAATTTAATACTACTGTTGCATAAAAGGAGACCCCTGGTGAGTATAATTTAGGATACTTTAGGCTTTTATTTTCCTCTTAAAGTTTCTAATTCTGCCTTTGTTCTAAAAAGAAAACTTCATGAATGCAGTTAACATCTGTACTTTACTTTGTGAATAAACATAAATAGAAGCAAACAAATGAAAATAATAAGTACAGCAATTGTTTCTGTATAAGGAGTGATCTTAAATTAGTCCCAGAAAAAAGGATGTATGTAAATGAATAGCTCANTATGCAACAGCACACATGTTTCAGTGCCATTCTCCCAAACCTTCCCCCCCTCTCCCTCTCCCTCAAAGTCCAAAAGTCCATTCCATGCATCAGTGTCTCTTTTGCTGTCTTGTATACAGGGTTATCATCACCATGTTTCTAGATTCCATATATATGAGTTAGTATACTGCATTGATGCTTTTATTTCTGGCTTACTTCACTCTGTCTTTATATTTTAAGAATAACTTAATCGTGTACAAATTAGTTGTTATACTCTGTCTCTCTCAGAACTACATAGCTTTTGATATTCCATCTTTTGGTATTGAAGGTACTATTGAGAAGGTTGAGGCCAACTTTAATTCAGTCCCATCCCATATATGAAATGCTTTTGTAGCTTAGAGACCCATATGATTATGTTGTTATTTCTATCACTGAAGCTAGCAAATTACACTAGGACACATGGTGGTGTTATTACTCTGAATCTGTCTCCCCGTGGTCACTGCCGATCAAAAGGATCCCGAGTCAAGTCTGTGTCATCGGTTTTCTGTTACCTAACTGAGTATGTTTCCTATCACATTTGTAATCATCTCTTCATATACATAGCGGACAGAGGAGCCAGGCAGTTCATGAGGTCAGAAAGAGCTGGGGACATATANTGAATCTGTCTCCCCGTGGTCACTGCCGATCAAAAGGATCCCGAGTCAAGTCTGTGTCATCGGTTTTCTGTTACCTAACTGAGTATGTTTCCTATCACATTTGTAATCATCTCTTCATATACATAGCGGACAGAGGAGCCAGGCAGTTCATGAGGTCAGAAAGAGCTGGGGACATATAGTTGTTTTTCCTATTTCCTTTGATGTCTGTATCTTCTTTCTGTAGCAATTTATATATCCTTTTTTTTTTAATTTTCCATTATTTTTCCTAAGTCTTTTTACTCTCTCCCTGATTGGGTTTTAATTGCTATTATTCTATTTTCTGTTGCTTATGTATGATTTTATGTTGCTTATAATCTGATTTTCAGCTTTGTACTGTTCCTGAACTCTGCAGGTTTACAACTTTTGTCATCTATGAACACTCAGATATCTTTGAAGATATTTTTTTAAAGAGATCATGCTTAACAGCCACAGAGAAGTTCTAGATCAGTTAGTCTGAACTCTTCCTATGTTTCTTTGAATCATTTCTCCTGTATATTATTTAGCTACCTTTGCCTATGTATCTTTCATCTAAAATGAACAGAAAACACCAATAAAGTCTATTAATTTGAGGTCAACATACGTGTTTCAAGAGTAGTGATATACACTGTCCACAAGTGAAATTAAAAAATCACCACATAACTGTTCCTGGCAATGGTAGTACTAGGGGTAGCTGTTAGCATTAATGAAGTGTTCCTTACATTCCAGACTTTCCAAGTACTTCATAGATTCATTGTATCTTCATAACGGTGAGACCGAAAGTGCTACCTTTCTCATTTTCACCTATAGCTACTAGGTTTTCGTAAGTAATTCGTTATATTACACTGCATGCTTCTTCTTAGATATGAATTATTAGGAATGATCTCCCAACTAGCTTCCTCGTCTTTCCAATTTGCTCTACACATTACCGCTAGATTGTTTTCCTTAAATACTGTAACACATGTCACTCCTTTATCAGAAACTTCAGTGATCGCCTCTCTGGATGGAGTCCAGACACTCAGGTATAGCACTCATTATTGTTGAAATGTGACTCTTACCGATCTTCTATCATTTCCTACCATCAGCCCTTTTCATGTCTTTGAGCAGTACTCCCCCTCTATTTAAGCCATACCTCTGCCTGGAATGTGCTGTACTTCTCATATTCTTCCTGTAAGATCCAGCTAGTCCTATGCGCTTCAAAAGCCTCCCTGGACAAATTTAACCTTCTTCTGAACTCTTCACTTCATAATGACCATGACCCTCTTAATCATTGTGCTGAAGGAGCCCAAGGCTTCGTGGTGGTATTTGTTTTTCTTTTTCTTGAGTTTATGATCTATTTTATACCTGGTCGTATCTGTAGTATCTTTTTTCATTGTTGGTAACTACAATATTACACAACAGATCTGCGTTCACATTTCAATTAGATATAACAATAGCTAACAGGTTCTCTTAACTTCTATGAAAAACAGACTATATTTTTGTGACTATCATCTTTCTTGCTGCCTAAATGACTAGGCTCAGATCTCACAGAAAGACACTAGATCCTTCCACATTCACATATATATCAATCATGAGACCAAGAGTTGATGTTGAGTTTGTTGCACTCATTTAACTCATTTTAGTTTTTGCTTTAAGAACCTCTGGTTATCTGCTGCTGCTGCTGCTGCTAAGTCACTTCAGTCATGTCTGATTCTGTGCGACCCCACAGATGGCAGCCCACCAGGCTCCCCCGTCCCTGGGATTCTCCAGGTGAGAACACTGGAATGGGTTCCCATTTCCTTCTCCAATGCATGAAAGTGAAAAGTGAAAGTGAAGTTGCTCAGTCATATCTGAATCTAAGCAACCCCATGGACTGCAGCCCACCAGGCTCCTCCGTCCATGGGATTTTCCAGGCAAGAGTACTGGAGTGGGTGCCATTGCTTTCTCTGTGGTTCTCTACATAACTAATTAAAAAGTGTGGTAAGAAGATCCGTGAAAGTACTTTAAGATAGCCTGATCAGAGTGACAAAGGCAGGAGGGAGTGGCTGTTTGCTGGCCTATCTTTATTGGCAGTTCTCTATCAATGTCCATACCTGCCAGTCAGAAGCTCGTACATGAGGATTCCCAGTGACCAATAGTCGGCTGAGATGTCATGGCCTTTGTTCAGGATGATCTCTGGGGCCACATATTCTGGAGTCCCACAAAAAGTCCATGTTTTCTTTCCAAATCCTATTTTCTTTGCAAAGCCAAAATCAACCTTACAAAGAGAGAAACAAGATATTTCAAGCCACTTTCGATTTAGCTTAAAAGTGGAAAAGTTACTTTGTTGAAGTATACTGATGATAATCATAAAATAAAAATGGACGCAAACTATTGTAGTCTTATCTTCCAAAAGGACTCATCTCTATATTTCAAACAAACAAAGCCTTCCTGATCAGTTCAGTTTCAACAGGAAAAGTGGAAATCTTAACATAGGATAAAATTCACATCATCGAAAATAAAGGCAAACCTTTCTTTGCAGCAATACTTTTTCCATTTTCCTTTCTTTCATGCCAGTTGAAATTGGGGCATAAACAAATAATTTGTCCTTTACTTGGACATATTTTCCAGATATCTACTGGATTTAATGAAGTTGACAAATCATTTACTATTAATTGAGAAGCTATTTTGATTGTTGAAGGAGCTGAATAACAAAGTTATGGAACCAATAACTCTGCCTTTAGGAAACAGAGATAAAATTGAAATGTAGTCTGCATTGTTCTAGAAAACTTTGAAGGAGGAGCCTCAAATGCAGAAAACCTATTTTTTCTAAAGCAACTGGTTGAGAATACAAATAATTAATTGCCATTAATTACTTATTAATAGCATATAAATTTCTTTGAAAACCATAGGTTGAATAAAAATTCCAAAAACTTAAAAAGTAGAATCAGAGACTGAAAGATGAAAAGTCTACAAAAGTTATACATTTTAAAATAAGAGGACTTCCTTTCTACAGTAAATCTTTAGAGCTCTTGACCAATTTTATTATTACTAATATTATTACTAACATAGACTGGATAACATTGCCTGTAAAGCCCATTTTTTCCACTATCATTATTATTATTTGGCTGTGCTGGGTCTTTGTTGCAATTCAGGGGCTCTTCACTGCTGCGTGAAGGCTTTTCTCTAGTTGTGGTGAGCAAGGGCTACTGTCTAGTTGCGATGTGCGGGCTTCTCATTGCAGTGGGTTCTGTTGTTGCAGAGAATGATCTCTAGGACACAAAGGCTCCAGTAACTGTGCTGCATGGGCTCAGCTGCTTCATGGCATGTGGGATCCTCCTGGACCAGGGATCAAACCCGTGTCCCCTGTATGGGGCCTCCCAACTGCTAGACCACCAGGGCCATCACATTAGCATTGTTCTTAAATCTAAAATAATGATTCTCCATAATACAAATACCTATTCCCTTTGGATGTCAGAAAGCCAGATAGAAAAAGGACTTCTATGAAGCTTCTCTGGGTCTGAGGATTCATGTGATTAAGCATGATTAACACCTATTTAAGGGTGTTTTGCCAGGATTTTATTAATTCAAAGCTAGCCAACTTAATTTCTCATAACTTTATTTAACTTGAAAGAATAGTCAGTTGAAAACAGTAATGCTGAAACCTGGTTTTTAAAATATTATATATATTAAAAGAAAAATGAGATTGTAATGTTCACAAATGAACACAGCTTCAAAAACTAGTATTTAAAATGCAGGCAGAAACCATGTGTGAAACATACTGACCAGTTTGGCATAACCTCGGTGATCTAGGATGAGATTTTCAGGCTTGAGGTCCCTGTAAATGATTCCTTTGGAATGCAGATAGGCAAAAGCTTCTACCACACATGCTGTATAAAATCTGGTTGTAGAATCTTCAAATGACCCCCTGAGACACAGGAAATGGGGAATAAAAGTATGAAAGAAATTAGTTTGTCCAATAAGTTTAATTTCTTATTTCACTCTATTCCTATGTCAAAATTTGACCCCAAAGACCAATGTCCTGCTGTCCAAATGTCATACGGCTAACACTGCATTGGGTTTTAAAAACCTTTTAAGGGTTAAGTTAAGGAATTGTTTGCTCTTACGAGTAGGATGATTAAATCTAACTTCCTGAATACACTGAAGAAGAGGTCAGCCATTTACCGTGTTTCACGTTGCATTCTTCCCAACAACCCACTACAGTCTAAAAGGGCACAGTTACAAGGAGGTAGGCAGAAGAGAGGNTGTGATTAAGCATGATTAACACCTATTTAAGGGTGTTTTGCCAGGATTTTATTAATTCAAAGCTAGCCAATTTAATTTCTCATAACTTTATTTAACTTGAAAGAATAGTCAGTTGAAAACAGTAATGCTGAAACCTGTTTTTTAAAATATTATATATTAAAAGAAAAATGAGATTGTAATGTTCACAAATGAACACAGGTTCAAAAACTCATATTTAAAATGCAGGCAGAAACCATGTGTGAAACATACTGACCAGTTTGGCATAACCTCGGTGATCTAGGATGAGATTTTCAGGCTTGAGGTCCCTGTAAATGATTCCTTTGGAATGCAGATAGGCAAAAGCTTCTACCACACATGCTGTATAAAATCTGGTTGTAGAATCTTCAAATGACCCCCTGAGACACAGAAAATGGGGAATAAAAGTATGAAAGAAATTAGTTTGTTCAATAAGTTTTAATTTCTTATTTCACTCTACTCCTATGTCAAAATTTGACCCCAAAGACCAATGTCCTGCTGTCCAAATGTCATACAGCTAACACTGCATTGGGTTTTAAAAACCTTTTAAGGGTTAAGTTAAGGAATTGTTTGNTGTAGAATCTTCAAATGACCCCCTGAGACACAGAAAATGGGGAATAAAAGTATGAAAGAAATTAGTTTGTTCAATAAGTTTTAATTTCTTATTTCACTCTACTCCTATGTCAAAATTTGACCCCAAAGACCAATGTCCTGCTGTCCAAATGTCATACAGCTAACACTGCATTGGGTTTTAAAAACCTTTTAAGGGTTAAGTTAAGGAATTGTTTGCTCTTATGAGTAGGATGATTAAATCTAACTTCCTGAATACACTGAAGAAGAGGTCAGCCATTTACCGTGTTTCACATTGCATTCTTCCCAACAACCCACTACAGTCTAAAAGGGCACAGTTACAAGGAGGTAGGCAGAAGAGAGGNCTTTTCCCATATCTCTATTTAACTCCCAACCTATTCTCTCAGCTCTAGCTTGTGTTCTGTGTCTTCTTAGGACCTCACTACACCATCAGCTCCAAATGCTCTCTTTTTGAAATGCTGAGAACCCGTCTGCATGATTTAGAATTTAATACAGTTCTAAAAGATTTCATTTGCTGTTTTTCATATGTATGAATCTTCTTACTCAGGAAAAGGCAAGAAGTTCTTTGAGGGTAGGAATCACACCTCATATTTCTACATCCCACAAAAAATGTTTAGGAAATTTTTACTAGATAAACTTTTGCTGCATGTGATTGTGACCATAAATTCACTGGATTAAAAAATCAAATTTATGTCATAGAAAACAAAAAAGGTGAGTGAGTGGATTAATTGGTGATAAAAGAGTTCATCCAAAATTTATCATAAGCCTTGGCAAGACATGTCCACTGCCTTCTGGATTGATGATGCTCGTTCCGTCGCATTAGTCATGTCTGACTCTGTGGCTCTAAGGACTGTGTCTCTCCAGGCTCCTTTGTCTACATTTGTAGTTGTCCCTTAATATTCTGAAGGGATTGGCTCCAGGATCCTCTGTGGATACCCAAATCCTCAAATCCTCAAGTCCCAGATATAAAATGGCATAATATTTGCATATAACCTAAATTAACCCTCCTGTATACTTTAAGGACTTCCCTTGTGGCTGAGACAGTAAAGTGTCTGTCTACNCTGAAGGGATTGGCTCCAGGATCCTCTGTGGATACCCAAATCCTCAAATCCTCAAGTCCCAGATATAAAATGGCATAATATTTGCATATAACCTAAATTAACCCTCCTGTATACTTTAAGGACTTCCCTTGTGGCTGAGACAGTAAAGTGTCTGTCTACAGTGCAGAAGATCTAGGTTCGATCCTTGGGTCAGGAAGATCCTCTGAAGAAGGAAATGGCAAGCCACTCCAGTACTCTTGCCTGGAAAATCCCATGCGACCCCCAACTGAACAACTTCACTTGGTCTTGGTATACTTTAAATCATCTCTTCTTTGCTTATGATATCCAGTACAATGAAAATGCTACATAAATAGGTGTAAATACAGCACAGTACGTAAATAGTTGTCAGTACAATGTAAATGTTATGTAAACTGTTTCTGTGTCAAATTTGTCATGTTTCTAACAGCATTTGCCCACATTTGTGTTCCTGTGTCACACTTTCATGATTCTCACAATATTGGAAAGTTTTTCTTTAGTATTTGCTATCATAATCTGTGATCAGTAATCTTTGATGTTACTACTATGACTCACTGAAGATTCAGATAATAGCATTTTTTAGCAATAAAATATGTTTTAATTAAGGTATGTACATTGTTTTTCAGACATAATGCTTTTTCATACTTTATCGACTACGGTATGGTATATACATGCCTTCCCTAGTGGCTTAGTGGTAGAGCATCTGCTTGCTAAGCAAGAAATGTGGGTTCAGTCCCTGGGTCAGGAAAATCCCCTGAAGAAAGAAATGGCAACCCACTGCCATATTCTTGCCTGGAAAGTCCCATTGACAGAAAAGCCTGGGGGCTATAGTTATGGGGTTGCAAAAGAGTCAGACACAAGTTAGTGACTAAACAACAGTATATACATAACTTTTATATGCAAGCCAAAAAATTCCTGTCACTTGCTTTACTGTGATACTCACTTTATTGCAGTAGTCTGGAACTGAACCCGCAGTCTCTCGCAGGAATGCCTGTATTGTGACTGCACCTGTTACGTTCAGTTAGCATTTATCAGATTGAATTTTCTTTAGCTCTCTGAATAACTTATTTTCTCAGAAATCAATACTATCTATCACAACTAATAATTTGTGCCACTTTTCATTCTTTTGGAGAATAAATGAGGATTACATGTTTAATAATAATCCTAGTAGGGTATGGCAACCCACTCCAGTATTCCTGCCTGGAAAATCCAGTGGACAGTGCTATATAGTCCACAGGGTTGCAAAGAGTCGGACATGACTCAGAGACCAAACTGTATTGACTAGTAAGGTATATCTAGAGAAAAGGTGGTATTAAAATAAGGCCATTTTGAGTGCTCACCCAGTAGAGAGTCCTGATTCACTTTGGTTGCTGAGGACACAAGGCCGTAGGATGGCAGGGTTTTCCCCAGGCATCCTCTGCTGCATAAGCTGCTGTGGCCACAAATGGCAGCGCTGCCCAGTGATCCCACAGCTGTTCTATTCCACTGTCATGTGTGTGGCTTGGCAGCAAGAAGCTCTTGAAAAGTTTTCATCTTCCGTGGGGTTTCCCTTTGGAGTTAGGCTTTCCCCTTTCATAATAATGAAACAGAACTCTGTTGACTGAGCAATAGGCGTTTCACCTCATTTCTTTCTTTAACCCTCTCTTAGTCCCTATTTTTTTTTAAGTTGGTGTACATAGTCTTCCACGTCACTTCCATGTGACGCATAGTGACTGAGCAGCTGGGAAAACGCCGTGAGAGTGGTATGCATACACGTACAGCACATAGACCCTGTTGCGCTAATGTGGTTGTGAGTGTAGGCAGAGTTCTCACAACTTGCTACTGCATTGCCCCATCCTGGGCAATTCACACCAGGGAACTGTGCCACAGCTGAAATGAGAGGTGACCTTTGTCCTCCATTTGGCAAGAGCCAGACTGTTGTGCCCAACCAGGGTGCCGTGGTTTAAGAAAATTATGGAGAAAGTGGATATGATTTAGCAGTTTGCGGCAAAAATGATTTCTTATCCAGAGGTTAAGGGGTGGGGCTTTACAATTTCGAAGAGAAATGGATAAGTGAGAGCAGACTACTTCAGGGTCACAAAGGTTTAGTGGGAGGATGACTGAAAATTGTTTCCCATCTGTATTCATGACAGATCAGAGAGTAAGGAGCTTAGTGGTTTGGGGAATTCAGTACAAGCTCTCATTGTAGGTCATTTGAAGACCTCAGGCTCTTTCTTACATTGGGGAAATGCTTGTATTCTCAGGACCTGGCCTAACAGTAGTAGAAAAGAGGAAAATTATTTCATCCCTTCCCTTTCCTATAGGCAAAGCCAAAAACGATCAATGGATCATTGATCATTGGATCAGTGGATCAATGGATCAGTTATTATTAGCATATTTTAATAATAATAATAACACTGCCAACACTTACTAACCTGTTATGTGGAAGGCACTATTTTAAGAAGTTTAACTCATTCAATCTTTTCAATCTGTTAGGCACATACCCTTTTGTTATTCTCAATAAAAAAACCTCTGAGGCTCAAGAGGTTTAAGTAAATGACTAATCACACACAGTTGGCAAGATCTGAATCCAGAAAGTCTGATTCCAGAGTTCTAGCTTTTAGCTACCATGTCATCCTGTCTCGTGTTTATTTTTCCCTCCATATTTATTTTAACACTAAACTAGGAGCCACAAAAGAGAAAAGAGACTCTCTGAAGGTTTGACAGAGGAAGAGGTGAAGAGCGGATAATCATAAATATAGGTTCTTGAATTCTAACCGACTGTTTTAAAAAAAGAAAATCAAGGTATACATATGCTAATAAAGTGTGACACTTGTTTGATTTGACAATGATGGCTGTTATTGGCGCGACAGAATTAAATATTTTTAGAAGTCAGAATGATTAAAAAAAGAAATTCTAGTTTAAAAATCAGTAGTTCTGGGCAACAACAACAGCTCTTTCAGTGACCTGTGATCTTAGGTCACTTATATACATTATTCTTGACTTCTTTCCTGTGAAATGTGGATTATACCTCCCAGAGTAGTTATAAAGGGAAAATTATACACAGGATAGGAGAGCAATTTGAAAATTATAAATCTAGGTTCAAATAAAAATCTTTATTATTTTAGTAAGAAAGTAATACCAATTTATCAATGAACAGTACTATCAGTTTATTAATAAACTGTCTCGCAATAGTTCATTTTATGAGAAGTGTACCAAAACGCTTTAGGATATTTATGTCAGTGCCTTAATGTGTTGATCATCTGTCTTAGAAATTCTAAGACATTCAGGAAGTCTTGCTCTTTTTTCCACGTGCTGAGCACGTGTTGCTCATACTCTATGGGTTTACTTATTACTTTGCATGATTGCCTGTCCCAGAAGGCTGTGAGTCCCTGGAGACAGTGGCTATTTTCTATCAAACTTTGTATGTCTCAGCAGAGAGCTGGCTACATAAATATAAAATAAATGATGTAGAAAGAATATAATCCAAGAAGACAGAGACCATGTTTTCCATATCACTGTTCCTATATTTTATCCAAGTATGGTGTTCTGGAGTAGGTTTGAAATGCTGAATAAATAGATAAAATATTTAACATTTAAAGCAACCACCACATAGCACTGCTAGATTAATACATTTGACTTGTATCAGTCTACTCTGAGGGGCTTCCCTGGTGGTTCAGACAGTAAATAATTCTCCTACAATGCAGGAGACCTGGGTTCGATCAGTGGGTTGGGAAGATCCCCGGGAGAAGGGAACAGCTACCTAAACCAGTATTCTGGCCTGGAGAATTCCATGGACAGAGAGCCTGGTGGGCTACAGTCCGTGGGGTCACAAAGTTGGACACAACTGGGTGACTTTCACACAATCTACTTTGAAAAGCAAGTGCCTCCCTGGCAAATGAGAGTAAATTCTAAATGTGACCATAAACAAATGAGATTAATTTTCACTGGTGATTTGTAAAAATCAATCTCCTTATTTTACACTTATGTCTTGTGAATTGAGAGGATTACATAGATGTCTTACAGCAGTGCTTATAGCTTTAACGATTATATAATACATTAAAAAAACGTTATTTCAATGAAGGTGCTAAAATAAATGGAATGTGATCTTCTGGAAAATATTCTGTAAGCAGGTAGCCCTGAATAAGTAAGAAAGCAATTCTTCAAAATAAAATATGTACAGAAAATAAAGCATATACCAGATCACAGAAAGGAAAGTAGTATAAATGATTTCCCAAAGGATATGGGTGTGAATAAGACATGTCTGAGAGTAGTTCAGAGATCCAGAAAAACATCTATTTCTGCTTTACTGACTANTGAGTCTGAGGGAACTCCGGGAGTTGGTGATGGACAGGGAGGCCTGGCGTGCTGCGATTCATGAGGTCGCAAAGAGTCAGACACGACTGAGTGACTGAACTGACTGACTGACTGAGAATAGTTGAAATCAGTTATGCTAAAAGTATTTATGAAATAGACTGAATAACTTAAGAACAAAACTCCCATTCATGTAAGGCCTTTACTTCAAGCTTCTTGTCTCATCACTGAAGAAATATTTAAATTTCTATTATTGTCCAAAATTATGTTCTCATTTCTAAAAGTTGGCAGTCGACCATTTCAGTACTTCATCTGTCTGAAAAATACCCCTGCATCTAAATTCATCTAAANAACTCCCATTCATGTAAGGCCTTTACTTCAAGCTTCTTGTCTCATCACTGAAGAAATATTTAAATTTCTATTATTGTCCAAAATTATGTTCTCATTTCTAAAAGTTGGCAGTCGACCATTTCAGTACTTCATCTGTCTGAAAAATACCCCTGCATCTAAATTCATCTAAATTGACATAAGTGATAAAGTTAAGAAATGCTAAGAAGTGTTTGAAGGGTATTATATTAAGCAAAATAACACGAACATGATCTGTATATCAAGTGATAAAAAAAACTACACTTCTAACTTCTAATAGGAAATGGGGTTCATAAATGCAAATTTCTTAGTTCTACATACCCAATTCAAGAGTTTATAATCCTATAATCTATATCTGGGAGCATTTTAAAAAATACTATTATAAAAATTGGGGTAATTTTTATAATGTCACTTATCTGATCAACATTACTATGAAGTAAGGGTTAGTAGGTTCAAGGTATAAATATTATGTACTTGGTATTGAGACAGTCAATTCCTAGGCAGGTTGATAAGAAGTTCAGGTGTCCCCAAGGAGAGAGGGGTCTGGAATTCTCAAGGAGGAGGAAAGGACAAACTTTTTTTTCTCTCTACATTCGTAGGATTATATAACAATAATGGATCCTGCTTGAGGACAGTCTCCGGAAAAAAAACCTTCTGGCCAATTCTGTTATCTTAAAATGTAAATTATGGAAGTGGGTCTAGTGAGGTCTTTACAACCTCCAGACATTCTTTTGATTCACTGTAATAAGTAGTTAAAAAGTACATAATTCCATTGCTAACACTAGTAAGGGGGAACTCTTTCTGCCCCCTTCTGATGTCTGTGTCAGAAGCTTTCTTCATCCCTTTTATACTTTAATAAAACTTTATTACACAGAAGCTCTGAGTGATCAGGCCTCATCTCTGGCCTCTGATTGAATTCTTCCCTGGAGCCCAAGAATCCCGGTGTCTTTCGTGGTTCGGTAACATGTGCATTACTCCGTATACATATGTAAAATGAGTCCACGTGAAGGATGTACTGCATAAAAATAGCACTCTAGAAAATCAACAGAAATATCTCATGTGCACCATGTGCAGAGAGGAGTGAAGGGAAAAATTCTGCAATCACAGCAGGACTGGGCTCTCTCTAGACCCACTTCTTCCCTGTGCAGGGTGTGAGTCCTATTCTAATGGGTAGTCTTTACTGTCTACCCATTAATTAATGGTAGCCATGACAGCCTCTTGGGTGGCCACCAGTGTCCTCACCATGAGTCCCTATCAGCTATCACAACAGTATGTGTAATTGCAGTCAAAGGGTTGAGGTCAAGCTCCTCATTTTGGAATCACCAAATACAAATAAAAATAAATCATCACAGAGAAGAATATTTTTCATACCCAGTAATTAATATTATAGGATAGTTAGTAAGTGCTAAGAACTGGGGTAGTGGATTCTAGGGTAATAGTGATCACTGAAATGGCTAGTCTACAGTGAACAGTGAAGATAACTTGGATATTTGGATTATCCCATTTGTTCTGGGAAGCACAAGATCACACAAGGTGACGTCACTTCAGAGGTTAAGGACAGACCCTTCCACCTGGGATGTACTAGTTATACCTTATACCTAGTTATAGCCTATGATTTCCTTTAGTCTACAAACATCTGTGTAAAAGTGTGAAATACAATATCCATGAGAAGAGAGTTAGGGTGAACTACTTCCGATTTCCCTCCTGGGATGAAGAGTATAATAAATGTGTATGTGCTCAGCCACGCACTTGCATACAGACACGTATAAATTTTGTCTTTTTAAACCGCATCACCTTTACCATGCCCACTTGGTGTGGAGGTGCATGTGCGTTCAGTCCTGTCTGACTCTGCCACCTCGTGGACTGTAGCCCGCCAGGCTCCTCTGTCCGTGGGATCTTCCAGGCAAAATTACTGGAGTGAGGTGCCATTTCCTTCTCTGGGGGATCTTCCTGACCCAGGGATTGAACTTGTGTCTCTTGAGTCTCCTGCATTGGTAGGTGGGTTCTTTACCAACTAATTGTCCACTTTAAACCTTCCTTAATTGGGTGGTTGGTTGTGCCTCCTCACATTTTTGAGGGAATTTTTCTAGAAGTCTTCCACTATCAGGTTGGCATTTGATTATGCAGCTTGAAGGGGTTTCAGTGTCTTTAACTGATTTCTAATATTTAAAAAACCCTAAGTAAATTCTTGTATTTCACAAAAGATCTCACTGGTAATTCAAAGGCTCCCAGTTTGAAGCTATCAGACCTCTTAGGAGACCACAGTTATAATGTTGATATTTTTATGGTCAACTAAAACACCTCTTTTGTTGTACAAAGTCTTTAAAAGTAATACTGAAGAAACTATAACAGGCATAAAATTAATATCAAGGAGATTATCTCCTTTATGCTGTTTCAAAGAGAGGGGTTTAGACACAAAGAACAATATAAATAAACACACCAGACAATAAACACTTCGTGGTTAGGAGTGCTACGCTCTATGTTCTTTCTGTGTCCCAGCACTCCCCGGTGCAAAGATGTTCATGTATAACACTGTCATTAACTCTTCACCAGCTATATGAAGTTATATTTCATGACAAAATCAATATTTTTGAACAATAAATCTAAGATTGCATTAGTTTAGCAGGGTTCAGAAAAGAAAGAGGTTTTTCCCTAGGCCCTTACTTGATTTTTACTCCTATAACTGAAAATATTTGATCCCCAGAGGCACACTATGAGTCAGCAGTGAAGTCAGAAGCAGCCTTACTGTAGTGCCTCCAGCCAGTGTTAAGGAAAGTATAATGCAAGTTCAGTGCAACACCTTATGGCTCTAAACACTTCTTGTCTAATATTTAAGTAAATAACATAGTTGTGCCTATCCAACTCAAAAATCCCTACTGTAGCACAAATGGACAAACATAAAAATAGTTACTGTTGCCATCAAGATTTTTGGAAGGGGATTTCAAACTGCTTTTATGGAAGGGGATTTCTCTTGTCACCTGATGGCAACAGTAACTATTTGCTGAACTGTGCACAGTCTCAGGGAGTTCCTAACATACTGTACTGGTGTCTAATATCAGGGACTCCTCCATGTTCAGAAGAGGTGGACATTAATCGGATCCTCAAATATGGTTTTATCTACACAGTCTGGAAAGCAGCAACTAGAATACTTTTTTTTTTTTCTAGTTTTTGTTGCAATGTGTCAGTTTTTAAATTTATATTTTATTTTATTTTTTACTTTTTTTTTACTTTTTATTTTTTTCCATCTCAAGTGTACATGAGTTCCCAATCTTGATAAATTTATATTTTAAACAGACACAATACAACATGCTTTCATTTGGTCTACCCCACACTGATGCAATGTGTTTAATGTATAAACTTGTATCAAAATGTCTCCTTCATATTAACACTTAGCTCTGTGTGTGTGTACATAAAATAGAAATGTGTGTGAAATATATAAAATATTCAAACCATATTATCTAATATAGTTATATATATATGTACTGTCATCTCAATAGGTACTTAGAATAACTACACTATTTACTTAATTTTTAAAGCAGTGGTGAGAATAATTATATGTTATATGCAGAGGTATATACTACATGTAAATATGCCTCATCTCCATTTATATATACATACATTTATCTTTTAATTGTTATGATTATAGAGTGCATAATTAAGTTAGTGAGCACTGCTCAGAACTTAGGAAGGAAATAAAGATCACAGAAACTCAGCTGGGTAAAAAGTGCTTTATGACTCATTAAGTAAATGTGTTTACCTTTCATTTATTATGAAGAGGTTTTCTAAAAAGTAAATTGATGTTTATTTTTTGTTTAATGATTACATATTTCACTTTGTTGAAAACTCTGATATGCTGATATGAAAGTGTTGGTACGGATTTAGGAACAAGAGCAATGAATGATTAGACAGAGGAGAAAAAAGAATCTTTAGGAGAAAAAAAAATTTAAAAAGAAGACAGGACTTTCAAAAGCATTTAAAGAATGATTACCTACCAGTTCTACTCGTCCGAAACCTCCAACTCCAAGGGTGTCAATGATGTTGAAATCAGACAGCTTCAGGTTGGCGAAGAAAGCAGCTTCAGCTTCATATCTGGAGTTTTTGATGCGAAAAAATGGAAATTTCTTAGAGGTGCAAACACGAGTACCACGTACAACTGTACCGGAATGACAAGACTGTGAAACAGGGTCTACCTGCTTAAATTCCATCTTGCTTTCAGAGTCTGCGTTTTCTCATACTCATAACTTTTTATTTTTGGTCCCAGTTGTGCAGAATAACCTAGATTTGAGCTTGCTTTTTCAGAGTAGAAAAATACAAAGTACCCACTGCATGCCAGTCATGTGACTTATAAATCCAGTTATCAAATCAGAGTTACATCTCGGTGTTTTTCTACGCGTCTTCTTATGAGCACAGACTGTTTGTGTTGTTCTTTTTTGGTTTTGTTTTGGATTGTTTGGTTTTGCTTGGTTTTGTTTTTGCCGTTCAGGTTTTGGATGGCAGTTTCTCATTAGGTTCCCTTATCCACAGGCTGGCAGTGGCTCCTATTAATAATTATTAAAAGCAGCAAGATCATTGAGGTCTCTGGAGTGCAGTCACAGCCAGGTTTTATGAAAACAGATCCCAAAAGCTGAGGACTGATGTGGAAATATCTGAAATGGATGGTTTCGGAAGCATAGTCACATTCCTAAAAAGTGTCTTCCTTTCGTTTGTGATTACCCACTGACTCTCAGCTAGTAATCCCAGTGTCTTTAGGCTTGCCAGTTTCTTATATGAGTGGTGTGGAGGAGCACAGACTACCCTTCAAAAGTCTAACTCTTCGGACAGGCAAACTGGACATACGCAAGTGGCCAAAATAAGTGTCTCCTGATGAGACAAGTGAATATGAGCTGCTTAAAATATCTCCTTGTTAAAAGGCCCTACTATTTTTAGAAAGGGCAGGAAGGCATAAAGATGATCCTCCCACTCACTAAAGTCAGGTCAGGGAGTAATTCAGCTGTCTCAAAAATAAAGTATTTGAATAGCTATGTGTAATCCATGACCTTCAACCAGGCAGTACCTGATTCAGTAGTATGCTATAGATAGACATGATGAACGTGCCTGAAATAATGATACTAACACAGCTTGTTTATGTCCGGTTTTGGAAAGAATCATCCACAGGCATGTTTGGTGTTAAGCTATGCTAACATGTTAGCTATTCCATTATAATCAAACACAAATTCAGACTCCCCACTTGGGAGAAGTGCGAAATAGCTTTCTAGGTTAGCTTTCAACAGTTTCCAGTTTACGAGGACAGTTGTGGTTTTTCACACATCAATTCTTGAAAGACTCATGAGAAGGTAAAAATAACATTGCTTCTCCTTATTAGCTGATTATGGGAAATCAACTCCTTCCAGTACACCTCTATAAATAAGACTGCTAGTCAATCTGAATGCTATTTGTAGACTTATCTCATTAACTACACAATCAAGAGATCCACATAACACTTCAGGAGATGGTTGACTAGAATGGAACATAAGCAACAAATGTGCATTTCTAGCATTCCAACGGGGTCCCTGCTTTTGGAAAATTAAAGCTCCATCCCATTTAAAGGGTCAGTGGCACAGTTCACTCCAACAGGTGTCTAAAAGGGACATCTGTTGGGATCAGACCCAGTGACAGTTTGTATGTGTTCAAGCATTTCCTGGCAGTCAAATTCTTAATGACATTGTTTTTGAATCATATCCCATGTGCTTGCTGGATTTAGAAAATTCAGATACTAAGGGAGTAAACTGTTTCAGACTACTCTGACACCATTTTATATATTTACAATATGGTGTTATTACTTACAGTTCTTGAGATGTCCCCCACCCACCCACTCACATCCTTATGTTTGAACTCTGTAAAACTGGTCTGGAAATATCCAAACAAGTCATCTTCAGCTATTTGCTACACATCAGAACTTCCTGAGCATCTTTTAGAAACCACTTAATAGGGGTCCCGCCACAGGTCAAGTGAATCAGCAATGTCTGGAAGAAGTATCACATTATCTATACACTTTTACAGCTCCCTGGCTGACTCTCTGGGTGATTCTGATGAACAGTTAAGGGTTGAGAACAATAGTGCTAACCCCTCAGAAAGTCTCAGGGGGTTCCAGAAGCCAGAGAATTCTGGGTTGGATTAAATTGATCCAAGAAAATCAGTAGTTTTCCAATGAGTCTGGAGTGTGATGCATTCATGGAAAGAGCATTGGGGACTCTTATCACTTGGTCTTGACTCCTACCCCTGTTGTCCTAGAACCATAGGAATGAACAATAGCTTTGTAATGGCTAACACGGTTTTAAAAAAATACATTGATAAAGAAAGACACATACAGAATGTAAAGCTTTACTAATTACTTTGCTATTATTTCTAGGTGAATTTTTTAAATACTTCCTTTAATTGGGAGTTTTTTCTGTAGCGGTTGGTGAAATACCTTTTGNTTGACTCCTACCCCTGTTGTCCTAGAACCATAGGAATGAACAATAGCTTTGTAATGGCTAACACGGTTTTAAAAAAATACATTGATAAAGAAAGACACATACAGAATGTAAAGCTTTACTAATTACTTTGCTATTATTTCTAGGTGAATTTTTTAAATACTTCCTTTAATTGGGAGTTTTTTCTGTAGCGGTTGGTGAAATACCTTTTGAAGGGGCAATTTGGTAATTGTGCACTTAACCCTCCATTCTGTTCCTATTGGCCTCAGGTCATGATTTTTTGGGGAAGACAAAGAATACAAGAACACTGTCAGAGCACTTTCTTTTCTAAGCAAGGAAATGTTGTTGCTTAGTATTTCATGTCTTTTTTTTCTCTTTAAGGTTACTCTTTAGGAAGTCTCTTCATCATGGAGACTCTGTACACCTTTCCTTTTTGAATCAATAGCTATGTTTTTTAACAGAGAAATCACCATCTGAAGAGACCTTTGTCAAAAAGCCAAACTAGAGATGATTTAGCTTCTTTAGGTGTCTAACCACTCCAGCTCATAACGTGAAGGGATATTTTCATTCTTTCTTGTTACTCAGAAATTATTTGAAAATAATTTGAATGCATCAGTTATGTTTTATAGCCCTTACAGTTGATGATTTTGAATGACAAAGGAGACAAAATAAATTGGCTAGGTAAATGGCTCTTGTCCTATAAAACATCTTTTGTCTAAATGTGGAGCATGAGTTCATAGCTTATTTACTACTGCAGCCTACCAGGTCCGAGGAATTAGGCCCAGATTCACTCAAATCTAAAATACATCTGTACAAAAGTGTTTATGAGAGGGACAGTCCCCTCTCATAAATACATATCAGTAAGGCAACCCTGAATATTCCTTGGAAGGACTGAAGCTGAAGCTCTAATACTTTGGCCACCTGATGCAAAGAGCCGGTTCATTGGAAAAGACCCTGATGCTCAGAAAGATTGAGGGCAGGAGGAGAGGGGACGGCAGAGGATGAGATGGTTGATGGCATCATTGACTCAATGGACGTGAGTCTGAGCAAATTCCGGGAGCTAGTGAAGGACAGGGAAGCCTAATGTGCTGCAGTCTATGAGGGTAATAAAGAGTCAGGCACAACTGAGCAACTGAACAACAGGGCATACAGTTCCTGATGTTTGACTGCTTAAAATCTGGAAAGAAGTATGAAGTATATTTTCTAGTGTTCCTTAACTCATAGGTACATACTTTTAAAAATAATACTATGATTTACAGTTGACCCTTGAACACTGCAAATGTTAGGGGTGCTGACCCTCCAAAAATCAGAAACTCATGTATAATTAATAGTGGGCCTGCCATAGCCACAGTTTTCCCGTATCTACAGCTCCGCATCTGCCGGCTCAACCAAGTGCATCACGTAGTATTTACTACTGAAAAAAATCTGCAGATCAGAGGATCCTCACAGTTCACACTCATATTGTTCAAGGGTCAGCTGTACTGAATGAACAAATGAATACAAGTATATTCATTAACTTTTTAAACACAGGGTGAGAGCAATGGATTCTCTTCCTTAAAAGTGCAAATATTGACATACTCTGTGACTTCAAGGAGCTTACAAACCCTCAAAATAGGTTAACAACATGAAAATAACTACAACAAGAGAATACGTGTGTGGGGTGAAATAGATAACACATCATTTCTTAAACACTGGAGAAGGAAATGGCAACCCACTCCAGTGCTCTTGCCTGGGGAATCCCAGGGATGGGGGAGCCTAGTGGGCTGCTGTCTGTGGGGTTGCACAGAGTCAGACACGACTGAAGCAACTTAGCAGCAGCAGCAGCACTTCTTAAATGTGCCTGACAATATGATTCACCTGGCGCTTTGATGATCAGAATCCACAATCACTAATCTGTACAGAGTATTCTAACTAGTGACATATGGAAATTGTAAGAACTGCTAGAAAGAAACAAAGTTGCCTACATTTTTACCTTCTCTCTTCATTTCTCCTTAGACACCAAAGGAAGTTCTAAAAGCAATGAGCATGTAAATAAAGCTGCAGCTGTAAAGATGATGAGACCAAGACACATATGCAAAATCTACAAACAAAAATAATACTAGAATAATCTTAACCTGTCTTCCTCTATCCAAAACCACATCTCTTCCAGTATCACCAGCTTACACAAATCAAGAGTAAGATTTACATGTCCTTTATTATTCACAATTTTTTTCTTGCTGTTGCCATAGGTCAATGAATCAACTCTGCCATCATTTCAAGATAACAGAATTGGGTTCTAGTCTTTATGACTGACCACTGTTATTAAGAAGCAAACGTCTCTTCTTAATACCAAAAACAAAGAACAGCCCAGGATAAAAGTGGGTGAAACTTAAAATTTTATCTTCATGTCGATAGTGCAATAGCAGAAATGGCTCAGTGTTAATTTACAAAGCAAACAATAGTAGGTGCATTTTGAAAGTAAGGTCCAAGAATCCAAAGGGACATCCAGATGGGATAAAAAGCCAGTAACTAAAAGACAATGAAACAAAAGGCTAGTGTGGCCCTATTTACTCTAGCAAAATCTATAATTTAAATCTGTTTCAGAAGTCTACTCTTAAGTGTCTCCAAGTAAAATCAAACAGAATCCTAGTATATTTTAATCCACATGCAGATCAGTCACCACCGCTTGCCTGTGCTATCTCCCCTTGGGTATATTTTTATTTCCTGTTGAGTTTAGTTTTATCAGACTTTGGGGGAATCTATAAAATGTTTCAGTAAATACACATGAACTCTCATCTATGACTAAGTTTTTTACTCTATAACTTTTTAATAGGTAAGATGAGATTCAAGGAGACAGTGTTGATGCTAGACTTAAAAATAATGCAAGAGCATTATTAATTAATAATTAATAAAAACAGTCTGTATAGTAATTTGAAAGGAATTTTAATTTTTCTGAAATAAGGGCCAAAGTAAATATATATTGCCATGAAAAAAACCATCAAGAAAGGAATTAAAGATTTTCTTTTTATTGGTGTTTGTTACTTAAACAGAGTCACTAGCCCATAATAAAGTTATTTATTTAGTTATTTAGCAATTATTATTTTTTATTTAGACAATGCAGATACTTGCATGTATGTATTCAAAGAAGAAAGGCCTACAAACAGAAGCTCATGACTTGTGATTCTGGCTCTGCTGGTGACTTAGTATTTCCAAGTCATGAATTCTTCAACATTTAGGCCTTTGTAAAAGTATTAACATACATTTAAGTAAACAGGGAGAAGTTGTATAGATATAGTCAGAATCCTAGCTTACTTAAATGTTCAGATGAATGCCTAGCAATCCTCTCACTTTTTAGGTGATCAAAGAACATTAATACCTATAAATAAATATTTACAGAAACAGTTAAAGGAGGTAAGAAATCTTTAACAGTTAGCCTTAAACACAAAATATATACCTGGTCTAGGACACATGCAAGCTATAATGCTGGCCATTTACTGAATAAACACTTACTTTGGTACATGGGATTTTAGGCAGGACTAATTCCTGATTTAATAAAACTTGGTACGTTAATTTTTAATCTTGAAGAGTAAATACAAATTCAGCCAGACATTAACTATATATACAGAGAAAACAGAATTGAAAATAGGACCAATAGTACTTATTTAACACAGATGTGATTTGGACTATCACCTCATTGTGCTACATTAACATTTTGTGAATATGAACATAGTTATTACATGTCCTATTCCCTGATTCTAAAATGTTTGGAATTAAATAAGCTTAGTCATTAAAAGAAAAATGAATAGTCGTTAAATCTATAAGCAAGTCATCAGTCATCTCTTATTAATATAATCGTTTTATTTCAAAGTCTCATTGTTAAACTAACTTTAAAAGCAGAATCTTCTGACTTCATTAGAAAACTGTGAACTATTTTATTTTTTAAGGTTTAATAGGGAGTTATTTCCTGTTGAAATAATGTTTTTCAAATAACATTTTAATGAAAATCTATTATTACTATAAGTTTTGGGGAAAAAAAACCCTTTAAACATTAGAAAGCCTATTCATATACTTCTAAACAAAAATAAATGATCTTTAGTTTGTCTGGCTGTAAAGCATACAAGTATAGTCACTATCTTTTAGGAGTAGTGCCAAAAACTTGAAGAAATAAAAAGTTTGAAAGTAACTTAATGAATATAAAGTATTTCATTATGTCAATTTTCTCCAGAAAGTATAATCTCTTCTTCAGGGAATTTGAGATAGCATTAGTTTGCTTTCTGTACTTTCAAAATTGTGTTTTTTCAGAAAAGTCTTTTTTTTTTTTTTAAGTACTCTAGCCATGAAATAGTTCTACTTATTTTTCAAATGCATTCCCTTGAGAAGATACAGCCAACAGGAATAGACAAGAAAATTGCATTACTCATATCTGCTGCCTAATAAGAATGATAGTAATGCAATTTTTTTTTAAATTTAAGAAGCACTTTCTTCCAAGGACTCTAAAATGTCTCTCATTTAATTTATCCTTCCTGATTCTCTGTGAAGATGGGATAACAAATATTTTTACTTCTATTTTGCAACTAGGTAGACCAGCTGCTGATAAGTGATTGATTTCAGTAATTAAGCACTTGAAGAATTGGAACTAAAAACCTTGGGCATGTTTCACATTGTAGCATATTTANCAATGGGTTGCCATTTCCTTCCCCAATGCATGAAAGTGAAAAGTGAAAGGGAAGTCGCTCAGTCGTGTCCGACTCTTCGCGACCCCATGGACCGCAGCCCACCAGGCTCCTCCATCCATGGGACTTTCCAGGCAAGAGTACTGGAGTGGGGTGCCACTGCCTTCTCCGAAACAGAGGCACTAGCCCATAATAAAGTTATTTATTTAGTTATTCAGCAATTATTATTTTTTATTTAGAGAATGCAGATACTTGCATGTATGTATTCAAACAAGAAAAGCATGCAATCTCCAACTTTATACCAGAATAGTATTTCTTTCATGCATGTGTGCAGCCATCAGAGACTAGTGACCTGAGGAATTTTTCTCTCCTCTCTGTGCATATTAATATCCCTCTTTCTCCCTTTCCTATGTCTCAGAATCTCATTCTGAGGCTTTTGCTTATGACTATGGACTAGGGCTTCCCTGGTGGCTCAGAAGGTAAAGCGTCTGCCCACAATGTGGNCCAGAATAGTATTTCTTTCATGCATGTGTGCAGCCATCAGAGACTAGTGACCTGAGGAATTTTTCTCTCCTCTCTGTGCATATTAATATCCCTCTTTCTCCCTTTCCTATGTCTCAGAATCTCATTCTGAGGCTTTTGCTTATGACTATGGACTAGGGCTTCCCTGGTGGCTCAGAAGGTAAAGCGTCTGCCCACAATGTGGGACCTAGGTTCGATCCCTGGGTGGGAAAGATCCCCTGGAGAAGGAAATGGCAACCCACTCCAATATTGTGGCCTGGAAAACCCCATGGACAGAGAAGCCTGGTAGGCTACAGTCTATGGGGTTGCAAAGAGCTGGACACAGCTAAGCGACTTCACTTTCACTTTTCACTTTTATGGACTAGGATGGTCCAGACTGGCACAGCAAAGGCCGGGAAGTTGAAGATTAAGGGAAAGGAGGTAGGTACAAATGATTCTTTCTGCCTTCACTGCTCAACTCCTCTGCCTGTGGAAAGCATCTCTATCCTCACTAACTGCCTCTTGTGCTCCGGAGTAAATATTCACTAGAGCAGAACTTGCCTCCAGTTTCTATGAGGACAGTTTGCCATAGATAACATTTCTAGAGAAGGGAAGGGTAAAGACAGCCCAAGTTTTCTCCTCAAATATGAAAATATCTTTTCTACCCCCAAATTAAGAGCTCTTTCCCTTTTCTTATTCATTATTTTTATATAGGGTTTAAATATTGAAATACATAAGAGAAATTTTAAGATTAGTTAAATGTCATAATTAGGCATAATTATAATCTTTATCAAGGGATCAGTCAGAAGATTGAACTAGGAACAGAAGGATTAGGTAAGACTTAAATGAACACTGCTGGTGCTAAGTCACTTCAGTTGTGTCCAACTCTGTGCGACCCTATAGACAGCAGCCCACCAGGCTCCCTCGTCCCTGGAATTTTCCAGGCAAGAACACTGGAGTGGGTTGCCATTGCCTTCTCCAAATGAACACTAGGGGTCAGCTTTTACTTCTAAACTCAGGGCCTTTGCTATGTACCTCCATTTTCATGGCTCCCCTTTATTTCTGAAGGGTTCTACATGAACTTCAGAGCAAGGAGCCTGGGGATGTGGCCATGGCCACGGCAAGCCAAAGAGAAGGTGGTGAGATTCATTGCGGCAAGAAGGAAATAAGGCTAGAAGCCACTCTCCCTGACCTCTAGGAATATAGGAAAAGAAGTGATCAGTAGCTGGCCCAGGACCACGCCTGAGCAGCACATTCTCATTTCTGTAAAATGAAGGGTTTGTACTAGACAGGTCTATAGAGTTCACTTGCAGCCTGATCATTTTGGGAAATACACACTTGACACACAGTCTTGGTTCCCACAGCTTCTCTTTTGCCTCTTTTGTGCACCAATCCTGCTCTCTAATCCCTGACTCCTGAAGCTCTCATTTCAAGAAACATTCCAGAAGTTTCCGTTTAAGGGAGTCTTGCTCTCAGCAACAAGTAGGCAGAAGACCCCTAACTCACCAGTTGGTCAAGATATGTCTTGATGTTCAAAATAGAACTGTTAATGCATTTCTGCATAACACTGTAATATACCAGAGATGCCCTGTCACCCAGGAGTCACATCAGAATTACAGACCTTGATGCAATGGTAGGATTTGGGGCCAGGCATTAGTATTTTAAAGTAAGGTTAATAGATGTGTCTATACAGCTCTTAATATCAAGGCTAATGATCATATGTACATTAAGATTACTAATATTAAATTTGATACATATGTGACAGACATCTATTACAAAGGGTACAAGTGTCACAGGGGAATGTATCCATAGTTCTAAGCAGTTATTCTCAAGTGGTCTTGGAGAATACCACCCAATCTTGACACAGGGAAAGCCTGCATGTCTTTTTCTTAGTAGAGAGAATATTAAGTGGAAAAGAAGAAAATTGAGCAAAAAGTTTGCCATGTCACATAGTTCAGTAACAGTGATTATACATTTAGCAAGTGAAGGCTCAGGGAATACCACCTATTTGTTATCAAGTCTTTGCCATCAAAATGCAAAATCTGGCATTGTTCTATGCTGCAGCCAATACAACTGAATAATTAAGCAAAATATAGGGTTTGAGGTTTAAAAAACATGATTTCCATATTTTGTTCAGATTTTCTTGGGTTTTACCTAATGCCCTTTTTCTGTTCCAGGATCCCATCCAAACAATGTTTAATTACTATATTGCCTTAGATTCTCTTTGGCTATGCTGTTTCCCAGACTTGCCTTGTTCATGATGACCTTGACAGTTTTAAGCAGTACCAGTCAGGTGTTTTGTAGAATATTTCTCAATTCTGACTTATTTGATGTTTTTCTCATGATTTCACTCAAGTTCTAAGTTTTAGGGGATGAAGACCACAGAGGTCAAGCGCCATTTTCATCACATCACGTCAAGGATATATGTTATCTACATGATTTATCACTCATGACTCAGACCTTGATCATCTGGCTAAGATAATAACTGTGTAGTTTGTAACCGAGTACACACTTACAGAAACCAACAAATACAAAAGGACTGTATTGCAATGTGGTCTTCTCTGTAACTTTTACCTTATAAATACTTCCCCCTCAAAACAGATTAACTTTACAAAGGTATTCTACATTTCCACGCTGCTGAGGTTTCTGCTCAATAATTCAAAAGTATCAGCATAAAATATACTGGTTGAGATTAGCGCAGATGGGTACAATATTCAAAACTAGAATCTTTCCATACATTTTTACACAGATGATAGGAGTGGAGAGATAATGGTGGAACAGCTCATTATCCTCAAATCACTGCCCCTTTCTTATGCGGGTAGAGAGTCATTACGGTAATTTTTTCTCTGACTATACGCCGCAGTTGTCATGGAAGTCCAGAATTAATCCAGTTCACTTTAGCTATACTGTTGGTTTAGATAAATACTGCTATGGTGGGTGGGGTGAACTGGGAGACTGGGATCGATGCACACACACTACTGCTACTATGTATAAAACAGACAACTAACCAGAACCTGCTGGACTGCACAGGGAAATCTACTCAGTGCTCTGTGTTGACCTCAATGGGAAGGAAACTCCAAAGAGAGAAGAGGCATGTATACCTATAGCTGACTCGCTTCGCTGTACAGTAAAAACACACTGTAAAGCAATTATACTCCACTGAAATGTAATTAGAATGAAATAAATACTGCTGTAACATGTAAATGGAACTTCACGCCTGAGTTAACACATATTGGTCATATTTTGTGCTTTTCACAATGGGTTTAAAAGAGGACTACCTACATACTAACAGATTGCATAGGATACTAAGTGGTTCTTTCAATAGGAAGTTGCAGACGGTGTATCTAAAGTAAAAATGATGCATTTGATGTATCTTACCACACGGTAAAGCTCCTTACTTGACACTTGTATAAATATAATTGAATAGCACTATATCAGTTTTATTATTTATAGTTAACAAATAATAGTGTGAAATGAAGGAAATTGGGAGGGGCATTTAGGCCTATTATAGTTATTCTTTAAAGCACTTAACAGGTTCAGTTCAGTTCAGTTCAGTCGCTCAGTCGTGTCCGACTCTTTGTGTCCCCATGAACCGCAGCATGCCAGGCCTGCCTGTCCGNATTTATAGTTAACAAATAATAGTGTGAAATGAAGGAAATTGGGAGGGGCATTTAGGCCTATTATAGTTATTCTTTAAAGCACTTAACAGGTTCAGTTCAGTTCAGTTCAGTCGCTCAGTCGTGTCCGACTCTTTGTGTCCCCATGAACCGCTGCATGCCAGGCCTGCCTGTCCGTCACCAACTCCTGGAGTTTACCCAAACTCATGTCCATTGAGTCAGTGATGCTATCCAACCATCTCATCCTCTGTCATCCCCTTCTCCTCCTGCCCTCAATCTTTCCCAGCATCAGGGTAGAGAATATTTCCTTCCATATTTGACTTTCTTTTCCTTACAGATTTTCCAGGGATAGAGCTGACATCTTGGCCACACCCTATACTCAATTCTCTTTTTATGACTTCCTTTTCTTCATCCGAGTAAATTACTAGATTTTCTCTCAAGAGTTAGCAGCTAACCAAATTCCCACAGTCTTGGTGGATTAATCTGGTCTTTTGGCAAGAGAACAAGCTCTACCTGTGACAAAAGCATCACTTTGACTTCCCTCTCTCTGCTAGGTTTAACGATCTTGATGTTGGATGTTCACTTATCGTGTTCAGAGAGCAGACAGCGTCTGATTGGATTCTGTCTGATTTGCCTTCTTGTAACTTTGCCGAAATGACAGCAGTGCAGACAGAGGACAGAAAACCTTTCTTCTTCCCCTTTAGAACAGGACGCTGATGACCTGAACTTAGGAACTTGTACTGTGTCTGGGCACCCGTGAGCAGGCGTCCAGCAAAGTGAACTAGAGGGAAACTGGGAGATTCATAGGATGGGGCTGCAGAGAACAGTGGGCTTTCCTTCAGGAGGCTGAGGAATCAGAGTTTCATCCTTTCTATACAACTTGTGGTATGTGGCTAGGTATAGGAAAAACATATGGAACCTCAGTGAAAATATATACAATATATAAAACATGAGAGAAATAATTACAGATTGAGGAAATCTATTTTTAGTAGTACTTATTTTCACTGACTACAAAGGAAATTTCAGTAATAATGAAATTATACTATCATGCTATTTGCATAAAGATACCACTTCAGAAAAGTAATAGAAAATAGGTGATAGGGAGAGTGTGTGAGTTAGTCTGTGCGGTTTTGTCTTTTAAAAAGTTAATACACTGACATTGGGGTGCCAACACATCCACAGTTACATTGACACCTATTTCAGAAACTGGACCGCTACCGGCCTTTCTTGCTGAAGTCTGTGGAGAATCAAGTCACTAGCATGGGCCACGAGATGATGCTGCTGAGTGAGTTGTTCGACTTGCACAAAGTTAACTATTTTCATGTCTATAAATTGTGTTCCAGCCTATGTATGAAGCTGAAATAAGGCTCAAATCTATGTTTAATGTAAGATACAAGATTTGAAATAGGTTCAGTAAACATGAGTATTAATTTCTAGAGCGTTACTTGCTAATTAGAAAATAAAGATGTAAAAAAAAAATCATCAAAAAGAATTACTGCAGTTTTAAGTTTCAGGCTGCTAACATTACACTTGCAGGCCTTGCCAAGTTTGTCTAGAACTTATTTATACATAGGGAGTAGAAGTCTATACTATGTGTCTAATCTTAAATATGACAGTTTAGAGTACTGCTGGACAGTTTGTTCAGGAAGACCTTTCTTAGGTGACATAACAAATGAGACCAACTCCATTTAGTTATAGTAAATGAGACAATACATGTGAAAGAAAACTAAGCAATCAATCACAATAAAATGATCACTACCTCCCATGGATGTTTTACTGCATGTAAAGTGCTTTTCCTTGTTATTACTAATTGCCTGATCTTCCTGTCCATGGCTGTGTTCTAAGTTGTCTTTCTCCCCACTGGACTAGGATCTAGGTAGTAGATTAGTAAAACAACTAGAAATAAATGGTATGTTATTATATAGAGATAAAAATTAATTTAGGAATGGGCAAATATGCCATAAAGTTGATATTTTACTTTTCTTTATATTCAGTTTAATTACAATGATTTCATTAGTGGTTATGATCTTCCCATGAGANAGGCTGAGGAATCAGAGTTTCATCCTTTCTATACAACTTGTGGTATGTGGCTAGGTATAGGAAAAACATATGGAACCTCAGTGAAAATATATACAATATATAAAACATGAGAGAAATAATTACAGATTGAGGAAATCTATTTTTAGTAGTACTTATTTTCACTGACTACAAAGGAAATTTCAGTAATAATGAAATTATACTATCATGCTATTTGCATAAAGATACCACTTCAGAAAAGTAATAGAAAATAGGTGATAGGGAGAGTGTGTGTGTTAGTCTGTGCGGTTTTGTCTTTTAAAAAGTTAATACACTGACATTGGGGTGCCAACACATCCACAGTTACATTGACACCTATTTCAGAAACTGGACCGCTACCGGCCTTTCTTGCTGAAGTCTGTGGAGAATCAAGTCACTAGCATGGGCCACGAGATGATGCTGCTGAGTGAGTTGTTCGACTTGCACAAAGTTAACTATTTTCATGTCTATAAATTGTGTTCCAGCCTATGTATGAAGCTGAAATAAGGCTCAAATCTATGTTTAATGTAAGATACAAGATTTGAAATAGGTTCAGTAAACATGAGTATTAATTTCTAGAGCGTTACTTGCTAATTAGAAAATAAAGATGTAAAAAAAAAATCATCAAAAAGAATTACTGCAGTTTTAAGTTTCAGGCTGCTAACATTACACTTGCAGGCCTTGCCAAGTTTGTCTAGAACTTATTTATACATAGGGAGTAGAAGTCTATACTATGTGTCTAATCTTAAATATGACAGTTTAGAGTACTGCTGGACAGTTTGTTCAGGAAGACCTTTCTTAGGTGACATAACAAATGAGACCATATCTAGCATCAGATCAAGAATCTACTGACAGGTAAAAAGCTCTTCAATCATTAGTTTAAGTTTTACGGAAAGTTATCTAAGGTGGATACTCTCTAGACCCCGGATCTTTGAAGCAGACTGATAAGTGTGACTATTTCTTTAATAGTGTTAGTCGCTCAGTCATGTCCGGCTCTTTGCAACCCTCTGGACTGCAGCCCACCAGGCTCCTCTGTCCATGGGATCCTCCAGGCAAGGATATTGGCGTGCTTTGCCATTTCCTTCTCCATTTCTTTAATAGTAAGACCCCAATTATCTAGCACTATCTTTTTGAAAATGATTATCAAAGCTTCTCCCTTCTAATTACCATGTAGATTTCTGTCACTTTTTTTTTTTAATAAAGGTCTTTCTTAGGTGACATAACAAATGAGTTCATTTGTTTGTTATGGGGGATCAATATTTCTAGAATGGATTACTTTCTTTCAAACCATTTAAAGCATAATTTATTGCATATAGTAGAGCATTCAGAAGATGAGCCCAGACCATCATTTCATAAGGAATTAGTGTGCTGTTGCCTTTATTTAAGATAACTTTAATAAAACTTCTATAGTATTTATTTGTTATTAGTTGCTCGATTTTTAGGTATTATGTTGATAGTCAGGAGGCCTATCCATCTTACCTCCCATTTCCGATCCAGACACACTCATTTTCTGCAAGCTATAAAACCAGATGGCCAAATTTGTTACAATTGCAACTATAATATATATATATTTTTTGCAATCAGTGAGTACTTCGATAGGCAATAAAATAAAATGATTACACTATATGCACGTTCAGTCATGTCCAACTCTTTGTGACCCCATGGACTGTAGCCCACCAAGCTCCTCTATCCATGGGATTTTCCAGGCAAGAATACCAGAGTGGGTTGCCATTTCCTTTTTCAGAGGATCTTCCCAACTGAGGGGTCGAACCCACATTCTCCTTCATCTCCTGCATTGCAGGTGGATTCTTTACCACTGAGCCACTGGGGAAGCCTTTGGACAAATCCTAGCTACATTATTCAGTGGCAATGAGAGTTTCAGTAGCCACAGGATCCCTCTGTGCCTCAGTTTTCTTTCTTTAATGGACATGCTAACCAAACCAACTCCATTTAGTTAAATGAGACAATATATGTGAAAGAAAACTAAGCAGTCAATCATAGTAAAATGATCACTACCTCCCATGGATGTTTTACTGCATGTAAAGTGCTTTTCCTTGTTATTACTAATTGCCTGATCTTCCTGTCCATGGCTGTGTTCTAAGTTGTCTTTCTCCCCACTGGACTAGGATCTAGGTAGTAGATTAGTAAAACAACTAGAAATAAATGGTATGTTATTATATAGAGATAAAAATTAATTTAGGAATGTGCAAATATGCCATAAAGTTGATATTTTACTTTTCTTTATATTCAATTTAATTACAATGATTTCATTAGTGGTTATGATCTTCCCATGAGACCTTGTTAACTCTTTGTACTGCTGCTGTATAATACAATTTATGCTATGTTTTCACCATTTAATTTATGAACCATCATGATTGGATTAAACTGAAAACAAAGGAATTATATCATAATGAAACATGGGATCTTGACAGTCTATTCTAGACCCCCTAGCAGCAGCAGCAGTAAAAGAAGAGTACGTGAGGGTCTCCTTTTGAAATTTAATATAGCTTTTTTCAACTTTACTGGGGGTTACTCTCAGAGAATATGGAATTTATGAGCTGTCATGTGGATGAAAGAAAAGCATAAAGCTCTCATGTTGCTTCAGAATAAGATCTTACCTTCAACTATTCCCTGAGCTTGAGAGGCAGAGCAGACATCACCATGCTCTTATTCCCAGTCAAGCAATAGATACAGAGTCAGACAGTAACCATGGTAATCCAGAGCTTGGAAATGCCTGAAACACAGTCTTGAGAGGCATTCGCAGAAAGGTGAGGGTGTCCTTTCTGAGGACGAATCATTGCCAAAATCAGAATTGCCAAGAAGCTGCTCAGTGACCTAACCCTGCAAACAGACCCCTCTCCCATTTTTTCTGGGGCTTTACTTAATGTGTGTAACTTTTTAAAGTCACCTTGAGGGCAGTTCATTGGGAAATAAGACTAAGACTTGGTCAAGTTCTAGTGGCACAAAGGATCTCATGGGTTTTATTAACATGTAGGTGAAACTGAACATGCCCCTTCCTGGACCAAAGAGTTGTACCTGCAAAGGTGTGCCTTTCAGACAGGGATGGCTAAATTTCCAATCTTTTACTTTCTTGCCTTTGGTAACTAATTATAACACTCCTTTGATAAAGGCTTATTAGAGCATAATGTCTTTGCCCTGCTGAATAATGTTTATTAGAGGAACATTCCCAGAGGTGAGTTTTGAAGATAAAATAAATTGAAGAAAGAGAAAATTCCTTCTTTATCATTTTACTGACAAATGACAATAGAAGAAAAAAAAAAGACACAAAAGATCTGTTTTCTTTTTTTTTTTTTAGGCTCCATCAAAGCATATTTGCAACATTTCATCATGTTACATGAATTTATTAGCTATGCTTATAATATACAATACAGTTAACATTGCATCGGGCTGTTTTATGGCAGTGGAAAAATACTCATTAAAAAGGCTAAATGTTTTTGAGATGAAGGTGACATGATAACGCTTTGGAATCCACTTAATGCAGTCATTTCGTGGATATCCATTTTAGTGATTTTAGCGGTTATTATCAGTAGCCTATTTCCACCTGGGGATGCTGACCTGAAGAGCCTGGTCTGTATCGCACAGGTTCTGAAAGGCCCAAAGTCCTCCAGACATGGACACATAAGAGCATGGTCAAGAAGAGCATTTCACCATGCATATAATCCTACTGTTATCATTCCAGGTCTGTGTGCTCCACTAAAATCAAGCATCGCTTTCTTCATGTGCCTGGCACTGTGCCATGAGCTTTTCTAGAAGCTCGCTTAGCAAAGAGGAGCAGCTACACAGCCTAGCGGGAAACACACAGAAGAGCATTACGAACCACAAGAGAAAAACCTGAAACATGGGCGTCTCATTCTCAGGATTGATTTGATCACTGTTAAATAAGGGTTGCCTGGTTGGGACAAATGCAAAAAAGCACAGACTTCTAAGTCAAATGATACTCCCTAAAAGTTTTAACAGCAACAGCTGCGGCCCCTTTAAGTTCAGGTCTCCTCCTTTCAGACCAGATTCCTTCTGAGATCAGCGGTGCAGTGGCTTAAATTCCTGGTTTAGCTGCTACCTCGACATTTTGCATCTTTTACTTTCTATTGAAAATCCAAATCAGAATCAGAACAAAGATTATTTGGGAAACTTAGACCAAGTAAATGAAAATGAGGCTGTCATGTTTGTGGCAGTGATGCAATTGAGAACTACAATTGCACAGAAAATTGCAGTTCAGAAGAAAGGTTTTCTTTTTATTTGAAAGAATGTTACCAGGATGATGACTTCAGCTTAACCTACCGGCACTTGAACTTCAAATTGACTTGCCTTTAAAGAATTCCAAATCATGAGAAAATGTATACCACCTGCTTTAGATTTTCTAACAGAAAGTGAACGTTTGAGTTTTGCAGCTAAAACAGACATTTAAAGCTATGGCATCGCTAACTTCCTCTGGAAGGGGAAGGAGATCTGAAATCAGAAACATAAAGTTAAGAAGTAACATGGAGAAATGATCAGTTTCTCATTGCCTACAAAACAATGTCTCGCTCATATAATAATACAGGTACATGCGCGTTACAACTTCATCAGGAATTTAAAAGGGGAAGCTTTTGGTTACTTGTCAACCTGGTATGATATTTATAAATGTTGCTCTTATTTAGGTCTTTTAATATTATTATAGGTAATTAGTTCTTGTGAGAAAACTATCTTCCATTTGTACAATCTATGTATCATTTCTGAATTGAATACATTTTATCCTTTGTTGTACCTCAAGGGAAAGAAAAGAATCTTCTGTGTTACCACTAAGTGTTGGTTAGATCAGAAGTATTTCCCTATAGGTATTACTCATGAAATGGGGCTTAAAATTTTACAAATGATGTGAGAGGAGTTTGGAACTAACTCCTGTCTTCATGTTGCCTTCATATACTCTTTTCCTTTGGCTATAATTCACAAATAATAATGAATAATAATAATTCTTCAATCCTGTAAAATTGCTTCAAGGGCCACATGTTAAAATTCTCTTCCATTAAGAACAGGTATCTGAAAAAATATGAGATCTCTTGCAATTTAGGATTAGGTATTCATTTTATTCCCCCCCGTAACACTAGATCTAATGATACTGAACAACGTTTGCACACTTTCAGAGGAATTAAAAGTATACCTTAAGTTCAAATCAATGATGATGACTACCATTTGATCCAATTAATACAGTTTTCGATCCTTTTCCCCCCATGGATTGTGACATTTACTTAAATGATAGTTACAAGACAACTAACAGTCCTAAAAGAGGGCAAACAGCTTATTTTTTTTCTTCCTGCTCTGGAGTTCCTGATGTTCACTGGAACACCCTATGATCAGGGATTCAGCTGTCCCTGCCAATGACGCAAACCGCTGAGAGATGCCTAGGGCAGGCTTGACCCATTTCACAACTGCTTATGACACAGTTTTCAGTCATTATTTTTCAGCATGGAAATAATATCTCAGTTGACCTAAAACCACAAAGTACATTTTCAATGTTGGTAAGACACGACCTTTGCCCTGCATGTTTTATAATGGAAACCAAGTGGCTGAGAGTTACAAAATTTATCCCCAGGCTAATGACAGAATAACCCTGCTGTGAGAGACAGACTGATTCCAGGAAAACTCTGTAATCTTTTCAGCATCTACCAATCTAACGAACTCTCTTGAGACTGGTAAATTATACAAGTTAGTTATGCTGAAAGACACTTGAGAAACTACGGTGAATAATGAACCAGCTAAGACAAGGTGAAATAAAACTCTGGAATTATTTTAGACCACTTAAGCAACCTGAGCATTACAATGAAAATGAAATTCAAACTTCCTATATTTTCAACAGAATCAGGCAGTTCTATGATATCATGAAATATTTTTAGCAAATTACCAGTAAATCAAACATATGTCAGCCACTGTTAAAGATAGATGCTAAGAATACAGCAGTGGACACAATATATCAAAAAAAAAAAAAAANACTGGGAAACTTGAAAAGAATGCCTACATCTCCGCGGTAGGTTGGAGGTGAGAGGACACCAGCAAACTTCACAGTGTCTGGTTGCTACTCGCTGCTTGGCAGCGAGGGATAAAAGAATGCGAGTAGGATTGGCTTAGAATTGGAAGGAAGAGGAAACAGGGGCCTTTCCCCTGGTGGCCCTGTGGCTAAGCATGCATCTGCCGACGTACGGGACATGTGTTTGATTCCCATCTGGGAAGATCTCACACGCCAAGGGGCAACGAAGCCCATGTGCCACAATTGAGCTTGCACTCTTGAGCCTTGAGCAGCAACCGCTGAGTCCACACACCGCAACTACTGAAGCCCATGGGCCCTAGAGCCTGTGCTCCGTAACAGGAGAAGCCACAAGAAGCCCATGGACCACAACTAGAGAAAGCCCACACATCGCAATGAAGGCTCAAGACAGTTAAAAATAAATAAGCAAACCCATAAATCTTAAAAATAAAAGAGAGAGAGAGCAAGGATGCATGGCATCCTAGCCCGTCCCTCATCAGCTGTCACTTCAGGTGCGTTCAGAGTACCATCCTCTGCATTCCGAAAGGGAAGAGTGGCCGTGATAGTTTGTGCTACCGCAAGTGGTCAGCTTCTCTGTGGTAGGCAGAAAAATGGTCNCATGGCATCCTAGCCCGTCCCTCATCAGCTGTCACTTCAGGTGCGTTCAGAGTACCATCCTCTGCATTCCGAAAGGGAAGAGTGGCCGTGATAGTTTGTGCTACCGCAAGTGGTCAGCTTCTCTGTGGTAGGCAGAAAAATGGTCCTCCCCAAATATCATGTCTTAATTCCTGGAACCCCTAAATGATACCTTATTTGGAAAAAGGGTCATCACAGTTGCAATTTAAATGAAGGATCTTGGAATGGGAACTTTTTCCTGTATTATTAATATCTGTGTAGACATTCACAAATATATATAAATATTAGTAAGTATCATTATAAGAGGGAAGAACAGTGAGCTTTTGTGTACCATGAGAAGAGAGTGAGGTAGAGGCAGAAGCAAAGATTAAAGGGATGTCGTCACAAGCCAAGGGATGCGAGTAGCCACCAAAATCTAGAAAAGGCAAGGAATGGTTGTCCCCAAGAGCCTCCAGAGAGGCCGCGGCACTGCCAATACCTTGAGTGAGTCTGGTCAAATTGATTTCATACTTCAAGGCTCCAGAACTGTGAGAAAACTAATTTCTCTTGCTTTAAGCCATCCATCTTGTGGTAGTTTGTTAAGTCCAATACAGGAAATTAATACATTATCACAACTTTCACTGTCACCAATTACTACAGATTTCCTTGATTCTACTCATTGTTTGCTTCCTCCTGAACTCACTCTCAGACATCACAAAATTATTATTTTCCTTTCTGTTCAGTTAGATTACACTGTGTGTGCCATTGTACACACAATTTTGTTGACTCATCTTCAGGATGCTGTGTTAACACGATGTATATCAGTCACCAGTGAAGTTCCCAAACAAATTATTTCTCTTCACAGAATAAATATTTATCAAACGGCATGCCAATTAAGTCAAGTAATTATACCCTTAAGAAATGCAGTTTTCAAATTCATCATCTCAAAACTGTATACTACAGATGTTCAAGTTTTAATGTGTATCTATCTGGAAAATGATTCAGCTGAGTCACACAAAGAAGACAAAATAAACTATTTTAATATTTATAACATTGTGTTTGTCTTTCACTGTCAGAGTTTATGTGCATAGAATCAAAGAATAACTGAAGTGAGAGATGAAATAATGTTGAGTTCTCCCAGTGAGTAAAAAGCTGCTTTGAGACATTTATGTGTGCACCATATTGTAAATCAACTCCTTCACTGTTCCAAATGGTACCCTGGTGACCAGAAAAGGTACATTAAGCATCCCAGAGTATGCGTCACTAAGGAAGATGCTCTCATACTGGTTCAATATTTCATCTGTGGGTACAGTAACACTTAAAAGCCGTATTTCATAAAATTTCCAAGAAGTCTGACTTTAAAATGACTACGTCTGCCTCTTTAGAACAGCTAACAGTTTCCTCTCCTACAAAATGAAGGAGTTGGACCTGAGTATCTCTCTTCTGTTTCTAATATTCAATGCAAAGAAGATTCTGATGCAGTGTGACTACCCTGGTATTTGGGGCATTAATCAAAGTTTCAAATGGACAGACCAGGTGGTGCCATGACTTAGCAAGGAAAGTAACCAGAATAAGCATCTGAGTATGGACAGTTCAAGTGCAGGGTTGTGACTAGTTCCTAGGTGCTTCTTTTACTAGATAAAGCCTTTTCTGTAATCTTCACAAAGACATAATATTTGTCATATACAAGTGTATCTCTTCTGTTAATTTCATTCAGGCTACATCAAATGTGCTTTGAAACAACAAGCTTTGTAGTCACTTGGTGTAATCTTGTCCTCAGTTGACATGTTTACTTATTTTTATCCAGCCAACATGAGCTCATTTCTCATGCTGGGTGGAATGTAAGCCTCACAAGTGCAAAAGCAGAGATCCAGTTCTTGCACATCCTTAAAGATTATCTCATAAACCAAGGTTTTGTTTAGAGCTCCAAGAGCTGCCTAACACTGAAGGCTTAGCTCTGCAGAGAAATACACAAAAATTTTGAATTTTCAGACAAAAACTGGAAAATAAAAAACCCCTGTTTTTTTTTAAAAAAATGGAGTTTTGAAAGTTACATGAAATTTAAAAGTTTGAAATTTTATAGGAAATTTAAAAATATTGAAGGCAAAGCTTTGGGGGATGAATAGCTAAAATGTCAAAGGTAAGTTTTTTACATATTGTAGTATATTTGTATTCTTTTGAAATGACTTCTAAAAATGTTTTAAATGAAAGTTTTACCAACATCAGGTCATTTGAATGCCCACGTCTAAAAACAAGCCTCACAGTTTGGCTTTTCTGTTTCAGGAAGTATCAACTTTATCAGAAGAGAAGTAAGAAGGATTCAGAGCCTCCTTTGCTTGCTGGCTTCTCCTGCCAACTTTGATCCAGGTGTTGCCCAATGTGCCTGTTTGATCGTGCAAAGATTAAACTTCAGGGTTGTGAAAGATGACAGTTTCTTCTATCTTCAAGTATTTTCTTGTATCTCAAGCAATTCTGCCCATCATCTCCTCACACATACAAATTTTGTTTTCAGTGTGTCATTCTATTTGCATACCAAAATTAATTAAATATTAATGCAACTGGTAAATTTATAACTGCTGTTTTGATAAGCTCTAGTTTTAAAAACTTCAGCATATCAAAAAGCTATTGTATGCATATATCATGTTTGCATAGATATAATCTCCAATTCATGAAACTGCATGAACACCGGAAAAGGGAATTATTTTAAAAGCTCTTAAATATTTTAGTTCTCCTTCTAGCACCTTCTACAAAAACAAACAAAGATTAAAAACTACAATAGCCAACAAAGCAGAATAGAACAAAAGCCAACCGAAAGAAAACCTTCTAGACTGTCCTCTAATATTCTGAATTACAACTCAGAGAAACCAAAGGTACTGAATTAATATTACAGAAACTGTATCCTTGAAGTTATGAGGTATATGCAATATTCTATTTCCCGACCTATAAAATGAAGTGTTACTTTTTGGTAATGAATTACCTCTGACTCTCAAGCATCTNATAGAACAAAAGCCAACCGAAAGAAAACCTTCTAGACTGTCCTCTAATATTCTGAATTACAACTCAGAGAAACCAAAGGTACTGAATTAATATTACAGAAACTGTATCCTTGAAGTTATGAGGTATATGCAATATTCTATTTCCCGACCTATAAAATGAAGTGTTACTTTTTGGTAATGAATTACCTCTGACTCTCAAGCATCTTTACATTGTAGACTAGGTTTTCTTGCTAGCTATGTGACCTGGAGGGTGGTTATTTAACTTCTCTGTGCTTCAGTTTCCTCATTTATAAAATGGAGTTAAATATTAAGTATCAAGTGTCTTCCTCATATGGTTTTATGGAATCAGGCATATGTAAGCACCTCCATTTCATTTGCTAGAAAATCCTATGGATATTTTATACTATTTAATTACTGCCTGTGACCTAATTAGCATATAATCATAGATTTATTCAATATGATACTATCATAATCATATT
>SJYA01002946.1:2911544-2953714 GCA_006410615.1 Neotragus moschatus | reverse complement strand
CAAAAGAGATACAGATGTAAGGAGCAGACTTTTGGACCCTGTGGGAGAAGGCGAGGGTGGGATGATTTGAGAGAATAGCACTGAAACATGTGTATTATCATATGTGAAACAGATCACCAGTCCAGGTTCAATGCATGAAATAGGGTGCTCAGGGCTGGTGCACTGGGATGACCCTGAGGAATGGGATGGGGAGGAGGTGGGAGGAGGGTTCAGGATGGGGGACACATGTACACTTATGGCTGATTCATGTCAGCGTATGGCAAAAACCACCACAATAATGTAAAGTAATTAGCCTCCAATTAAAATGAATAAATTAATAATAAAAAAGAAAACCTGGTGTGGTTTACATGGTGGAATATTATGCAGCCTTTAAAAAGGAAATCCTGTAACATACCATCACATGGATGAACCCTAAGGACATTAGGCTAACTGAAATAAGCCAGTAACATGAGGGCAAAATACTAAATACTTGAAATCATTAAAATATCTAAAGTAGTCAAAAATCATAGAAACAGAGAGTAGAAAGTTAGTTTCCAACAGCAAAGGAGAAGGGGAGGGGAAACTAGTGTTTAATGTGTGTAGAGTTTCAATTTTGCAAGATGAAACAGTTCTAGAGCTCTGTAGCACAATGTGAATATAGTTAACACTTTTGAACTTAAAAGCTGTTAAGATGATAAATTCAATGTTATGGGTTTTTTAACCCACCCTTCCAAAAAAANTAGAGTTTCAATTTTGCAAGATGAAACAGTTCTAGAGCTCTGTAGCACAATGTGAATATAGTTAACACTTTTGAACTTAAAAGCTGTTAAGATGATAAATTCAATGTTATGGGTTTTTTAACCCACCCTTCCAAAAAAAAGAAATCAGAAGTATCTACATTGATATTTGACAAAATAGACTTTAAGGCAGAATATTATTAGAGATAAAGAGGGAAATTTCATAATAATAGAAAGGTCAATCCAGACAGGGAAGATGGAAGACAAATACTGTATGATATCACTTATATGTGGAACCTGAAAAATATAGCAAACTTGTGAATGTAACGAAAAAAGAAAACAGACTCACAGATATAGAGAACTAGTGGAAATAATCAGGGAGAGGGAAAGGGGAGGGGTAATACAGGGGAATTAAGGGGCACAAGGGGCTTTCCTCTTAGCTCAGTTGGTAAAGAATCCACTTGCAATGCAGGAGACCCTGGTTTGATTCCTGGGTAGGGAAGATCTGCTGGAGAAGGGATAGGCTACCCACTCCAGTATTCTTGGGCTTTCCTTGTGGCTCAGCTGGTAAAGAACCCTCCCACAATGCAGGAGTCCTGAGTTCAATCCCTGGGTTGGGAAGATCTCCTAGAGAAGGGAAAGGCTACCCACTTCAGTATTCTGGTCTGGAGAATTCCATCGACTGTATAGTTCATGGGGTTGCAAAGAGTTGGACACAACTGAGTGACATTCACTTTCACTTTTCACTTTCACTTTCAAGGGGTACAAACTATTATGTATAAAATAAGCAAAAAAGAAATATTGTACAACAAAGGGAAGATAGCCAATATAACTATAAATGGAGTGTAACCTTTAAAAATTGCAAATCACTATATTGTATCCCTGTAACTTATATAATGTTGTACCTCAACTATATTTCCATTTTAAAAAGTGGTCAATCCATCAGAACAATATAACAACTATAAGTTTATTTTACCAAGCCAAACTGTATCCAGCTTAAAGATACTTTTCAGTAACAATCACAGTATTTCAAACAGGATATAGGCAGACAATTGCTAACAGTATACAACAACTTTCAAACTCCCTTTTGCAGTGAACTACCAAAATCAGAAAGCCACTATAAAACCCAATGAAGTCTTCATCTGATGCTCTGAACAGGGAGAGTTTAGAGTGAGGGTTGACATTTTACATCTAGCATGTTGTTTCACAGCTTTTCACAAGCCGACCCTGACTTTCAGGAAATGGAAATGAAAATGGCTAATGTATCAATCTGAGGATCCATAATCTAAAAAAGGAACCACTGCCCTTTTAAGTGATGCCATCTCAGTGGTATCACTGGAAAGCCCAGACTGCCTGGCATACTGTTAAACAATTTGGAGAGGGGTCGGGTTCCAATAGGTCTCTGGGTTTAGGGGAGTAAAGTCTATGCTATAGGTGGAGAGGGAGAAGAGGACATAAAAACTAATTTAAATTTTCCACACCACAAAGCCTTCGTACCAAGGTGGCAAATGTGTGTCAACATCAAGGAATCGCTCCTTCCTGGGAACCAAGAGGAAGTCTTCCAAAACTAGATGAGAAAGGTTTCTTTTTGGCCCATGTCAATCCAGCTTCTGTTAGTGACATGTGCTCTTCCCCAAAAAGAACCAATGGAGTGTCCTGTGTGCTAACAACCTAGTTTTAAAAAAAAAGTAAAATAAAATTCTGCATTTTTATAAAACTTGATTTAAAAAATAGTATTTCAAGCTGTACAGTCAGCAGAAGTACACAGTTATCAGAAATGCACACACTTCCCCTGGCATCTCCAGCACCATCAGCTTCCCATGCCTGGTCTATTTGGGCATCTCCATTGTCTGCAGGCTTATTCCCATACTAGAATACGGGCAGGATGACAGAGTAGAAGGACTTGTGCTCATCTTTTCCTATGCGAACTCCAAAATTACCATCGCTGCTGAACAACCATCAATAAGAAAATGTTGGATCCCACCAAAAGAAGATGCCCCATGTCCAAGGGCAAAGGAGAAGCCCCAGCAAGATGGTAGGAGGGGAGAAATGGCATTTAGAATCAAACCCCATACCCACCAGAGACACTCAGAGGGCTCAAACAAAACCTTGTGCGCACCAGGAGCCAGAGACCCCACAGGACTGAGCCAGAACTCTGAGTCTCCTGCGGAGATGCAGGACTGCAGGGGCCTGCCGCAGGGGCAGGGGATCTGGGGGCAGAGCTCTGGGCCACACAGCCTGTGGCATAAGCACGCTTGGAGGAGGTCACCATTAATCCCACCATAGAGTCACGGAGCAAACAATCCACAAACTGCAGATCAATTACACCAAAGAACTTATCACACTGTTAAGAAAGTTATAAGACCCACAGCAGATTTCCCAACCTGGGGATCTGGCAGAGGGACTGAGAACCCCCAGGGAATTTGACTTTGGAGGCCAGCGGGATTTGATTACAGATCTTCTACAGGACTGGGGAAACAGACTCTTGGANACCCCACCATAGAGTCGCGGAGCAAACAACCCACAAACTGCAGATCAATTACACCAAAGAACTTATCACACTGTTAAGAAAGTTCTAAGACCCACAGCAGATTTCCCAACCTGGGGATCTGGCAGAGGGACTGAGAACCCCCAGGAAATTTGACTTTGGAGGCCAGCGGGATTTGATTACAGATCTTCTACAGGACTGGGGAAACAGACTCTTGGAGGGCACAAACAAAACCTTGTGTGCAGCAGAACCCAGGAGAAAGGAGAAGTGACCCCACAGAAGACTGACCCGGACTTGCCTGTGACTGTCTAGGAGTCTCTGGTGGAGGCTTGGGTCGGTGACGGCCTGCTGCAGGGTCGGTGAGTGTGGCGGTGCATCCACAAGACCTTTTAAAGGAGGCTGCCATTTTCTTCACTACCTCCACCATAGTTTGGTCTCAGGCCAAACAACAGGAGGGGAACAGAGGCCTGCCCATCAACAGAAAATTGGATTAAAGGTTTACTGAGCATGGCCCCACCCACCAGAACAAAACCCAGTTTCCCCCTCAGTCAGTCTTTCCCATCAGCAAGCTTCCATAAGCCTCTTGTCCTTATCCTTCAGAGGGCAGACAGAATGAAAACCACAGTCACAGAAAACTAATCAAACTGATCACATGGACCACAGACTTGTCTAACTCAATGAAACTATGAGCCATGCCATGTAGGGCCATCCAAGACGGATGGGTCATGGTGAGGANAGCAAGCTTCCATAAGCCTCTTGTCCTTATCCTTCAGAGGGCAGACAGAATGAAAACCACAGTCACAGAAAACTAATCAAACTGATCACATGGACCACAGACTTGTCTAACTCAATGAAACTATGAGCCATGCCATGTAGGGCCATCCAAGACGGATGGGTCATGGTGAGGAGTTCTGATGAAACATGGTCCACTGGAGAAGGCAATGGCAAACCACTTCAGTATTCTTGTCTTGAGAACCCCATGAACAGTACAAAAAGGCCAGAAGATATGGCACTGCAGCTGGCGTGCTGCAGTCTACGGGGTCACAAAGAGTAGGACACGGCTGAGTGACTGAACTGAACTGAACTGATTCTCATCCTTGCCAGCTTTCTCCGTTTTCACTTTGGGTCCCTTCCTTGCAGGGTTCTTTTTAGGCTTGGGCTCTGGCTTTGGAAAAGCAGGTTTAGCAGATAACCTTGCAGATCTTCTCTGTGGGTCATCCTTTACCTTGGCTTTATCTTCTTTAGCATCCCCTTCAGCCTTTCTCTTGGGCATAGTGGCGACGGCGGCAAGATGTAGGTGTTGGGCACCAGAATGCAGTGGCGCACAGGCTCTGGTTGGTCTTACCTGTTCCTCTAATTACACGTTTTTATGCCCCTAATATCAGAGCTTCAAAATAACGTCAAGCAAAACTAACAGAACTGAAGGGAGAAATAAGCAAACCTGCAACCACAGTGGAAGATTTTAAGACTCTGCTCTAGATAATTGATTGAACTAGACACAAAAACTCAGTAAATATATAGAATATCTTTAAAATACTATAGCCCAGGGATTGGTGAACTACGGTCTATGACCAAATCCCATGAATAGTTTTATTGGAAAATAGCTACATCCATTTGTTTATGTACAGTTTATGGCTTTCTATGGCTGTTTTCCTAGATCTGAGTAGATGGAACAAATCCAAATGGCTTGAAAAACCTAAAAATATTTACTACCTAGCCTCTCACAGGAAATTTTGCTAACTTCTTACTTTTCTAGAGTGTTCATGACTGCTTCTTGGAACATTTGTACGATAGGTGCTTTAAAACTGTTTTTAGATCATTCCAACATCTACGTCAATCTCTGTTTTGAAGTCTGTTGATCTTTTTTGCCTTGTGAGTTGAGATTTTCCTGGTTTTTTAATATATCAAATAATTTGTTATTGTCTCCTGGAATATTTTAATATTATGTAAGGAGACTCTAGATCTTATGTAAATTCTATGGAGAATAGACATATTTTCGTCTTAGGCAAAAGACTTGCTTAGGTTTGGGCTTCAAGTTCACTCTGCCTTCCATGGGTTGTCATTCAAATATAAATTCAGTTTTCAAAGCCCTTGCAGTCCCATTTGGATAGGTCCTGATTATGTACCATTCAGAGGTCATCTGGACCCTGGTTGATTGTATATTAGTTCAGTTCTCAAAGTCACAGACATACTGAACAGACCCATGAACACAGCCCAGTGGTGAACCCAGAATTTCATATACAACTTTATGGGATTTTCCTATAAAAATTAAGAAAGAGTATCTCCTCTCTCCATAGTCTCCTCAGTATTTTCCAGTCCCCTATGGTTTCCCCTTTCATTTTATGGCCAGAAAGTGACCTCACTCTGTGTATTTCTGTGCCTGCTCCCATCTTTGGTCAAGTGGCAGAAGGAAGAGCAATAGGGACTGGTCAAACTGGGGAGGAACAGTCCCCTTCCTCAGAGTTTCAGCTTCTGCTGGCTCTTGCCCTGGCCTTTGCTGTTGTCACCACAGGAAGGCTTCAGGGCTGGGGCTCAAGGAAATGAAGAGAAGAAACAAAACATAGAGAATTCCACATTCTGTCTCTCTCTGGGTGTTGGGGATTTCCTGATAATCAGCCAGAACCAAAGTGCTTCCCTGGAGCTCTCTCTACATTCATCCCAGACTACATCCCAGGCATACATTCAGACTAATAAATAACAAAGGAACACGAACGGCAAGCTCACATCTAGTGCACTGGCGCTTCAGGTCGTCTTCTCCATTTAGCTGCTACTAGTCTATGGGGTTGCCAAGACTTGGACACGACTTAGCAGCAGCAGCAGCAATCTATGGGGTTACCAAGAGTTGGACATGACTTAGGGACTGAGCACGGTCGCACATTCCCTTTCAGTCTTCCTATAAGTGCTCTATGCGTTCTGTCTAGGTTTATAGCAACATCCAGTGGAGGGACAGAATGGAGTGTGCCTCCTTGATCCTTACCCAAAACAAGAGCCACAATAGCAAAGATCAAAGAGAGGATATCACCACAGATTTTACAGACATGAAATTAGACATACTACTTTAAATAATTTATGCTGATAAATTTGGCAATTTAGATGAAATAGACAAAATGCTTAAGAGAAAACTTACCAAAAGTAACACAACAGGAAATGGAATCTCTGAATAGCTTTACATATTTTTTCTTGAAGTATAATTTACTTTCAACATTATATTAGTTTCAAGTGTACAACACAGTGATTCCATATTTTTATGCATTACAAACAGATCACCACTGTAAGTCTAATTACCATCTGTCACCAAAGTAGTCACAATATTATCAACTGTATTCCTTACGCTGTACATCACATGCCCATGATTTATTTGTTTTACAACTGGAAGTTTGTATCTCTCTTAGAACCCTTTGCCCTGTTTCACCCATCTCCCCACTCCTTCCCTCTGGCAACCACTAGTTTGTTGTCTGTAGCTTGTGAGTCTGTTCTGTTTTATATTTGTTCAATTGTTTTGCTTTATAGATTCCATATAAGTGAAATCATACAGTATTGGCCTTTCCCTGCCGGCCATTTCATTTACATAATACCCTCTAGGTCCTTCTGTGTTGTCACAAATGGCAAGATTTCATTCTTTTTATGGCTGAGTAATCTACAGTCCAAGGGGCCGCAAAGAGGGGGACACGACTGAGTGACATTTTACTTCAGTGTCCCATTGTGTGTGTGTGTGTATGTGTGTGTCTGTCTGTCTCTGTGTATACCACATCTTCTTTATCCATTAATCTATTGATGGATGGTTAGTTTGCTTGCATATCTTGGCTATTGTAAATGATGCCACAATGAACTTTGGGGTGCATGTATTTTTTCCAATCAGTGTTTTTGTTTTCTTTGAATAAATATCCAGAAGTGGAATTGCTGGAACATATAATAGTTCTCTTTTTAATTTTTTGAGTAAACTCCATATTTTTCAACAGCGAATGTACCAAATCACATTACTACCAACAGTGTACAAGTGTTCCCTTTTCTCCACATTCTTAGTTGTTACTTATATTTTTCAGGGGTCATTCTGAGAGGTATGAGGTGATATCTCATCGTGGTTTTTATTTGCATTTGCCCGGTGACTAGACATTAGTCGTCTTTTGAGCATCTTTTCATATGCTGTAAGCTATCTGTACGTCTCCTTTGGAAATATGTCTATTCAGAGCTTCTGCTCATTTTTAAATTAGGTTTTTATTGTTGTTGAGTTGTGTGAGGTTATTTTCTGAATATATCTTGGATATTAACCCCTTATCAGACATATCATTTGGAAATATTTTTTTCCCATTCACTATGTTGCCATTTTGTTTTGTTGACAGTTTCCTTCATATACAAAAGCTTTTTGGTTTGATGTAATCCTATTTGCTTAATTTTGCTTTTGTTTCCCNAGCTTCTGCTCATTTTTAAATTAGGTTTTTATTGTTGTTGAGTTGTGTGAGGTTATTTTCTTAATATATCTTGGATATTAACCCCTTATCAGACATATCATTTGGAAATATTTTTTTCCCATTCAGTATGTTGCCATTTTGTTTTGTTGATAGTTTCCTTTATATACAAAAAGTTTTTGGTTTGATGTAATCCTATTTGCTTAATTTTGCTTTTGTTTCCCTTGCCTGAGAAGATATATCAAAAAATATTGCTAAGACTGATTTCAAAGAGCATACTACCTATATAATCTTCTTTATGGTTTCAGGTCTTATATTTAAGTCTTTAATCTATTTTGATTTTTTTTTTCAGAAGAAGAACCAGTCATTTTGTTAGCACTTGGCTCTCAGATACATTAAATTCAAAGTTGCTTCTATGTAAAATGAAGCTCTCTGTCTCATTCTGTTTTGCTTTGTTGGGATATAGTTGCCTTACAGTGTTGTATTACTTTCTGCTGTACAACGAAGCAAATCAGCCAAATGTACACATGTATCCCCTCCCACTTGGACCTCCCTCCCATCCACACATCTCAACCATCTGTCTGTAATCTAGAAAAATGGTACAGATGAACCTATTTGCAGGGCAGGAATAGAGAGGCAGGTGTAGAATTAATAGAGAAGCAGAATGAATTTTTTATACATGATGAAAGTGGTATAGTTCCACTCTCCAACATGAAGTTGTCCAGTTTTCCCACCCCATTTATTGAAGAGACTAAATTTTCTCCATTTTATATTCTTGTCCCCTGCATTGTAGCTTGCATGCATGCTTGCTAAGGCACTGCGGCTGTGTCCAACTCTTTGCATTGGCTATATAAGCATGGGCTCATTTCTGGAGTCTTCTATTTCACTGATCTGTGTGTCTATTTTTGTGCCATCCCATATTTTTTGATTACTATAGCTTGATAGTAGTTTGAAATCAGGAAGTGTGATACCTGCAGCTTTATTCTTCTTTCTCAAGGTTGCTTTGGCTATTTAGGGTCTGTTTGAGTTATATACAACTTTTAGGATTATTTCATCTAGATCTGTTGAAAAATGCTTTTGGTATCTTGATAGGAATTGCACTGCATCTATTGATGTGTTGGGTAGTATGATCATTTTAATAACATAGTGCTTCAAATGCATGAGTCTCATAGCTTTCCATCTGTTTGTGTCATCTTCAATTTCTTTCATCAATGTCTTATAGCTTTCTGAGTACATGTGTTTACCACTCTGGGTAGGTATCTTGTTCAATATAATTGTAAATGAAATTATTTTTTTAATTTCTCCTTCTGATAGTTCATTATTAGTATAGAAATGTAACAGATTTCTGTATGTTAATTTTGTATGCTGCAACTTCACTGAAGTAATTTATTATTTCTAACAGGTTTTGGTGGAGTCTTCAGGGTTTTCTACATATCTTCATCTGCAAACAGTGACAATTTTATTTCTTTTTTCCAATTTGGATGCCTTTTATGTCTTTTTCTTCTATGATTGCTGTGGCTAGCACTTATTAGTTGAATAAAAGTGGCAAGGTGGGCTTCCTTGACTTGATCCTGAGCTTAGAGGAAATGCTTTCAGTTTTTAACCATTAAGTATGATTGTTCTATGGGTTTGTCATCAATGGCGTCTATTGTGTTGAGATATGTTTCCTCTATACCACTGGATTCAGAGTTTATCATAAGTGGATGTTTAATTTTGTCAAAAGACTTTTCTGTATCTATTGAAATAATCATATACTTTTTATCATTTTGTTAATTGGTGTATCATATTGAGTGATTTGTGGATATTGAGCCATCCTTGCATCATTGGACTAAATTCCACTTGATCATGGTGTATGATTATTTTAATATATTATTGAATTCATCTTCCTAATCTTTTGTTAAAGATTTTTGCATCTATATTCATTAGGGATGTTGCCCTGTAATTTTCTTTTCTTTCTTTTTTTTTTTAAGTGTCTTTGTCAGATTTTGGCAATGCTGGCCTTGTGGAATAAGTTCAGAAGCATTCCTTCCTTTTTAGTTTCTTTGCAGTAGTTTCAGAAAAATAGGTGTTGACTCTTCTTTAAATGTTTAGTAGAATCTACCTGTGAAGCTATCTGGTCCTGGACTTCAGTTTGTTGGGAAATTTTTTAAATTGCTGATTCAATTTCATTACTAGTGATTGGTCTGTTCAGATTTTCAGTTACTCCCTGATTCAGTCTTGAAAAGCTGTATGTTTCTAGGAATTAATCTTTCTTCTAGGTTGTCCAATTTGTTGACAGGTGTTCATAGTAGTGCCATGATTCTTTGGATTTCTGTGGTATCAGTTATAATTTCTCCTCTTTATGCTCTGATTTTATTTAAGGCCTCTCTCTCTCACTGATAAGTGTGTCTAAAAGTTTATCTTAAAAAAATCTTTTTCAAAGAACCAGCTTTTGGTTTCCCTGCTCTTTTCCATTACTTTTTAAATCTCTACTTCTGATCTTTATTATTTCCTTCATTCTACTAATTTGGGGGCTATATTTATTCTTTCTTTTCTAGTTCCTTTAGGTGTAAAGTCTGATTGTTTACTAGAGACTTTTCTTGTTTCTTGATGTGGGTCTGTAACACTAGGAACTTCCCTCTGAGAACTGTTTTTGCTGTGTCTCATAGATCTTAGAAAGTTGTTTCCATTTTCAAAGTATTTTTAAATTTCCCCTTTGATTTCTTCATCGACTCATTGGTTGTTTAGTAGCATGTTATTTAGTCTCCACATATTTGTGGGTTTTCTTCTTTTAAATGATTTCCAGTTTCATATCATTGTGGTCAGAAGAGATGCTTGATATGAGTTCAATCTTCTTAGATTTGTTGAGACTTGTTTTGTGGCCCAACATGTGTTCTATCCATGAGAACATTTCATGGACACTTGAAAAGAATGTGTATTCTGTAGTTTGTGGATGGAATATTCTATATATTCTGTCTAGTATAATGTGTCATTTAAGGACAGTTCTCCTTATTGGATGAGTAGATGATCTCTCAATTGATGTAAGTGGGGTGTGAAAGTCCCCTACTATTATCATATTATTGTCAGCTTCTCCCTTTATGTTTGTTAACTTTTGCTTTATATATTTAGGTGTTCCTATATTAGGGGCACATATGTTTATGAATACTATATCCCCTTATATTTACCCCTTTATTATTGTATAATGTCCTTCTTTGTCTGTTATTATAGACTTTATATTAAAGTCTACTTTGTCTGAAATGAGTATTGCTATTCCAACTTTCCATTCATTTCTAATTACATGGAATATCTTTTTCCAAGTCCTCACTTACAGTCTCTGTGTGTCTTTAGATATGAAGATAGCCTCCTGCAGGCAGCATATAGGTGGGTCTTGTCTTTTTTATACATTCAGCCATCCCATGTCTTTTGATTGGAGCATTCCGTCCATTTACATCCACAGTGATTATTGTCAGGCATGTACTTAATGCCATCTTGTTAATTATTTTCTGGTGGTTTGTAGCTCTTTTCTGTACTTTTCTTCTCTTGATCTCTTCCTTGGTAATTTGATGATTTTTTTTAGTGTTAGTTTTGGGTTCCTTTCTCTTTACTTTTGTGTATCTGTTAAAGGTTTTTGACTTGTGGTTACCATAAAGTTCCTAAATATTGATATATATATAAGCTGATAGTCCTTAACTTTGAGTGCATTCTAAAAGCACCATAAATCTTTACCACCACATCTTATGTTTTTGATGTCTTATTTTACATCTTTAGCTTTGANGTAAGAGTTTATACTCATCTACAATGACCTTTGTCAAGCCTCTTTGAAATGTTTCTAGCTAGTCTATATAGAGTTTAATAATTTTCAGGGCATTTTAATCATATTCTGTTACAGTTCTTACCAGTCGTACCTTCATTTCCCTAGGGCTCCCCAAGAACATGAATTCTATAAAGATAGCAACTCCTTTTCTTCCATGTTTATGTCTCCAGCCTAGCATGGTAGATGGTCAGTGAATGCTTTCTTGATTGCATAAAGGGCCTGGGGCAAGTCTGTTGTCCTGTTACCTTGTACTGCAAACAAAGCCCAGCTCACAACCACAAAACTGCTGATTGTTTAAAAAAGAAAAGTCACAATATTGTTATTTCATGATAAATGTGTTTGTAAAATTTGTGAGACTTACAGCCTTTTTTTTTTTACTTGGTAGCAATAATGAACAACATAGCAAGGAGTGGCTCAGTTCAGCCGCTCAGTTGTGTCTGACTCTGCAACCCCATGGACTGCAGCACGCAAGGCTTTCCTGTCCATCACCAGCTCCCGGAGCTTACTCAAACTCATGTCTATTGAGTCAGTGATGACATCCAATCATCTCATCCTCTGTTGTCCCCTTCTTTCCCCTTCACATCTTGCCATTGAGCACAATTATTTTCACATCAGCATCAGGGTCTTTTCAAGTGAGTTAGTTCTTCGCATCAGGTGGCCAAAGTTTTGGAGTTTCAGCTTCAGCATCAGTCTTTGCAGTGAATATTCGTGATTCATTTCCTTTACGATTGACTGGTTTAATCTCCTTGCAGTCCAAGGGACTCTCAAGAGTCTTCTCCAACACTACAGTTTGAAAGTATCAATTCTTCGGCACTCAGCTTTCTTTATAGTCCAACTCTCACATCCATACATGACTACTGGAAATACCGGATGGACCTCTGTTGGCAAAGTAATGCCTGCTTTTTAATATGCTGTCTAGGTTGGTCAGATTTTCTTCCAAGGAGCAAGCATCTTTTAATTTCATGGGTGCAGTCACCATTTGCAGTGATTTTGGAGCCTCAAAAAATAAAGTCTATCACTGTTTCCCCATCTATTGAAGTGATGAAGTGATGGGACTGGATGCCATGATCTTAGTTTTCTGAATGTTGAGTTTTAAGCTACCTTTTTCACTCTCTTCTTTCATCAAGAGACTCTTTAGTTCTTGTTTGCTTTCTGCCATAAAGGTGGTGTCATCTGCATAACTGAGGTTGTTGATATTTCTCCTGGCAATCTTGATTCCAGCTTGTGCTTTATCCAGCCTGGCATTTTGCATGATGTGAAGAAGGGTGGGGACTCTAAAAAGAGTGACTTGATAGAACTATAGTGTTTTGTAAAAAAAAATTANCGGACGGACCTCTGTTGGCAAAGTAATGTCTGCTTTTTAATATGCTGTCTAGGTTGGTCAGATTTTCTTCCAAGGAGCAAGCATCTTTTAATTTCATGGGTGCAGTCACCATTTGCAGTGATTTTGGAGCCTCAAAAAATAAAGTCTATCACTGTTTCCCCATCTATTGAAGTGATGAAGTGATGGGACTGGATGCCATGATCTTAGTTTTCTGAATGTTGAGTTTTAAGCTACCTTTTTCACTCTCTTCTTTCATCAAGAGACTCTTTAGTTCTTGTTTGCTTTCTGCCATAAAGGTGGTGTCATCTGCATAACTGAGGTTGTTGATATTTCTCCTGGCAATCTTGATTCCAGCTTGTGCTTTATCCAGCCTGGCATTTTGCATGATGTGAAGAAGGGTGGGGACTCTAAAAAGAGTGACTTGATAGAACTATAGTGTTTTGTAAAAAAAAATTATTGCCAATTTATCTTTGTAGAGTCTTATATTTTGAGTTTTGCTTAAGGAAAATTTGTATTTGCTCATATTAAATAATATGCTCTTTTGCATCTATAATATTGATAGTTTGTGGTAACAGAATACTCTGATTTGCTGACTTTTGGGTTTTACTTGTGTAATCTTAGATGATAAAAGCACTTTTGAAGGAACATGTCCATACTGTTTCCAGTTGCTTGTTCAGGATAAATCTCGAGTGCGCCTCAAACCCAAGCCCAAACTGACACCTAAAATACAGAAACTTCTGAATCGAGAAGCAAGAAATTATACACTCAGTTTTAAAGAAGCAAAAATTCTGAAAAAGTACAAAGACTCCAAAAGTGTGCTGGTAAGATTTCAGTTTCATTCTGTGTAACTAAACTAGACTTTTCTTTCACTTACGATAAGGTTAAGAATTAGCCTGAATATAACTCAGAGGTTTGTAGTAGTATATTTAGATTGTCAAAATATATACATAAGATTTTTTTTCTAGCGATTACTGTTTCATCAAGAGTACAGCTTAGTTTTGTTTTTCAGTGTTTCCTAAAACCAAACATAATGAACTCTCAATGCCCAGATCTTACTGTTGAGCACAATTATTTTCACAGATTTGAGGATTTCTTGAGCTCACCAGTGTGACACCATCTGAACTGCAGTTACCACTAAATATTTTCAGCTAATGGTCCTTTTCTTCAGACACAGTAAACTGTATTTGTATTAGTTTCCAGTGTCATTTCTTCAGTCACCCCCTCCATGTCAGAGTATTTATGTCCATCGAAGATAAGTGTGTCTTATGTTCATTCATCAAACATTTATTGAGAATCTTACGTTATGCCAAACAGTGTTATATATTGGAGATGTAAAGTAGAATAAAACAACCAAATTAAATTACTTATGGTTTACTATGTAGCAACCAGTATTAGATACACTTTATGTGCATGTTCTATGTTAAACATTTATCAACTATTCCAGTGCCTGGTTACTACTAGGCACTGTGCTGGGCACAGTGGACACTATGACAGATTAGGTCTGGCCTAAGACTACAGTCAGTAACAACTTGGATTGGAACTGCCATATTTAGGAGTTTACCGTTGTTGGACAGGTAAGTGCATTTTCATAAAGCAACTTAAACCTCTGTGAATGCATTTTTTATCTGCTCATGAACATCAGAGTACTTCTCATAAAGTAGTTTGTTAATTTTGTTGAGGCATGGGCCGAATCTGGTGCCTTGTGAGTCAGATGTGTAGAAGAGCATTTAGCTGTAAAATGGACCATGTCTTGAACAATGAATCCTGAAAAGAAAGTCAACCTCTATTCCTAATGAAGTGAAGAAGGATGAGAATGCAAGAATTCATATGCCTGGTTTTATAAATTACTTTAGACTTGTATATATATATAGAGTCACTAAGGGTCTGAAGGACTCAATTATTTTCAGTGATATTTTGCCATATTTTATTGGGAAAAGGCTTGGAATTTTTCTGCAAAAAAAAAAAAAAAAAAGTTATAAAATGTTGTAAAGGTATAAATGCCCAGATATTAAAGGGTGTCTTACATATAAGAATTTAATGAATATACAGTTTATTGGATTAAATTATAAGGAGAAATAAGACTCACTGTTTCTTCTTTTTGTGGCAGTTGATTACTTGTAAAACGTGCAACAGAACAGTTAAACATCATGGGAAAAGCAGAAGCTTTCTGTCAGCAGTGAAGAGCAATCCTACCACTCCTATGGGTAAACTCAGCCTGAAGACTCCAGAGAGAAAGACTCCAAGTTCTGCAAACCTAAATCATAAGTCTGGTTCCAAAGGCAAGAGCCCAGCATTGATTTTCAGGTATGTTAATCCATTAATCTATATAAATGGCCATTGCTAACCTGAGTTCTAATTTCTCTGTATAATAAACACTCCCTGAAACTGCCATGCAGTTGAGGAAGTCATCACTGCACTGACTTCCAGGTGTGTTCCTCTATGTCCAACCTCTCCCTGGGCCCATTCCCAACTGCCTCTTAAATATATCCACTTCCCACCCCTGCATGTCGCCAGAGGTAACCACTCAAACCTGCCTCTCCTCCTGCTGCTAAGTCACTTCAGTCGTGTCCGACTCTGTGCAACCCCATAGACGGCAGCCCACCAGGCTCCCCTGTCCCTGGGATTCTCCAGGGAAGAACACTGGAGTGGGTTGCTATTTCCTTCTCCAGTGCAGGAAAGTGAAAGGTGAAAGTGAAGTCGCTCAGTCATGTCTGACTCTTAGTGACCTCATGGACTGCAACCTACCAGGCTCCTCTGTCCATGGGATTTTCCAGACAAGAGTACTGGAGTGCGGTGCCATTGCCTTCTCCTGCCTCTCCTCCTAAGTTTCCTTAATCTGTAAATGAACATGCCCTTCTAGACATTCTGACCTGAAATGGTTGGTGCAGTTGACAGTCCTGCTCCCTCTGTCAGGGCCCAGTCAGTCACCGATTTCTATCTATCCTGCCCCTAAGGTGTTTGCACCTGTCCTCTCCTTTTCCTCTGTGCTGCTGCTGTCTGTTCAGGTCATTATTCATCCTTTGCCAAGATTACTACAATAATTCCGAGTCTTCCTGCTTCTAGTTTCAAACCCTTCTAGTCTAATACTTATTAAAAAATACAGTTCTGATTAGAAGCCTGTGGTACCTCATTCTGGGCATATGAAAGACACTGGCATGGGTTTCCAGCCCCTACTACCTGGCACCAATCTGTCTGCCTATCACTTGCCTTAATTCATCCTTTGTGTCACCAAGACAACCAGTCAGGGTTGGCTTTCCTGCTCTAAATCTTTATTTTTTTTGCGGTTTCCCCTGTCAGAAACTCAACAGAATAGGGATTTGTGAAATGATGTGAAGTTAACTATGTGACTAGGCACATGTTTTATTTTCAGTAATCCTTAATACTTTATTCATTATGCTGATTAACAAATTTAACTCTGTAGTAACTGAAAGGAATTTTTAAACATTTTTGTTACAAAGGAGTCTGGTAGCTTCTTGAAATTAAATAACAAAATTCAACAAGGACTAGATTATTTTTGCTTACTAAAATTGAGGGTTTTATATGAGGATTGACTTTTAAAATTTCAAGTCAGTTTTCTCTGTCTTCCTGATTATTTAGGTGTTTGATATGATAGGAATTCATCGTGAAAGTTTCTAATTACAGGATATGTGCAGATAAAAGAAAATTTGGAATATTTAAAATAATTCACTTGCATTTAGACCAGACTGCTTGTTAGGTATATGCAGGAAAGAGAAAGTTGTATCATGTTTATCATGGTTGGGAAGTCAGAAAAGGGATGAGATTGAAAAACTCCAAATATTGTTTGGGGGTTGAACACAGTTGGAGAGAATGAAGTGGAAGGAGGCATAAATACCTACCTACCAGATGGGGAATCATTTATTCAGTGGATATTCATGAGAGCATCCTCTATGCTTGGTTCTGTTAAAAAGCACTGGAATATACAGTTAGCCATACAAAATATCTGCCCTCTAGAGCTCACCTTGTGTAAGGGTGAAAATACAACAGAATGGTACCTGTATGCGTAGGTTGAGATTCCTCACTTTTGAGAAAGGAAGTGGTCTTGACCTGTGAACTAAAAAATGTTTTTGGAGTCCTTGCTTAGAATTATCATGAATTTTGATGTCAGTCTTATAAGGAACTCAGTCCTAAGGAGACTTTGCCTTTAGCTTTATCTTTGAGGTATGAAAGAGGCTTCTATGTTGCTGTTAGCTTGTTTAGTAAGTTTTTTTTAAAAAAAAACAAACTGGGAATGACTTTGCTGGGTACAGCTATTGCTTATGTATGGCTGTCATTATTACAGAAGAGTAGAGGATGATTATCGTAGTAGGTATCTAGGCCAAGTAGGAGGAACTGTTGTCTGTCTGTATATCTAAGTGTGGCTTTATGTTTCTTTTCAGAACACCTGCATCTGGACAGTCAACATCCATTTGTTCCTCAAAGAATGTGAGCAAAACAAAGAAACACTTCTCTCAACTAAAAATGTTGCTTAGTCAGAGTGAATCCAAAAAGAATCCAAAGATGGACTTTAGAAATTTCTTATCTTCTTTGTAAAAGATGGACTATGAAAATAAATGTTTAATGCAATTTCTGAGACTAAAGTTAGAAAAACTGCTTTTTAAAAAAGTTACTTATTCTTAAAATAAATGGAAACTCAGGTCCAAGAGCAAACTTTTCTTGGCATTCTTCAGTGATTATGGAGAAAATACCTCCTTGGAATGAAAAACTGAACCCTGCCTGCCTCACAGGGTGATTGCAAGGATCAAAAATATATGAAAGGGAAGTAGTATAAGTAGTAAAGATAAATATGGACAGTGAGTGGTTATGATTTTCTCCTCCCCTAAGTTTTCATTATTTATGTCCTTTTCTTTCATAAAGAAATTGAGACCTTTATAAGAGGTCTGCTTACTCCTTTCTAGGTGTCTGTGGCCTTACTGTTAATTCAGAAAAGGTGTACACTATGTTTCACTGTAAGTGGCATTTCATTTGCTCTGATGAATACCTACTTTTCGGTCTAAAATTTACATTGGAACATAACACAATAACTATCTTAGCTTAGCTAAGATAGCTATCTTAAATATTTCCTGGAACATAGATATGCTTTTTTTAAATGATAGGCTAGGATGATATAAAACCTGTGTTTTAAAAGCTCTGTAATAATTAATTTTCTTTATAATCTGTTTCCAAGCCTCTTTGCTACTTAAAAGTTTAAAACTTAAATTTCTTAAGAACATACAGTGAAGAAAGGACAGTCTCTTCAGTAAATCATACTAGGAAAACTGAACAGCCACATGAAAAAAATGAAACTACCACTATCTCAAACCATACATTAAAATTAACTCATAGTGAATTAAAGACTTAAATGTTAAGACCTGGAACTATAAAACTCCCAGAAGAAATCATAGGCAATATGCTCTATCGTCATTGCATTATCTTTCTAGGTATGTCTTTTCAGGCAAGGCAAAGGCAAGGCAAAAATAAATGGGATTACATCAAACTAAGCTTCCATACAGCAAAGGAAACCAATAAAATGAAAACCTACTGAATGGGAAAAGATAGCTGCAAATAACATAGCTGATAAGGGGTTGATAAACTCATATAACTCAACAACAACAAGAATAATAACCCATTAAAAAGTGGTCAGAGAAGCTGATGGACATGTTTCCAAAGAAGATATACAGATAGCCAAGAGACACATGAAAAGATGTTCAACTTCACCAATTAGGGAAATGTGAATCAAAATCACAATGAAATATCACTTCACACCTATCAGAACAGCCAGGATCAAAAAAACCAACAAGTGTTGGCAAGGGTGTGGAGAAAAGGAAGACCTTGTACACTGTTAGTAGAAACATTAATTGGTGTAGACACTGGAAGACAGATTTCTCCAAAAATTACGAATAGAGCTATCATAAGATCCAAGTTATCCCACTCCTTGCTATTTATCCAGAGAATACAAAGACGCAAATCTGAAAAGTTATCTGTACCCCCATGTTCATCATGGCATTATTTATAATAGCCAAGATATGGAAACAACCTAAGTGCTCATCAACAGGTGAAGATTCAAAAAGGTGTGACATATATACAATGAATACTACTCCATTAAAAAAAAGATAAAATCTTGCCATTTGCAGTAATATGGATGGGCATGGAAAGTATTATGCTAAGTGAAATAAGTCCAGTGGAGAAAGACAAATACCATGACTTCACTCGAGTGGAGTATGAAAAACTAATTAAATGAACAAACCAAACTGACAAACACAGAAATAAATACGGTACACCTGAAACTTCATAATGTTATAAATCATTGTTTCCTCAAATAAATAGAGAAAGGAAACAAGGAAAACATACTTTTCTTCCAATAGAGCTTGGCAAACTGAAAAGTCAGGGTTACCCAAAAGTTGGCTTTGTAGTTATGTGAAGTGAAATTACATTAACTAGTGCCAGCATCAAAGAGGGATGGCAGGGGTCATCATTATGGACTTGACCACAGGCTGCAGAAGCAGGGCCTTCCCTTTGTGTCCGCAGCATCCAGGGCAGTATTTTGGTCATGAGAGATAGTTTACCTTTCTGGCTAACTTCTCACTGGAACAGCTGCTTCTCTTCAACTCTTCTTTCTTTCCTGTTCCCTTACCCTTCTCCCTGATCACAGTCATAGTGAGCTCTTTGTAGTTCTCAGAACATACTTTCTTGCCAGCCTCAGACTCTGCACAGTTTGAGTCTGCCCTCCAGCCCCAACCCACTGCATTATGAGGGGCCACTCTGTAATCACAGTGCTGGTGACCCTGTAGTTGCCTGTTTCTCATTGTGTCCCTAACTGCCTGTAAACTTTTTGCAGACTTTGGGGGTCTCACTCCTCCAGCACATAGCACAAGCTCTGCAAACATTCCTAAGTTATTACACTTGAATTCCTTTACCCACTTTTTCCACAGTAGGTCCTTTACAGTCCCATGACTGGAAAGTAGATAAGAAATAGTAAAAATAGGAATTCTTATGTGGGGAGTGGTTCATACTAGGTTAGTTGCAAATCAAGAACACCATGGATTCTTTCTGTTTGGTAGAAGAGTCTGGGCATCTTTATAGTGTGGACAAAAATTGGTAGAAGAAAACAAACCTCTAAATCTTCATAACCTTGGATTAAGCAGTGGTTTCTTAAGTGACACTAAAAACACAGGCAAATACATATACAGATAAACTGGACTTCATCACAAGTAAAAACTTGAGTACATCAAATGGGAACCATCAAGAAAGTGAAAAGAGAACTTCCTGAGTGATACAGTGGGTAAGAATCCTGCCAATGCAGAGGACATGGGTTCAATCCCTGGTCTGGGAAGATTCCATATGCCACACAGCAACTAAGCCTGTAAAGCACAACTTCTGAGCCCGAGTGCTCCAATTACGGAAGCCTGCTTGCCTAGAGCCTGCACCCTGCAATGAGAAGCCACCGCGGTGAGAAGCCCATTCACTGCAGCAAAGAGTAGCCCCTGCTGGCCACAGCTGGAGAAAAGGCCACACGTAGCAGACAAGACCCAGCACGGCCAAAAATAATTTTTTTTTTTTAAGTGAAGAGAGAACCCACTGAATCAAGAAAATATTAGTATTTGTAAGTCGCATTTATCTGTTATGAGGCCTGTATGCAGAATCACAGAGAACTCTTGAAACTAACAACAACAAAAACGACAAAGGATCTAGCACACAATTCAACAAAGAAAATAAATGGCTCCAGTGAACACATGAAAAGATCTTCATCTTACATCTAACAGTCATTATGGAAATGCAAATCAAAACAATGAGATGCCATTTCATACCCAATGGGATAGCTAAAGTCACAAAAACAGTACAAGTGTTGGTGAGAATGTGGTGAAGGGGGAACTCTCACGCATTGACCCCAGGACTGTAAAATTGTGTAACCACTTCAGAAGAGTTTGGCGGTTCCTCAAAGTTTAAAGAGTTATCGAATGACCCACAATCCTACTGCTAGGTATGTATACCCAAGAGGACTGAAAACATGTTTATACAAAATCTTGTATATGAATATTCATAGCACCATTATTTATAATAGCCCAAAAGGGAAAACTCAAATGTCTATCACATGTTCAATAATGAATTACTAATGCATACTAGAATATGGATGAAACTTGAAACATGTTAAGCCAGACACAAAAGGCCACATATTGTATCATTTGATACACATGGAATGCTCAGAATAGGAAAATACCTAGGAATAGATTAATGGTTGCTGAGGTAGAGGGCGGGGGAATGGGGAATGGACTGGTAAATGAGAATAGGATTATTTTTCACAGTGATGCAAATATTCTGGAAAGAAAGTGAAAGTTGCACATGGGGAGAGGGGAGGAGAGGGTGAGATGTATGGAAAGAATAACATGGAAATTTACATTACCATATGTAAAATAGTCAACAGGAATGTGCTGTATGGATCAGGAAACTCAAAATGGGCTCCGTTATCAATCTAGAGGGGTGGGGTGGGGAGGGAGATGGGAGAGAGGTTCAAAGGGAGGGTACATATGTATACCTATGGCTAATTTATGTTGAGGTTTGAGAGACAACAAAATTCTATAAAGCAATTATCCTTCAATAAAAAAATTAAAATTTTTTTAAAAAGAAAGTGAAAGTCACTCAGTCATGTCTGACTCTCTGTGACCCCATGGACTATACAGTCCATGGAATTCTCCAGCCCAGAATACTGGAGTGGGTATTCCCTTCTCCAGGGGATTCCTTCCAACCCAGCAATCAAACCCAGGTTTCCCACATTGCAGACAGATTCTTTACCAGCTGAACCACCAGGGAAGCCCAAGAATACTGGATGGAGTGGGTAGCCTATCCCTTCTCCAGCAGATCTTCCCGACTTGGGAATCGAACCGGGGTCTCCTGCATTGCAGGCAGATTCTTTACCAATGGAGCTATCAGGGAAGCTCCCTAAATATTCTGGAATTAGTAGTAATTATTGGGTAACTTTAAAAACTACTGAATATACTAAAAACCACTGAATTCTGCACTTGAAAAGGGTGATTATAATGTGTAATTATCTCATTAAAGCTGTTATTTAGAAAATGAAAATAAACATTACCTAAAAATATTAGTGTATGTTGGCAGCACTGTAAATTGCTAGTATAGAAAAGGATATGTGCTGCTGCTGCTGCTAATAAGTCACCTCAGTCGTGTCCGACTCTGTGCGACCCCATAGATGGCAGCCCACCAGGCTCCCCCGTCCCTGGGATTCTCCAGGCAAGAACACTGGAGTGGGTTGCCATTTCCTTCTCCAATGCAGGAAAGTGAAAAGTGAAAGTGAAGTCGTTCAGTCGCTCAGTCGCTCAGTCGTGTCCGACTCTTAGCGACACCATGGACTGCAGCCTACCCGGCTCCTTCGTCTATGGGATATTCTAGGCAAGAGTACTGGAGTAGGGTGCCATTGCCTTCTCCGATAGATATGTAGGTTCCTAAAAAAACTAGAAACAGAACTACCATATGATCCAGGAATCCCACTCCTAGGTATCTGTCTGGAAAAACTGAAAACACTAATTCGAAAAGATACATGCTCCCCAATGTTCACTACAGCACTATTTATAATAGCCAAGACATGAAAGCAACCCAAATGCCCATTAAAAGATGACTGGATTAATAAGATATACATACACATACAGATACATATGATGGAATATTAATCCTAAAAAAGAACAAAAAGATTGCTTGGAGGAGGGCATGGCAACCCACTCCAATATTCTTGCCTGGAGAATCCCATGGAGAAAGGAACTTGCCAGGCTGTACTCCATAGGGTCACACAGAGTCAGACACGACTGAAACGACTTAGCACGTGTACGTACATGCACTGTTATTTGCAGCAATGTGTATGGACCTAGAGAATATTGTGCTTCATGAAATGTCAGAGACAAATAATGTATGATATCACATGCAAAATCTAAAAAATAATACAAATGAATATAAAACAAACAGACTTATAGAACATAAACTTGTGACCAAAGGGGAAAGGAAAGGGGAAAAGGACAAATAAGGGATATGGGATTAAGACACAAATTACTATGTATAAAATGGATAAGCAATAAGCTATCACAGGGAATTATACCCATGAATCTTGTAATAACCTATAATGGAGTGTATCTGCAAAAATACTGAATAACTATGTTTAACACCTGAAACTAACACAATATTGTATATCAAGTATGTTTCAGTAAAAGTTTTTTTTTTAATATTACAGTGTAGGTTGTTATTTATTCGCTAGGTCATGTCCAGCTCTTTTGCAACCCCATGGACTGTAGCCCGCCAGGCTCCTCTATCCATGGGGTCTCCCAGGCAAGAATACTGGAGTAAGTTGCTGTTTCCTTCTCCAGGGGATCTTCCTGACCTAGGGATCAAACCTGCATCTCCTGCTTGGCAGGCCAGATTCTTTACTGCTGACAAGCCACCTGGGAGGCCAGTGTAGATACTCTGCACTGGCAGGCAGATGCACCACCTCTGAGCCACCAGGGAAGCCCCTACTTGTGTGCTTTAAAAAACAAGTACAGTCTTCTGGTTAAGACTGTCATCTTTGTGGTCTTGCCCTACAGAACCAGTCTGTGTCATTTACTGACTGTGATCTTTATTTCTTAAGAAAATTCTTAATTTCTCTGAGTCTGTTTCATTATTTCTAAAATGAGGGTAATAATACCTCATGGACCATGGAGTGCCATGAGGACTCCATGAGATGGTACCTAGAAGACTGGATGGAATATTAAAAGGCTCAAGCAATCTGTGCTATTATCATAGTTGATCAAAAGAATCTTAATATGACCACCACCAATAAAATGGCTAGATGAATAACAAGATCAAACATTACACTATGGTGGTTTCCCTTTGAATGTGTCTCACTAATGATGGATGTAGGCAAATTGTTTTTAATTATACGGACAAAGACACACTTCTTGTCTAAACTTCTTCTCTGAGCCCTTTTTTGCCTAGGCCTCAGGCCTCATCCTTGGGCTTTGTATTTGGCCTGCCTAGCCCAGTTTTAGTGAAAATCCTGCTAAATCAGTTTAGCAAGAATTCCCCCACCCTCAACATCTGATTTTAGTAATTTTCCATCCACTGACCCTCTCATTTTCTGCTCCATGGCCATAAATTCCAGCTACCTTTGGCATAGAGTTGAGCCCCAACTTTCTCTCCTATTGCAATAATTTCAATACCTGTAACAAATGTCCTGAATAAAGTCTTCCCTTCCCTTTAAACAAGTATTAAATAATTGTTTTTTCTTTAACAGTGTCATCACTTGTCTAATATATCTTCAGTCTAAGTTCAGCAAGGTAGTGTGGTTTTCTAACAAGTGACAGACTGACTTTGGTGACTGCTGTCCTGAGGTGGCACGTAGGTAGTGGAGGTTAAGCGAAGTCTGATCTATGCATTCATTTCATGAAGTGCAGAAAATCCACGTGGTTCAGTCTCCAAAGTTATGTCCAAGAGGTCCTTCTGGCCTCAGTTGGGTCTTCCTGTAATGGCTCTATCCACAGTTGCAAATACAAGATTTATACACACAAGCCTCTCTGGAATAATTCCAAAACATCTTTTACTTTCCTCAAGGACAGAAATTGTAGCAACATGTGTGGAAGCAACATATTCTTTCATCAACTGGGCATCCCAAAATATTAGTTATAAATCTTGGGTACAACTAGCAATTATCATTAAAGTTAACAGACAAAAGAGTGGTACAGGTGTTCATATAGCTTTTGATATATTCAATTCAACCTGTCTTTTCAACCTTGTTTTGATATGAAATACTTAAAACTTATCTTTTCAGATCTATTAGCATTTTAGAGAACAATTTACTAATTTTAATATGCAACTATACACACAGCAAATATATATAATTTATACTATTTAAACTATGTCTTTGCATCTTTTCTTAACTTTTAAGAATGTCAAATCACTGGTTGTAGCTTAAAGTGAAAGTGTTAGTCACTTAGTCAGGTCCTACTCTTTGTGACCCCATGGACTGCAGCCCACCAGGTTCCTCTGTCCACGGGATTCTCCAGGCAAGAATACTGTAGTGGGTTGCCATTTCCTTCTCCAGGGGATCTTCCTCACCCAGGGATCAAACCTGGATCTCATGCATTGCTGGAAGATTCTTTACCGTCTGAGCCACCAGGGAAACCCTTATTCATTCAGGTTAGTTATCCCAAAATTTCAGTCTGAACTTGGGTATTAAATATTTGTATTTGGGGTTTTGGGCTTCAATATCTTGGAATTAGAGTGTGTGGATCTAAATAATTCTCCTGCAATTACTAGTTAGCTTAGTACCTGCCACTTTTTCTCATATACCCTCAGGGAAACACTGGGCTTCCCAGGTGGTGCTAGAGGTAAAAAAAACCCACCTGCCAATCAAGGAGACGTAAGAGACAGGGGTTCAGTCCCTGGTTCAGGAAGATCCCCTGAGTAGGGCACGGCAACTCACACCAGTATTGTTGCCTGGAAAATCACATGGACAGAGGAGCCTAGAGGGCTACAGTCCACAGGGTCACAAAGAGTTGGACACAACTGAAGTGACTTAGCATGCATGGAAACACCAAGCAGGATGCCTGGTATTTAAATATAACTGTATATAATTAATAAAAAGAGACAAAAAGTTGTTTCAGTTCAGTTCAGTCGCTAAGTTGCTTAGGTAGGTCTAAAATTTAGCTTTTTAATTTTGTGATCAAAAGCAGAACTATTTAAATATTTAACTTAGAGAAAGAAGTTCCCTTGTGGCCTAGGGCTGCCATGACCAAAATTCAATCCCTGGTTGAGGAACTGAGATCCTGCAAGTCATGTGGCATGGCCAAAAAATAAAATAATTTGGACTTTTGAGTTTTGGGGAGTTCACACTCCTCCACTAAGATTCCAGGAAGTGTTCTGTTATTTCCTTATATCAATTAAGTATGAATTACATTTCCCGGAGCTTCAAGTATCTCTAACGTGCAGTATCTTGTCTAGGATAATAGGCCTCATTAGAGATTATGGTCTATCTAAAATATTGCTGGCATACCAACTCTATTCTAAAAAAAAGTGTCTAACCAGTCTCATACATGCACATCAAATATGCTAATACTGTCTCTAGGCACTTCCTGGAAAACTACAGTACCTAAATTCTGACAAGAGAAAAACCCTTAGACCAGGAAGCCTTTGAAACCTGAGGTTATCAAACCTGGGGAAGTTTCATGATCTTGATATTATTTATTTGGCTTTGCTAGGTCTTCGTTGCTGCTTGGGCTTTTCTCTAGTCGCAGAGGGGCTGCTCTCTAGTTGCAGTGCTTCTGTTGCTATGGAACATGGGCTCTAGGGAGCACGGCTTCAGTAGCTGCAGCACACAGGCTCAGTAGTTCTCCAGGGGATTTTCCTGCACCCAGGGATTGAACCTGGGACTTTCACATTGCATCACCAGGGAATCACCCCATAACCTCAATATGCACCTCATATGCATCACCCCATAACCTCAATTATATGTGTAAGCCATTAAGCTCTTGTAGGGGAATCATTAAACTTCAGTAAAAGTAGGAAAATATAGTACATTCCCACAAATTAGTGCTTAGGTTAAGCTAGGAACAGAACCCTCACTTGAGTGTGTATCTTACAGGTCCAGGTCTGAGGGACACAGCCAAAGCTGGGTGACGGATGCTCTTCCGAGGATTCATATATTTTACCCTTAGTCACTACATAGTTCTCGCTGTTGCCTCAGATCTTTACAGTCAGAAATGACATCCCTCAAATTATGTGGTTAAACAAACTAGCTGCTGCATTTACCAAAGACTAAATCTAGCTAGTTAGCAGCAAGAATGAGCAGCACGGTCCTTGGTCTGCAGTCTGACCATCTCTCCCGTCAGACAGTCAATGTCAGTCACAATGATGATAGAGTGAAAGAAATCAGACTGTACACCATCTTTCATTTTTATCTGCTAGGATCTTTATTTTACTGGTCCATAGTCTTAACAACTGTTGCAAGTGAATTCAGATACAGAGTCAGGTTTTATGAAACTAAACATCATGTTCTAACCATTGCATTTCCAACAACATGAGTAGAATAAAAAACTGCATCACTTTTTTGCCACAGAGAAGAGAAATGTGTACACACACACACACACACACACACACACACACACACCTGTGGCATGGGGTAGTGGTGAGGGGCAAGGAACAATTCTCAAGACAGCTTGTGTTGTCTGGCCCATGCAGCATGTAGCACATGCCTGAAATCAGGTTTTTCCTTAAAACCTTACCCTTCTTTTCAACAGACCTACTGTAAAGTTAGTCATATCATTCAATATGAGTAACATTTAATGCCTTCAGATTTCCACTGAGCAAAAGGTATGTTTATATACAGTATTTCATTTAATTTTCATTTAATCCATCAGTGTTGTTGGGACACAGGTAAGGAACACATTAAAAAAAAAATCTTTTTCATTGTTTGTTTGACCCATGGTGAGTTGACAGAGATAAAGTCAAATGTCATTCCTCTTTTCTATAACGCTCTCTCCAGGGACTTCCCTGGCGGTCCAGTGGTTAAGAATCTGCCTGCCAGTGCAGGATACACAGATTTAACCCCTGGTCCAGGATCTAAGATCCCACATGCTGTGGGGCAACTAAGCCCACGTGCCACAACTACTGAGCCTACACACTCTGCAACAGGAGATGCCACCACAACGAGAAGCCTGCACAGCACAACTGAGGAGTGGTCCCCACTCGGTGCAACTAGGGAAAAGCCCACAGGCAGCAACAGAGACCCAGCACAGCCAAAAATAAAAAAATTTTTTAAAGCTCTAGCCTAGATCAATGGATAAAGAAGCTGTGGTACATATATACAATGGAATATTATTCAGCCATAAAAAGGAATGCACTTGAGTCAGTTCTAATGAGGTGGACAAGTGAAATAAGGCAGAAAGAGAAATATAAACATCATATACTGGCGCATTTACATGGAATCCAAAAAGATGACACCGATGAGTTTATTTTCAGGGCAGCAGTGGAGAAACAGACATAACAGACCTAAGGACATGGTGGGAGGGGAGGAGGGAGAGGGTGAGATGTATGGAGAGAATAACATGGATGTTTACAGTACCATATGTAAAATAGCCAGTGGGAATTTGCTATGTGACTCAGGAAACTCAAACAGAGGCTCTGTGACAAGAAGGGGGAGATGGGGAGGGAGATGAGAGGGAGGTTCGGGAGGGTGGGGACATGGGTGCACCTATGGCTGATTCTTATTGATATTTGACAGAAGACAACAAAATTCTGTAAGGCAATTATCCTTCAATTAAAAAATTAAGTGGCCAAAAAGAAAACAAAGCTCTAGCCAACTGTTCCCCATAGACATCGAAACTGTTCTTTCCTCAATGTTGCACATTTTTTCATACCACTTGCATAGAACTGATGACATTATTATCGAGTCAGTATCTGCTTTCCACATTAGAACTGAGTTCTCTAAGGACAGAGGTGCAGCTCACTCATGCTTGAATTCTCTCAGCTTCCGGTATAGTAACTACCACATATTAAAGGCTCAACATATTCATTCAAAAACAACAGAAACTACATTTGTTATATGAAATGGAAAGGAGGTATTTACTTAAGACACCACGTGTGCATGTACTTAGTCACTCAGTCAGGTCTGCCTCTTTGCAACCCCATGGACTAGACCACCAGGCTCCTCTGTCCATGGGATTTCTCAGGCAATACTGGAGTGGGTTGCCATGCCCTTCCCAGGGGATCTTCCCAAAACCATGCACCACTATTAATTGCGCTTCTGACAGCTTAGGTCAATACAATCTTGAAAACCTGAAATGGGAATTCTGGAATACTTAATTTCATTAAGAAGCATACAATGAGAGAAGTCTATATAGCCTTCCCAATAAGCTACGGTTTTCTTGGGAAACTACAAACTCTGAGACTATCTTCCTCTTTCTGGTCACTACAGTTCAGCTGGCACCATTTTTGAAACTGTAAAGAGCTCATTAGACTTTTCACCTAAACAGCGAAGAAATGTATTTTAACTCCTGTTCCAACTCCAGTCAACTGGTGATGGCTGCCTGGAGCTCTGATTTTTGAGGACACATTCAGGCTTCATAGAATTAAAAATATTTGCCATAAAAGAGAGACAGCAACTCATGGGAAGAAGGGCATGTATGACATACATGTGTTGTCCCTGCTCTACAGGAAGCATGGCATGGGTTCAGACAAACGGCATACTTACAGAGTTCTGGGATAAAACTACTCTCCAGCCTGAGAAGAACTGAAGATGATACAGTTTGACTTCATAGCTGAATTTTGTTGGCTCTTAATGCTATGTCTTTCTAAAAAGTAAGTGCTTGATCTTTTTTATCTGAAGACCTCTGCAAATAACTACTTACAGTTTCATCCTTTAGAAAAGTACAATGTGTAGAAGCATTCTGAAGTGAAGTGAAGTCGCTCAGTCGTGTCTGACTCTTTGCGACCCCGTGGACTGTAGCCCACCAGGCTCCTCCGTCCATGGAATTCTACAGGCAAGAATACTGGAGTGGATTGCCATTTCCTTCTCCAGGGGATCTGCCTGACCCAGGGATCAAACCCAGGTCTCCTGCATTGCAGGCAGACGGTTTAACCTCTGAGCCACCAAGGAAGCATTCTAGGATGACAGAAAATACAAATCACAATTTCATTAAGTANGAATTCTACAGGCAAGAATACTGGAGTGGATTGCCATTTCCTTCTCCAGGGGATCTGCCTGACCCAGGGATCAAACCCAGGTCTCCTGCATTGCAGGCAGACGGTTTAACCTCTGAGCCACCAAGGAAGCATTCTAGGATGACAGAAAATACAAATCACAATTTCATTAAGTAGCATACAATGAAAGAAGTCCATATATCCTTAATAGTGTATCAATAAATAAGATTTCTAGTACAGTACCAAAAAACTCTACACACTGCTATTGTATCCACGTAATGCACTGAGTAATATAACAAAAACGGAAACCAAATCAATGTTCATAAACAAAAATGAAGGGCTTCCCTGTCAGTCCAGTGGTTAAGACTCTGTGCTTCCACTGAGTGGGGCATGAGTTCGATACCTGTTTGGGGAACTATTATAATAAAATCCCACAAGCTGTGCAGCACGGTCAAAAATAAATGCAAATATGGAAGAGTAATAAATTGCCAACATCCACTGGATCATCGAAAAAGCAAGAGAGTTCCAGAAAAACATCTATTTCTGCCTTATTCACTATGCCCAAGCTTTTGACTGTGCGGACCACAACAAACTATGGAAAATTCTGAAAGAGATGGGAATATCAGAACACCTGATCTGCCTCCTGAGAAATCTGTATGCAGGTCAAGAAGCAACAGTTAGAACTGGACATGGAACAACAGACTGGTTCCAAACCACGAAAGGAGCACATCAAAGCTGTATATTGTCACCTTGCTTATTTAACTTAAATGCAGAGTACATCATGAGAAACACTGGGCTGGAAGAAGCACAAGCTGGAATCAAGATTGCCAGGAGAAATCTCAATAACCTCAGATATGCAGATGACACCACCTTTATGGTACAAATTGAAGAACTAAAGAGCCTCTTGATGAAAGTGAAAGAGGAGAATGAAAAAGTTGGCTTAAAGCTCAACATTCAGAAAACAAAGATCATGGCATCTGGTCCCACCACTTCATGGCAAATAGACGGGGAAACGGTGGAAACAGTGGCTGACTCTATTTTTCTGAGCTCCAAAATCACTGCAGATGGTGACTGCAGCCATGAAATTAAAAGACGCTTACTCCTTGGAAGGAAAGTTATGACCAACTTAGACAGCGTATTCAAAAGCAGAGACATTACTGTCAACAAAGGTACGTCTAGTCAAGGTTATGGTTTTTCCAGTGGTCATGTATGGGTGTGAGAGTTGGACTGTGAAGAAAGCTGAGTGCTGAAGAATTGATGCTTTTGAACTGTGGTGTTGTTGAGAGTTCCTTGGACTGCAAGGAGATCCACTCTATCCTAAAGGAAATCAGTCCTGAATATTCACTGGAAGGACTGATGCTGAAGCTGAAATTCCAATACTTTGGCCACCTGATGTGAAGAACTGAATCATTTGAAAAGACTCTGATGCTGGGAAAGATTGAGGGCAGGAGGAGAAGGGGTAACAGAGGATGAGATGATTGGATGGCATCACCTACTCAATGGACATGGATTTGGGTGGACTCCTGGAGTTGGTGATGGACAGGGAGGCATGGTGTGCTGGAGTTCATGGGGTTGCAAAGAGTCGGACACGACTGAACGACTGAACTGAATATTTTAACCAAATGATGCTTAACACTGACTCTTAACTTTTTATAGTGAAAGCAACTATTCAGAATTTCTAAAATGACAGGAAACAAGCACTTGGGGAATCTCTTCATCGTATCTAATCTAATTAAAGTATTCAAAAGTAATTATTAAGCTGCAAAATATATATCTAGTGNGACTGAACGACTGAACTGAATATTTTAACCAAATGATGCTTAACACTGACTCTTAACTTTTTATAGTGAAAGCAACTATTCAAAATTTCTAAAATGACAGGAAACAAGCACTTGGGGAATCTCTTCATCGTATCTAATCTAATTAAAGTATTCAAAAGTAATTATTAAGCTGCAAAATATATATCTAGTGAATATTTAAATTCATATATGACTATGATTATATAACATCTGAAAATAAAATTGCTTACCTGTTGCCCTGCGTTATCTGAATTACAATCTGTTACATTATATAACTACAAGGATTTTTAAATTAATAATATGGAGCTTTTTAAAAAACACTTAGACAACACTTCTTCTATATTAAAATAATTAAGTTTTCTGTACATTATTTCTAAGTCATTTGTTTCAAAAAACACACTAGCCTTAAAAAAAAGATCTAAGCCATGTTATAAAACCTGGGTAAGAAAAAATATTTGAACCAATCAGTTGGCTCCATCATTAGCAGTTCAATTTTTATTGGTTCTTGGTGGGAAAATTACACCCAACTAGAAAAAGTGCTTTATGCCACTTATATAGAACTTTACCATAACTGTAACTGCTGGGCTCATCAATGGACATAAAAGCAAGAAAGAAAAGAAAATAGAACTAGAAGAAGTTAGTCTTTCATTCTCTTGCTTTCTAAGACAGGGAAAGACTAGCAATTCTAACAGGGAGAATGCTGAGCACTAATGACTAGGCTATGGTGTCATGTGCTATCAACTAAAGATACAAAGAACTGGACATGAAGCATGCCTGAAGTGCTGCAGAGCTCAAAAGTCAAAGTGTTACTTGCTCAGTCATGTCTGACTCTTTGCAGCCCCCACTGATTATAGCCTGTCAGGCTTCTCTGTCCATAGAATGCTCCAGGCAAGAATACTGGAGTGAGTTGCCATGCTCTCCTCCAGGGGATCTTCTTGACCCAAGGATCGAACCCTCGTCTCTTACATGTCCTGCACTGCCAGGCAGGTTCTTTACCACTAGCGCCACCTGGGAAGCTCAAATACCAACTCAAAAGAACAATGAAAACTAAATTTCCCTCACTTAAGCACACTCCAGCTGCAGTCTAACAGCTCAAATCACAAAACCACAACCAAAACCATAAGCACCTTATGGCAGTTTATCAGCAAATTATACAAATACCTTAACAATCAAACAGCATTGTGACCTCTCTGCTAGTAACCTGACCCCATAAAAGTACTACAAGATTTTACAACATAAATATCAAGAGCTGGAAAAAAGAGACACTAAATACTAATGTGGTATTTCGAAAAAGCCATGTATTAATATATGATTTAAACTTCTTAAAACTTCTTGTTTAACTTGTATTTCCATAAGTAAACACAAGTTTTATTTAAAACAATAAATATTTCTTTGTATATTTGTAATATGACTTTAAGATGATAAATCTAACTAAACAATGCAACTGAAGTTTTCTAAATATATCTGAATAATAAGCCAATGGCTCTACATAGCAATTCCCCTTAAATCAGAATTTCAATTTTGTACCTTTTCCATGATGCAGAGAATTCAAGTGTGAAATACGTTACTTCCGAAATTTACTTCAGTCATTCCATTTAAATCAGTGATCCATTTATAAAAAGGGCAATAAAGGGACTTCCCCGGTGACCCAGTGGTTAAGAATCTGCATTGCAATATGGGAGGTGTGGGTTGGATTCCTGGTTGGGAAGCTAAGATCCCACATGCCACAGGGCAACTAAGGGCAACTTAGGGCAACTAAGCCCACGAGCCACAGCTTCTGAGTAGGCGTGTTCTGGAGCCCGTGTGCTGCAACAGAAAGACTCTGTGCACCCAAGAAAAAGGGGTGCGGGGAGGAAAATATAGCTTTTCATCTTTGATGGCATCCAGCAAGTTGAAAATAAAATCACAGGCATTTCAGCAATTCAAATGGCTAAACCTGTGGAGTTATAAACATACAAAGGGTTAGTCAGCCTTTTCGACAAGGCAGATGACAGTCGGACTCTGGACTGCATCACTGTTTCTCCTTCACTCTACCATCCTCAGAAGGACAAGAGATACACTGGACAGAGAAATGAAATAAGAAAATATTTTCATATTTTCTCTCCTGAGAAATTTTCCAGAGTGGAGACAGGCGGTTTCCAAAATGTAGAAATAATGCAGACGAAAAGCATTTCTTGGCGTGCCAGAAAAGCGTACTATTTTACAATTGCTTTTGTTGCACCAAGTCCTTTTATTCCCTCTAAAGCTTTTCCATGCTTGACAATAAAGTGCTGAGGTAAGCTGTCGACTGCCTAGAACAGTGGTACACAAGACAAGCCTGGAACTTTAGTGTGCATTAGGACTGCCTAGAGGGCTTGTGTAAAGGATACACTGCTGGTCTGCAACCTCAGATTTTCCAATTCAGTAGGTCTGGAGACTGAGACTTCAGCATTGTGAAGAAGTTCCCAGCTGAGACTAATACTGCTGGCCTATGGAACCACTGGCTTGGAAGAAATATGGTAGCTTAAAAATAAGAGCACACTTTGGTCAATTCTAAAGTGTTATCATATTCCATACCCACTAGCCTGTAAACCCTTTTGAGCACAGCCATGCAGTTGAATAATCTCTGTATATCTCAAAAGATTTAATACCTTAAACACAGTAGGTATTCACTGAAATGTTGTCTAAGACTATCCCTAGCAACAGCTTATTCTAACTGTACTTTGTTGATATGAATACAAATAACTGCTTTGAAGAAAGCAACTGGAAATCAAAGTAGGGACTTGCACAGATATTTGCACACCCATGCTTATAGCTGTATTATTCACAATAGTCAAAAGATAGAAGCAATCTCACATGCTGTGCAGCACAGCCAAAATATTATTTGGTGTATCCATACAATGCAATATTACTGAGCCTTCAGAAGAAGGAAATTCTGAGACATGATACAACATGAATGAACCTAGAGTGAATTATGCTAAATTTAATGAGGTAGGCACAAAAGAACGAGTATTTTATAATTCCACTTATATATCTGGGGAAGTCAGATTCATAGAGACAGTAAAATGGCTGCGAGGACTAAGGAGTTCTAGTTTAACGGGTAGAGTTTTATATGCAGAAGACTTTGAAGATTAAGTTTTAAAGGTGGGTGGTGGTGATGGCTGCACAATAATGTTACTCATCAATGTATTTACTGCCAGAGCACACTTTAAAATGGTGAATTTTATGTTCTTTTGAAAACAACACAAGGCAACTGGGTGTCATAGCTTTTCATAAGCCCCCACTCTTCAGCAATGCTTCCAGTTAAGATGTTTCTTTTTAATTTGAATGTTTGCATCATAACTTCACATCATGCAAAATGTGATATGGTGATGGTGGAGCTGCTACACAACATATCAACTTAACAGGCAGCATCGTGTGGTGGTTCAGAAGCACAGGCTCAGAGCCAAACTTGGAGCTGGGTCTGAACCCCAGCTTCACCATTTGATTTGTTCAGGGTCTGTATTTTAGGCTTCTCCATGGGTTTCCCTGGTAGCTCAGCTAGTAAAGAATCCACCTGCAATGCAGGAGACCTGGGTTCTATCCCTGGGTTGGGAAGATCCACTGGAGAAGGGATAGGCTACGCACTCTAGTATTCTTGGGCTTCTCTTGTGACTCAACTGGTAAAGAAGCCGCCTGCAATGCAGGAGACCTGGGTTCGATCCCTGGGTTAGGAAGATCTCCGGTAGCAGGGAACAGCCACTCACTCCAGTATTCTGGCCTGGAGAGAAATTCCATGGGCTGTCTAGTCCATGGGGTTGTAAAGAGTCAGACACGACTGAGCAACTTGCACTCACTTTAGCTTCTCCATAGGTAAAACCGGAGTAATCAGAGCCATCTATCACAAAAGTTATGTGAAGTGCTTACAGCAGTCCTGGTGTACAGTAAGTAACATATATGTGAGACCTACCATCAGTATGTTATAGACCATAATTTGCTCAGTAGGGCACTGTTTCTCAAAGTGCAGTCAAGAATTACCTGCATCAGAATCATCAGGTAGCTCATTTAAAATGCCAATTTCCCGGTCTATCCCAAATCTTGTGAACAGAATCTCTGGATAGAAGTTCCCCTATAAAAAACCTACTGCTGCAGGGGGAAATAGTGGAATGGCAATGGGAAGCCCCCGAATTCAGATATAGTGACCAGAGGCCATCCAGGGGTGGGGAACCAGGGGCACTGGCCTAAGGACTAGCTCTCTCAAACTTTCTAGATGGTAAAAATCACAGAGAATTCTGATCCAGGAGGTATGAGCCCTTCCTCCAAATGTCCCAAGAGAGACTTGTGAAAGTTTAGCAAACAGTGCCCTAGAGATTCCTTAGATTTTTAGTATTTACCAGTTCTGCTTTAAATGTGGTGAGAGGACCTGTACTCCAGGGAGTTCAAGGTACTGTAAGTGAATCTGCTGATTCAAAGGCACTTAAGACTGTGTAGCAGGTCATAAAAGAAGATGCAGCTTCATTCTCTGCCCAAAGAACTTGCTACATAATGAACTGTAAAACCCATACTCTTATTATGACTTGCAACTGTCTGGAATTACCTGGAATTTTAAGTCATCAAGCAAGTCACAGACTTTAAAGCTGGTCTAGAGCAGTGGTTGTCAAACTCAGTGGCATCAGCATCAAACTGTTAGGAATGTAATCAGGCCTTACCCTAGTATCTCTGAGGGTGGATCCTCGCAATCTGTAGTTTAATAAGCCCTCCAGGTGCTACTGATGTTTGCTCAAGTTTGGTTCTCACTGACCAAGCAACTGGAATTTCCTTTGGCGGTTTCTCCATCATACCACTGCTGAATACTTCCAGCACTTTCCTTCCCTCCAGGTCCATCCTCATCTCCCCTCCTGGTCCATCCTCATGTCCCCTCCTCACCCCATATTCACCTGAGAAAATACACAAAAATGATCTGCACATCTCAAAAAGAACGTAAAACTTTATTAAGAATATCTTATATTGTCATCAGATACAACCAAAGAAAAGGGAGTAAAGAAATAGGGAGACTTCATCTTCCCATGTACTATTGCCACCTCAGAACAGACTCATGTGTGGATGGCTGGAATTACAGATAGCAACAAATGCTCTGCATAAATAAATTCAGTAGTAACACAATGCTCCCGTTCGATACAGAGAAGAACTGAGTTTACACTTTTAAAAGCTGTGATACAGTGCAACAACTATTAAGACTGCCGCTTAGAAGCTACTTAATAGAACACAAAGCGGTTTAGTAGCTTTGTTATTTCATATAAATTTTTAAATGGAAAATTCAAAAAGGACAGTCTAACTTTCCTAATTAATTTATACTTTTGAGAGCTTTCTTTCTGAAGATTTCTCAGAACCAGTTCAATAATAATAGATGAGTTGCTCATCTACAATGACAACCAACAACCTGGTTTTAATTTTTCAAATCAAGATGACCAGGTCATCTCAGCTTTTGCTGATCCTGAAAGAGTTCTTATAGAAAAACCCTGATTCAGAGTGCATGTGAGATGAGGTACCAAAATAGCTGCACCTGGACTGGTTTTCCTAGAAGGGGAGGTTGGCTATTGAGCACAGCTGATTTTCCCAGACTCCCAGGCTCCCCCATGTGGTTCTTTTACTTACTGTATTGACAGAAGGAGCAGAGGGAACACCAGGGAATCTGTTCAAACTGCCACTCCAGACAGCTCTCTGCACTGTTTGTGGAGAAAAGAGTGATGGTATCCATTCAAACCAAATATGCCTACTGCAAGTATGGTGACATGCTTTTCTCTTGAGGGGCCAGGCCAAGCTGCACTCAAAATGCATGATTTGCCTCATGTACACAGTGAAGAAAATGTTCATGATTTAGAATTTGGTATTAGAGTACTCCCAGCTAACCCAGCTAAAGTTTCTTGAGAAATTTTAGTCCCCCTTTTAGAAAAGAAGGCTATTTACAGCTAAGGCTTACCACATTAACTATCAAGACTTCTAAACCAGACCATATCATTTGTGTTCATGGTCAGTGAATTAACCAACAACTGAAGGCTTATGAAGACTTGGTCAAAGGGCGAAACTAGGGGTAGGATTCAGGTTGAGTACAATCACTTACCACAAATTGCATCAAGCTCTTTAAAAAAAATAATGCATTTTTATAATAAATATTTAGAGCAGATACTGGCATTAAAATCAGTATCTAAGTCAGAAGTCTTTCTTAAATGGTGAAAATATTTCAACAAATTTCTAGTAGGTTTCAAATCTTCCCAGGAGTACATAGTTTATAAATTAGTATTAAATGGAAAAAAATGTATTTTGAATAATTCACCACTTTAGTAGATCAATAAATAAGGTCAAGATGCTACAAATAAGTCAGTATACAAGTTTTTGCTTTCACTTTGACAAAGCGGTGTGCTTCTGCAACAGGTATAACCAGGTTTCAATGTCGTCCATTTGTCACACCCTCCACCCCCACGCTGAATCTCTGCCTTATGTATCCTACACCTAGGGACAGAGCTACACACGACAGAGAGACACCCCAGTGTGTAAGTCTGGCTGCTACACACCACTTCCTTACTGCAGAGTGATGTCACAAATGCTGGTCAGAATCTACTACTCGTAATTTGTCAACCACATTACACATTCAGTACATTCACGGTTAAGTGGATTAGGTTCCTGGGTGAGCTCTCTGTGGGAGTGTTTACAGGGAACCTAATTACTACTGTTCCTGTGGAAAATGTGCCCCGAGCCCCAAAAGTTGACTAAAAGCCTTTGGGACACAAGTCATGTATGGGTGGGAACTACTACCAAGTGTGTCTGCTTTGGAGGCCAAACCGTTCAAAGCACCGTTCTGAAAACTGCTGCTGCTAAAATGAAACATTGGCTTTCTCCTTCACGTATAGTAAATTCACTTTAACTATATTTTCTAATACTGAGAAAGAGTGAAGCCATTCAGACTAGTGAGACATAACTGACCTGTGGGATTTAAAAAGCTGTTTTATTGACTAAGATGAATCTTCTTACAACAAAAAGAAAAATGTCTAATATGTAATGAACGAAAAAAAATAATCACTGAGTACAAAATCCACAGCTTAACAGTGTGATTTAAAGATAAAGCAGGAGAGCATGCAATTGCTCTAACACAGGGTTAGAAATAAAAGGTAAAAGTACATTTGTTTTGGTAATTCTAAATATACAAATATAATATTTACCATATCTACCCTGTAGTGTAGGACTGCTTAATTCCCAAATATACGTAATTCAAAAACCTTAAGGAAACATTAAAAATGTTCCAGGCTACTTTACTGAACATTAATGAATATTGAGTTCATGAGATATTAGAGCTAAAAATACTACTGTTTTTTAAAGTTAAATGGCCAAGAGAGTATTAAGGTACCATTATTTTACTCTTCTTTTAATCCCACAGATGGCTTTTTATGTTAAAGGGATCAATTATGTTAAAAGGAGCTTGATTTGACAAACAGAGATTCCAGAATCAGAGTTGTTCTCGTGGTACAATGTCAAATCTTTTTAAATATTCCCAAAAGCATTTTCATAGCTATCTACCTAAATAACTCTAAACAGCTTTTAATCAAGGGGTCCCTATATAACACTCCTTTTATCCTACACTGTGGCTGTTGGACGGAACCCCTGTTGTGGGAAAGTTCTCTATGTTCTGATCTGACCCTCAAAACAACATCCATGTTTAGTATTAAATGACCGACCTCTGGGGAATAAGGAATCTAAGGTGTTGAGAGGCACAGAACTGATGTTTTAGTTGAGGAGAAGGGTGAAAATCAAGTTGGAACACCTAGTCCCTTCTACAATCAAGTCCTAACTATACCATAATAAAGTCTCAACCAACCTGATTAGTTCTTATCCTGTAGGAATCACATACTATACACTGATTAGATACTGAAGAAAATAAAGAAAAACATTTGAAAATACATGAAGAAATAGAAACATGGAAATTTCTCACAAGGCCCTGGATCAAAAAAATTTACAAAAAGATCGTTTGAAAATAATCACTACCTGTGAGCTTAATACATATAGAGATTCACTTTGTTTAAACTAAGTCATGTTAACTTACCAATAAAATAGTAAACAAACCAACATTTTAAACAATTTTATAAATTACCTGTCATTTCTTTTTGTTAATGTCACTCTCTCAACAATATACAAAAATAACACTACAGCACTATCCACCTAACCTGTCTCCATCTCTTGCAAAGTCCTGGGCCCTGGAAAGAGACTGGTCATCAATCTTCACTGTAGATGTCCCCCGCAAAGGGCAGGTGCATGTGGCTGCCAGTGACATTGGGCAATCGAGATAAGTCCGGCAGGCTCTGGATCCGGGACCTGAGTTCTTTGCGCACCAGGGAAACTCTGGCTAACTTGCGCTTGTATTCCTGTAACATCAAACCACTCTCATTAGCACTGTGGGAGTTCAGAGAGGAGCTATCTAGCTTATCCGCTCTGCAGAAAATCTGATAAAGCACTCAGTTCATGCTGAAAAACAAGATTATGTAAGCCTTAGGATCAAGGGAGGGGTTTGGGAAATACTCAAGTAGGGAAACTCACTCTCAGGAAAAACTACAATCTTAAGTTGCTGCTTTACACCTGTAAAAAGAAGACTAACATATTAATGTATCAATATTTAACTGAAGCATATGGGATTCTCAGGTATACCGGGGCAAAGATAAGAAAAAGTATTATCTTGAATAGAAACCAGTTGCTTCATTATTACATCATAGTTTTTCACATTTATCACTACTTTGAAATGATTAGACCAACTGCTAGTGTTACTTACCAGTAAAGAAGCATGTATTACTGTACAAGTTTTATTTCAATAACTATTTCAATATAACTATTTTCTATTGTAATGTTATGCATTTTATTTTCTACATTTAAAATATTTAACTTGAGAAGGGGTCCAAGGCTTCATAGGCTCACCAAAGGATCACAATAGCACAAAAGGAAAAAATCTTAGGAAACCCTGCAAACAGCAGCCTAAGGCGTCGGACTAGAAACCAATAAAGATTATGTTTGGCTTAGGGAGAACAGGCCATTCTCTGTAGTGGAAATGTCTTTTATTAATAACTGAAGTTTTCAGACTTCAACCAGAAGAGAGGAACCTTCTTTACTCCATCACTTAGTAGAGGCATGGGTGTGAAGAGGGGAATCAAAAAGTTGACCGTTATTTCGTCTATAAGGGGAATCAAAAAGTTGACCGTTATTTCGTCTATAAAGACTAGAAACTTTTCTTCCCTCTAACCAAGAGTAAGCTCCCCAAGACAGAGCAGGTGAGTGAGAAGCTTTCATCTGGGGTAGAAGGCCTATCCACAAGGAGCCCCTTTTTGTTTCTCAACTCTGACTGAATCTACTAGGAAATTTTTGGAGAAACTCAGAATTTTCAAAAGAACACCAGCCTCACCAACCATCAATTAAATGAGAACCTCTGGAAGCAGGTCCAGAGCTCTTGAATTTTGTAAAAGCTCCCCCAAAGGATGCTAATATATGAGCCACTTCTCTATAGATTTTGTCTAAAAATGAAATCAGGGAAGCTTCTGAGTTCCCTCTTTTAAAATATGCCTGGGGAAAGGAGTTTGTCAGAATTACTATATCCCAACCACTCTAAGGCAATGTGGGAAAGAGGGTTTCTGAAGCACACTGGGGAAGTGAGCACCCTGGCAGACAAACCCAACGAGGTTGAAAGAAGAGCATGTTGTAGGACAGCTTTGGACACGTAAGAGAGGTGTCAATTCTTGCCGTTTAATCCATCATGAGGGTCGAGGTTGAGTAAGGGAGTTTAACAGGGATCTAAAACCGCAAGGTTAAGACTTTCCTGTTCCCTTTTCCCTCTTGCCAGTGACACTCTGGCACAGCAGGTAGGTTTCAGCACAGCAGCTCCGAGTGGCACATGGAAGAGCAGCAAGGTGTTCATTCTAGACACACACTTTTCAGTCCATACCTGTCCTCAGAATACTCTGGTGGGGGCGAGGGCAAACACATACCTCCATCTGTCCCGTCTGTGTGCATGCTCGGTGGCTTCAGGTGTCTCTGACTCTTTGCGACCCCATGGCAGGCTCCTGTCCATGGAATTTCCCAGCAAGAATACTGAAGTGGGTTGCCATGCCCTCCTCCAGATCTTCCTCACCCAAGGATAGAACCCTCGGCTCCTACATCTCCTGCACAGCAGGCAGATTCTTTACCACTGAGCTACCGGGGAAGCCCCCATCTGTCCATTTGTACTAAATCATTCTTTAATAAATAACACCTAAAGTACTCTGAGGTTAGCATGATAGATTCAGATGCTGTTCAAACATGCACAGAAGTAATTTCTCTGCTCCTCTTGAGGCTAGATGTCCTGAGAAGTCTCATGTGCTTTTAGTGATCATTACCGCCCATCCTAATTTCAAGTTTCTAGCAACCACACAGGCTGTTCTTGTTACTGAGATTTATCTTAATCCTTTGATTCAAAGGATCTATGGCAATTAAAAGCCCTTTACCAACTGGTGACATTGCATACAAAAAACTGGTAAACATAAACAAAAGCTGCCCTTTATTGGATGTCCACTGATACACCAGGCATTAAAAAAAGAACTCATTTCATCCTCTCAGTAATCCTGTGAGAAGACTGATTATCCCTCACAAACAGTAAAAATAAGGCTTTCCTCAATTAGGAACAAAAGCAGTAACCAAAAATTTTCTTCTACTGTCAGAATCAGACTTTCATCTGAAAGACAAAAGATTTAAGAAGTTGTGGTTAACCATCTGATGTTAGCCTGAAGTAAAAAACAGATGAAACCTGATTACCCAATTCTATGATCCAGGCCACAGTTCTAAAGGTCTTAAATTGCCTCACTGGATTCCACAGGCTGGTTTCCTATGGCAACGATGCTTACAGTAAGAGGTGTGTGTTGTTCTGAAACTGAGGTTCTACCTCAGACGTGGAGGTTGAGAATACTGGGGCACTGATAACCCCTGCCCCCCGCCCCTACCCACCCCAA